>RCWM02000071.1:600000-1087500 GCA_003667255.2 Euschistus heros | reverse complement strand
CCGCATCTCTAAAACTATTGACTGAGCAGACAAATGAACAGAAGAACCAAATTTGTAGCAAATTTGATTTGCTTTATTAAAGTATTGATGGCAAACTATGAATGCTTCTTTTTCATTACATAATTAATTTTTTAAAACTATAATTAGTACATAAAAATATTTTCATTGTATAAAATTATTGTTTGATTTGTGATAATTTAAATAAAAGTTATAGCAGTAAAAAATGTAGAACTTTAGATCCAGTTTAAAATATAGCAGGAAATGTAAACATAAAAATAAAGTATATTTAATGCTCTACAATTTTTGACTATTATTCTGAGAATCGGTCGTGGGAGGCACCAGAAGCTAATGCTAGACAAAAAGTAAGAGAACATTGATTTCTTTTTATTGAAACTTATCGATTGTGAATCCCAAAAACTGTTGGAAGTACGACAAATATGTATAAAAATAATTTTGTTCTAAATTTAGATTTAGTTTTTATTAATAACACATTTTTTTTGGAGTCCACCGTTTCCGATATATAATTGAAAAACCCAATAATGGGATCTTCTCCTCTTCCTCCCACTATATGCTCACCCTCCAGGGGTGGGTACCTTTAGGTTGTTTAACTTATAACTATTTCTGAGCAAGCCATGAAGTAATAAATTATCGCATATTTCATGCACTCATTGACTGGACTATAAAGACTTAATCTTAAAAATAGGAAAAACGGTATGGGTTGATAAAAAAAAGAAAGAAAAATTAACATGATGTTTCCTTATCATTGATGCCGATCTCATACAAGAATACTATCAATGAATATTTTTGTTGTTAAAACGTTCGTAATGAAGACAATTCGATTTCCAGAGATAAGGTAGTTAGAACGGACGGTAATAAATATGCATGATAAAGATCAAAAACATGTATTATAATCATCGAAGATTGTTAATTAATGTGCAAAGTGTTACATGAGGGAATAAGAAGCAAATAGTTGAGTAGGAGTTTAATTAAAACCATCTGGGATTTGAGGCAGCCATTAATATTCTCTACTCCAGCAAGTCTCTTGAAGTATTCTTGATAAATCTTTATTCGGTGAAAAAAACAAAACAAACATACACATATTTTTTAATACAGTAATATCTTTATTTATGCAACATTAATTTGTTTTTAAGGAGAAAAAAAAACAGTGATTATATATATATATATATATATATATATATATATATACACATATACATTGTGTAAGGAGGATATATAAAGAGAGAGGGAGGGAGAGAGAAAGAGAGAGTGCTAGAAGGAAACAGAGAGTGGGAAGAGAGAGAGAGAGAGAGAGAGAGAGAGAGAGAGAGAGAGAGAGAGAGAGAGAGAGAGAGAGAGAGAGAGAGAGAGAGAGAGAGAGAGAGAGAGAGAGAGAGAGAGAGAGAGAGAGAGAGAGAGAGAGAGAGAGAGAGAGAGAGAGAGAGAGAGAGAGAGAGAGAGAGAGAGAGAGAGAGAGAGAGAGAGAGAGAGAGAGAGAGAGAGAGAGAGAGAGAGAGAGAGAGAGAGAGAGAGAGAGAGAGAGAGAGAGAGAGAGAGAGAGAGAGAGAGAGAGAGAGAGAGAGAGAGAGAGAGAGAGAGAGAGAGAGAGAGAGAGCACACGCGCATGATGTGTAATTACCAACATTTTTCGACTACCAAGTAATTCACCCACCGATAGTTTAAAGGGTTTAAATGCAAAAACGAATTAAGAATTAAGATGAGAATGATTTTAATTATTAAAGAGCAGGAGTTTTAATTAATATCACAAAATATTAAAAAATACGTAGTTAATTATAATTCAAGTAATTCACAAAACGAATATTGTTTTACAAGTTCTTTTAAAAAAATGTCACATGTATAAATAATCACCGTTTTTTGTTATTGAAGGAAGTTGCTTTAAATGTAAATTCAGTAATTATTAACCAAATCCTAAATAATTATTACAAATTTCTCTTGTTACTAGTGAAGTAATATATTTTTTATTATTATCAAAGAGAAGAATCGATGTATAGATAGGCATAACTAAAATATCGATTGTACATCGTATAGACAGCAAATATACCATAAGCTATTGTAATTGAATCGTTTATTTCAGAAACCACCTAAGGGACAAAATATCAAAACTTGTTTTTTTTGTGGTACTGTACAATTTAAAGATAAATACATCTTTTAGTGCAGAAATAACTTATGTTCCATATCAGCAATGCTTTTTGGCAGCCTTGAAAGTAATCCGTTTATTTCAGAAAGAACCCAAGCGTAGTTTTTTTTAGTTTTCCCAAAGTTGAAAAAAGCGCACTTAAGTAATTCTGAAACAAACGATTCAAATATCATACGGCTAGGAATAGCGGCATCCTATACTTAAACTTTTGGTATTCTATTCTTGAATGAACATAATCTTTCTCTTTACTCATATTTTTCTAAAGAATTAAAAATTATGAAACTTGTTTCGTAAAAACATTTTGTTCTACATTAAGATTATTATATAGGAATTCCTTTTTTTAATTCAACTGTGGGGATTTATTTTATTTTTCTCTTATTCCTCTAATAGATGGTATTTATGTACAAAGTTTTCATATATTTTATATTATTTGTTATGTGACCTGATGCAATTTTATTTATTTTTAAGAATATTTTTATTTTTATGAAATGGATTTTTAAACATTTTTCCAAATTATAAAAACTATAATAAGTGAGTAGTCAACCACTGATGCAGGTTAAAGTTATTAAAAAATTACTTTTCTAAAAAATGTGATGATTTATCACACCAAGTACAAACATCATTGAATCGTTTTACAATCATCATAATTTTTATCTTTATCTGTACTTATTCAATATATAAAATCCCCAATAATAATAGTCTACAAAAATCTAATTTCTGAGATATTTGGTTAAGAGTTTAAATTTTATAGTTTATATTTTTTTGTTTTAGTTGTTTTTGCACCTAAATCTGGTATATATTTCTATGTATGAAAATAAAAATATATAAAACTTTAATATAAACAATCAAATCTCAAGAACTAAGAATATCTAAAGTAAGTAATTTAAATGACAGTTCAGTAATGTATACTATTTCGGGTAGAGGAATTATCCGGGGCAGATCTCAGTGTTGTTCCCCAGGGCGCCGTCACTTGTACTTTCTTATGTCCTCCTCGTGTTCACTGCTGTTCCAAAAAAAGAAGAGGTCGTAACTTTTAGTATGTAAAGCCAGGATATATTACCGAATAGTAAATATTTACGAGTTACAATTTATGTAATAAGAAATTTTTCTAGATGAATTAAAAACAACTTCGGAGCATCATACAGTGGGGAAAACAGCCAGTCAGGAGTGCAAACGTCGTATTCTACACTAAACCAAAGTTTTGATATCTCGTATCTTCTAAACATGTTAAATTAAGTAAAAGCTCCATGGGTTATCAGACTATTTAATTTGTTTAAGGGAAATAAATATAAACAAATTCTATTTTTAACTTTTAAACATGAGCGTAAAATTTTGAAGATATTAATGCCATTAGATTTAATAAAATTTCGCAGTTTTAATTGAAAACATTTAAGAAATAGCAGATAAAAAGTGAAGAAAGTTATCAAGAAAATTTTGCGTCATTTGGGGTTTAAAAAACCTTTAAGCTAAAGAAAATGTTCTTCTTTAATTATTTTATGAATAAAATCAACACCATATATTATTAAATAAAAAAAAATCATTAAAAAATACATCTATTCAATGTATTAATATTAATTTTAAAAATTATATAAACAAAGCAAAATGAACATTTAAAACGATTTTATTATTCATCATTGTTGTCATCATCACCATCATCGTCCAATTAATCTTGACGAAGAATAAATAATAAATGCCACATATCAGTTATATTACTAAGAAGGGATTCGCCTGCACTTTTTCTTATTAGCGTGTCATCTTGTACCTTAAACATTCGGAGTATTTTATCTTGAAACAGATCTTTGAAGAGTTTGAAACCTCTTGTACCTTGAAATAAATATATTTTTCGCATTTGATTTGGCAAAATATCTGAAAATTCCAAGGAATAAGAAAGGAACCAAAGTTTTCTGGTAGGTCGTTTAAGTTTTTGATTTTATTATTACGTCCTTCTAATTTATTAAATTTTCTTTTTGTCATATAACAAAACGCTAAATGAAAACACAAAATTGATTAAAAAAAAATGCAAATACTGTTTTGTTTTCTAATGTTTTTGTTTGAAAATAAAAACTGGTGTTTCAAAGTACAGGAGCATTGGTGTTCCTTGAAAACAAAACCTTATTTTGTATTTTGCTACTCAAAATCAAAGAACGCTAAAAAATTGGGAATTTGATAATCTTCAACTATTGGTTAGTATTACTTCGACACGCCAGCAGAAGAAAAACACTTATATTAGCTAATTTGGGGATGCCAACACCAAAAATCAGAAAAGTGTTTCAGGGTACAACAGTCTCCTCTATAATTATAAATAGTAAATATTAGCAGGTATATTTCCTCAAGTACAACCATTAATTCTATTTAGAGATTCATTCCATTTTCGAAAAAAAACAAAAACTTTTTTAATTCAAAACTTTCTGAAAGACCTAAATATCTTTAAAATTTGATCTAATTAAAAAAAAAAAATCTGAAAAAATAAAAATTATTGTATTAAAATGATTTATGTTCTGCTAGTACGTCTGCAAATAAACTTCCGGTATTAAAATCATACTTCTGCAGAAGAAGAAAAAATTGGATACGCCTGAACAGGGACAAGGTAACAATGTGAAACCTAACCCGAGTGCTGTAACACCGGCTTCAGCTGGCAAATTATTCATCATTACCTGGTCTCCAGCGAGTCCTAATCCAAAAATCCTTCAAGGGTCTCCTCTTTTCGGAAACAATGTCCACATCTGTAGGTTTTTTGCTCCCTGGAAACACGAGATCAATTCCAGGACTAACGGTTTAACGTTTCAACTTATAGTAGTTCTCCAGGGAATGATGTTAATGATTTAAGGAGGGACAGAAATTGTTATATATTTGAATGAAATAAATGACTATTTCATTTCTATATTATCGAGGTAGCACTTGTACAGGGATTTTTTTCCCAAAACGAGGCTATATGCATTTATTATAGCTCTTATGTTCAAAATGAATAAAAAATAAGGATCCTAATTTATAAAAGCGAAAGCAACCACAAGAATAATAACATAAGTCTGGCCTCAATACTCGGACGACCATCGGTGAAACATACTTAAGTTTTTCCTTATGTTTATTTTTCATTTTTTAATTTATGATGAAAATTATAATTTATATAATAACTAATTCATTCATCTAATTGTTTTAAACTTTCTATTGTATTGATACTGATTAACTTATAGGTTTCATTGATTTTAATCCAATGATTTTTTTATTTATTATTTTATTATTTTTTTAACACGCAACGACTAACAGTTGGTTAGTAACTGAAGACGGATGGCAGAACATAAATTTTATTGGGTTTATAAACTTCTCCACTCCCGGAAACCGTCCAATTTAAACATTTTGTTCAATCCTTCTAATACTAATATGATTATTTTGTTTATTGTAATTTCAATGGCAACTGGAGCCTTTACCACATTAATATGTCTATTCAGCACTTAGTACGCCATGTTCTTTCAGTTACAATCGGAATAATCTGTATGCTTGACCAACCATAAAGACGGCATACGAATTTAATTCAGTATGTCCATATAAAAAGACAAAAGAAAAATGCTATAAGCGAGATAAAATGTTATTAATATAACAAAAATAAATAAATAGCAAATAAAGTGAATGATTGAAATATAAATGAAAGAACGCTGGTGAACTGAGAATTTTCGGGAGGATGAAGAAAAGATAGAACTAAAAACTTTTTTTAAATTCGATTTCTTGAGTTCAAACTTTTAATCCAATCATAGATTTCATTTCGATCGTTTTTCATTTCGATAAACGATTTACTATCTATACAGTAGGCGTTTTCTTTATTTTATAATACTACTTACACTATGCATAAAGTAGTGTTAATATATATTAAATTATCATAATTTGGAAGAAAAATAAGAATGTTAATTTCACATCTCTTTAATTTTTTATTTGTGAAAAAATGTGCAGGCACAACACCTTTCGAAGTAATAGTTCTACAATAGAAAAAAGTGCCCTGTTCCACATTAGTTCAATTTACGACTATTTAATTATGAAACCCTTTTATAGACCAATCAAGAAATTCCATCACAAAACATTATTAGAAGCACGGTACCATATTCCCTGCTACTTAAACTTTTTCTTTTTAATTTTTTTTCTTTATTAAACCTACCTCTGGCTAAATAGTTCACTCAATTTCTTATGTGAAAATGTTACGATAATATTCACAATAAACTAATAATAAAGAAAAACAAATTATTATGAGTAAGTTGGTATAACAAATAGATTCTTCTTAAAAAAAAACAAAGAAAAAAAAAACCAATTTCATATAATTTTTTTTTTAAATATAGAAAATATAGAACTACATTTTTTACAGATTTTTTTATAAATATAGAAAAAGACATTTTTATGTCTACTTCAAGTTTATCTTTCAATTAACCTCATTAAGAAAATCTTTACGACCTAAATTTAATAAGTAAATAGTTAGATACTTTTTTTTCTAGGTTTTTATAGTAACTGAATTTATACATAATTGCTTTAGGTTTTTCTTATTTATCTTCATTTTAAAATTTAAAAATAGACTGTTCCAAAACGGATCTAACCGTGTAAAAATCCTAAAGTTTATATTTATCTTCAAAAATATCAGACTAGTAAGATCCCCAGTATGACCTATAGGATTCGAATGGTTTCATCTTATTTCAGGAAAATATTGTTGGATATTTATTTATTTCGAAATTTCACGGTCTATAAGACAATAGTCAACACACATTCAACAATGCATTATTTTAATAATTTAATGCAGAGTAGTCAGTAAATAGCAATAAATAGTTAGCTGTCACTAACTATCCCCTTTCAATTCAATAATTATTTATAATAACATTTTGAAAATTTTCCACATAGAAATAAGCGATGTTTTAGAGCAGCAATTGTTGGAAATTTTTTTTATTTTTTATTATAAATTACTTAATTTCATTAAACTTAGAAAACAGTATAAATACACAATAACTCAAATAATTGTATTGCTTTTGATTAGTTAAAAGTTTTATTATTTTTTTATGATATTCTTCTCTCTTATCCTGATCCTTCTGCTAAAGTGTTACGACTAATATACCACAAAAAACAAAAAATTACACATTTTTTTTTACACATGAATGCTATTTATCATTAATGAAAATAAAAAACAAACATTAATTACACCTACTGAGTATTCTGGATAGTCCAACAAAATTTCTAGGACCCAGGTCCAATTTCAAACAAATAAAGTATCATCAGTGACTTGAGGTCATAATCAATTGCTGTTGCTATCTATATCTATATTTTTAAAAAGAAATTCTCTTTGTCGGTATATCATACATAAGCGAAGAGGAGCATAATTCTTGAAGCAAGACAGTTGAGTCACCTGATACAGTTAGCAGGAGTCAATGATTGTAGAAAGTGTGGCTGTATTTCAAACTAATGCGCGATTTATATCCACTACACCACGTTTGTCTTACTAATGCGCTTTTAAATTATTTCCTCGTGTATAGTGGCTTCGTTAGGAAGGAAAGGTCCTATGCGCTTCAGTCAGCCGAATATTTCAATTAAAGTAGTCGCCTCATAAAATTATACAGTCGCAGTTTAAACTTGCTCAGGCCAAGGTGTCTTTTGTCTCAACTCACAAGTTATCTTATTCAAGAACCTCAGTTTCGAATCTAAAACAATGAAATCAAGTCTCAAATTTTCAATTCTCTGGTATATAATGGAATAATAGGTATCTAGCTTGGACCTGTGGTGTCTTTTTTTATTTAGTTTTATTATTATTATTTTTTCTATATAATAACCATGTGTATTATTTATTTATTTATATATTTTTAAATATGGAGTAGTTTATAAATAGCATCCTTATCCAAATCATGCACGCATGTTACAGTTGATTATTGAGCACTGCGATCCTTGTTAAGCTCACCAGCCATTTAAATGGCATTAGAAAGTATACGAGGATATGTAAATGTAGGAAATATATTATTTACTGTATTTCAGAAAACCATGTTTAACGCTAAGAAGGACTTGGGTATTTTAAGATCATTTTAGAAACACTGACAGCTATCAGTTATTTTTGGTGCTGATAAACAAGACATTAGGTCAGTCTCAAAGTTTTATTTATTTTAAGTGTCATTTATCCGTTTATTAAATTTGTTTGTGGATTTTGAATAGTTTAATTTGCGTAATCTAATATTATTTAAACAAATGATGTATTTATAGGCAGTTAATCGATTTAACAATGTCTCATACCGATTTTCTTTCAGTGAACACATTGCCACTTTATTTGTAAGCAAACGAGTCACAAATCTACAGATTGTTCTTAGTGTGATAATAGCAAATTATGGTCAAAAGGACTTTATTAGAAGAGGAAATGAATTTATATCAAAAAAAAAAACTCCAAGAATATTGTTATCGAATTCACGGACAATAAATAAGACATATATAGTAATGGCGTAGCAAAAAATAATTAACTGACAGACGTCTAAATTAAATATTTCAAAGTTGCTAAAATCTATAGAAAATACCTTAAATACAAACTTCAGCACAGACAGTAAGAAAGTGAATAACAACTTTCAATGGAAACATTGGTTTAACATTATGAATAAAACTAGAACTTCTTCTCGTGTTAGAATCGCAACAGGCTTTACAAACATATTACGTACAGAAGTTATGAATTCTTTAAAGTAATTTTTGCTGAAGACCTTGGAGCCCTTCACCGCCATAAAACTATATAAACCCATTATATTAAAACTAACTGAATGTAAAAAACATAAATTTGTATTTTATAATATTGGCTATTTTGTGTAGATGCACGTAAAATAAATAAATAAATGATAAGCGTCCATTATAAGAAACAAGTGTTAAAGTGTTAAAGCAACCAGCCGCCACAATTACTACTGAAAATAATTTGTGATACATAATGACAGATAATAATGAGTTAACGGTTGAAATAAATGCCAGTTACCTTCAGGCATCCGTTATCTTTAAGCAGTCTATTTCGGGAATCTGAACTACTTCATAACTATGCGAATATAATAGTAATAATTCTTTTGTTATTTTTATAATGTTATGTTATATGTTATTATATATATTTATAACTAAATAATACACTCTGCAATGAGACGTTGCAATAATCGCAATCTTAAACAGATATTTGAACATCTATTCACATCGATAAAATACCGACAGCTGTGTTTGCACAAGATGTACATTGCAATCAGGCCAAGCGCTAATTTACTTGCATTAATAACAAATATTGCGACATATTTCATGCCATATTTGTCACGAAACACTACGTACGGACACTAATCACACAAATAAAACTTTCGGCCGGCTACGCTATACTTCAAAAGGCTCACCATCCCTTTTATTAGGATCATGCTAGAGGGTCCACAGTCTTCCCTTCTAAAAAAAAAATTAGCACACACTAAAATGAATAGCTTAGCTTAACTTATTTCAGAATGAGTAAAACCTTTTAAATTACCTGGGAAGGATGCTACTTAACCGGGCGTTTAATTCAAATGCCTTTTTTATTCATCGTTCTACAACATTTAAAGTTTTGAATTCAATTTTCGGCTTTTATCTTTTCTTATTTTAGTTTTAATTTACATATTAGTTTAATTTATACAATTAAATTAAACTGTGAGGTTAAGAATAGGTCATTCAGCTTTTACCCACGGTTATCTGATGTGAAGTCTAGAACCACCGATTTATACGATTTGCATGACAGCACTGACAATGAAACACATTGTAACAATATGTACTATACTCTGGCGCCAGAACAAAGTACAATATACCCTCAAGTAAAGATAAAGCACTGGAAGACACAGAAGACAAAATCAAATACATTTTTGAATTTCTGAAATTTTTTAAATTGTTTGACAAATTTTAATATGTGTATTAAGCTGCTAATGACCCATGTGAGTAGATTCGGCTAGTAATATAATAAATATAACAAAATATACAATTTACTTTATTTCAGAATTTAATACTACATATAAATTTAGTTAGGGGCCCTTGGGGGTGCAAGTGTACTTCTAGCGTGTGCACTGTTCGCCCGCCGATCCTCACCAATATTGTTAATGTAATAAGAAATATCTTAAATATCTTAAAAAAAAGAAGTGAAACTTGTAACCCAATTAATAGCAGGTTTCACTGTATGGACTTCCATAAAGCACAACTTATATATGTACCTCTATTTTTAATGGCTTTTATTTACTAACTTTGTAAGTAACAAAGTCGCCTCATATCTTCCCATTAAGAAAGGTAGCAATTAATATATATATATATATATATATATATATATATATATATATATATATATATATATATATATATATATATATAAAATCAATTGATTTTTAAACTACAATTCACTAAATTCTCAGTTTGATTGAACTTGGTTCAGTATTCATGTGAAAGCAAACCGTGAAAGACATAAAGATAACATCTGTTCTATAAATCGATAAAAACAAAATTATTTCTGGAATCTGAGTTGATAGAATAGAGGCTGAAGAGATAGTGACACCAAGATGAAGTACTTATTGTCCACATGAATACATCTTAGTCCTATAGCTATCTCATGAGGGTATATTTATATGAGCGATTGTTGGCCTCAACGGTTATTTTTTTTTTTGTCATAATTTAGATTTATTACTTTAGTTACTCCAAAAAGTAATGGGTTCTTATATCAGGATAAGGATTTTATATAGAGACCCCACCCAACATTCCATTAATTTTTTTTTATTATAGAATTTTGGTCTACGGCACAATATATAAAAAGATAATGAGTATTAATAACAGACTATAAAATATTATGATTTTGTAGCAACTTTTTGCCTCACCGAATCCATTATTCTTAAAGTAAATTTGCAGAGTGATATCGAAAACAAAAAAATAAAAACGTGGATATGAATTGATATATTTGATATTGACAGATAGTTCGCATAATTGTTTCTAAATGACACTGTGGGATACGATTTTTTTTTCTCCTTAATTAAACACCTTTTATCCATCACATCTTGATAGAATCTTGAGACGAAGATATTGAATAAAAACATTTTAACCAATAATGATTTCTCAATTGAACAATATTTATTCATCCTAACATGACTAGAAAGTGTGAAATGGCAGTTCGTCTCAGATGTATATTAGGAATTGATATTAGGATTTCATTCGTTTTTCGTACCCCTTGTCAATAGCTGAATTGCTTGAATGATTTTTACTCACTTCTCCAAGGTTATTATTACCTGAGAAAAAGTTCTTAATGTAAGTATAAAAAGTTTATTTTAATGAATACATTTTAAACGGTGTCATTATCGTTAACAATATCACGGTAATTTTATACCTTTCGTTATTCCAAAAGCATTGTACCTTTTTTAAAGCTTACCAATGTATCTTGAAGTATATGAAAACAGGAGTATCCACAGTTAAAATAAATGATTCACTAAAGCTTAGAGTGGTACGTGATGGAAGTTTACAAGATAATTTTATACGTATTTCCGTCCAAAAATTACTAAAAATGTTTCATCTATACACCGGTTTCAAATTAGAAAAAAAAGAAAACTACCATTTAATATTGATAAAATGTAAGGAACAACAAATTACACGTAATAGAGAAATTCCAAAAACATACTGTGGCACTTGTGAATAATGGCATATTGTGCATATTGTGCATATTGTGTTCGTGAATTTTTGGTTATGTGTATCACCAGAAAGTTATTTTTATTTCTCTTTATTTGTATCTAATGGACTTAGTTAGAGATGAATACTGATTTGTGAATTATTGTTAAAAAAATTGCATTTTTCCCAAAATACGCTTTTTGTACTTTATGGAATATTAACTTCAGTGTTACAGTTATGTGAAAATAATTTATAAAAATACATTAACGACAACTAGTTGTTATTATGCTGCTCAGTGCTTAGTAATGGGTACCATGATGTGTATATAAAAGTAAATATCGCCTTTTTTCCTTTTTTGGTTGTTTGGGTCGAATACAAAACAAAATATTCGATCTCTCGATCCAGTTCAATTATAAATGTTAGGTGAGGCGCATTTAATGTGTTTTTTTACAAACTGTTGTAATACTTAAAAAAAAAAAAATTCATTTATCAACAAAAATCTAGGTTTGCAATTCTACAATAAGATATACGAATAAATAGACGTACATTAAAATACAAAGATATATTGTAGTTCAGAAAGCTATTAATAACATTCAAGATACTTCAATAGGATAGATAGGTAGATATAGATAGATAGATAGATATATTATTTTTTCTTAAATTATATTATAATTTATGTATATATATTATTTTTTCTTAAATTATATTATAATTTATGTATATATATTATTTTTTTCCTTCTATTCCTTTTTTTTAACATTTTTTATTTTTTTATCATTTTTTATTTTTTTTGTTATTATTATTTATTTATTTTTTATTATTATCTTTTTATAATTTTTTTCATTATTTTTTTTTTTTAATTATTTTTTATTTATTTATTTTTTCTTTCCTCATTCTTCTGTAGATTTAATATAATGAATGTTTTAGTTGTATAATATTAACTTGCTATAACAATGTTAGAAAATATATTGTTGTTATAATAATAAAAGTTATGTGCCAATTATAAAGTAAACTAAAAATACAATAACCATTACCTGGTAATTAAATTTTGTTGAGATACTTCAATATAAACTGCTGGTTCTGTATTTTATAAAACTTTATCAATAATCGAATCATAATGGGTGAGAAGTTTGTTCATTATCCTTATATATTCTATCAAGTTAAACAAGGTGCTAGATGCCTATTATGATAATTTACAGAACATAATCTCACGGAAAATAAAAATGTACACGTAGGCAACCATTCTAGAAATTTAAAACAAACGAGGCGCCTAAAATATGTAATAACCGAAGGTGTAAAGATAAGGAAATAGTTAAGTAAGTAGGAAGAATTCTGATATCACAAAATTGTTTTAACGTAAACATGTTTAAAGCGGAATAGATTATAAAGCCACAATGTTGTGCAACCAGTCTGTTATCATCCTATTAACTATTATCTTTTTTATAAAATCCAAAAAGCACTTTTTATTTTTTAAATATTTTTTAACATATACCAATCTTTAGAACACCCTGCCCATAAAGGTGAAATTGAGTAAAAAAGACGGAACAAATATAATATTTTAACAACTTATTAAAACATTTTTTAGATTATTTTATGTTTTACATTATAAATACAAGATTTTAGATGTATTTTGTTTTGTTTAACATCTATTTTATTTTTTCAATATGCTCAACAGTTCAGTTAAACAACATCCAAGAACTATTGAAACATGATCGACTGAATCCGTTACAACATAGTGCAAATATCGAACAATAATATTGAAATGATTCACTGAGTGGTAATAAGACAGTTAATTGTTGTCAGTTAACTAGATACTCGTCAGTAACAACAAAACAATAAACATAACAATGCAGGATGTGCCTATTTGAACCCGGCTAGGAAGGGTTGGGGTTTTGTTCCGTGGAGTTAATGTACCTCGATCCTCTCACTTTGGCTAGAATAGGTTAGTAATCTGTAAGATACTCGTTCTTAGCCTAAAGAAGAATAGCCTAAAGCAACAAACAAAAATGATGTAATTTCATGGGTATAGTCCGTTTTGATACATACTATAAGGTATATACCACAAACGGTTTCTCTTTTAGGTATACTGCAAGAAAAAAAAGATTCTGTTTTCCTCAAAACCCTATAGCCTGATAATTTATTGAGGATGAATCTGCCCAAGTAGGATAGATCCATTGCTGATATAAGTGAGTATATGTTTAGCTTACAATAATGCTTTGATCAACACTATTGAGTAGGGAGCCCTTAAGTACGCGCTCTAACTGCTTAACGTACATTTAAATAAAATAGCCCTAAACAATTTTTTTTTTTTTTTTTTATACAATACCATCTATCTACAAAAAATTCAAAATAGATGATTGCATAGATGTTGAAGGCTTACTAAAACGATGATGTAAGCTCTATTTCGTAAAACGAATGATATGAAAGAAGAGCGGTATCTCCTTATCTTAATGTTCATCCGAAAGGTAGTGAACAAATTCTAATGTGATTACTATACATTGTATATTTTATTTATACTGCGCAAAAATAAAAAGGGATATCAATAAAATGTATGGTATTTACTATGCCAAGAACTTATACATATTTGTTTTTATTATAAAGTGCAATAATAATTATTAGAAATGTTACTTCATAAATATCAAAGCTGTTTATAATAAAAAAAAATATACAAGTGCTTGGCAAAGTAAATACAACAAAATTAGAGATATCCCTATATATTTTTGCGCAGTGTATATAAAATAGCTTCGGATAAATAAATTAGCCTAAATTCAACTATCTTACCATAAAGGAACTTGTCAAGCCTTGGCCCATGACTTACCTGAAACAAAAGCGAAAACCCAATAAGAAATGTTTTTCATTATAATTAAATGCACATTATTCAGATTAATTATTAATTAACTCTATATTTTGAGAAAATAAAAGTTCTTAATACTTTCATACACTCTAAGCTGTAAATAAAATTTATTTAGGGAAAATTCAATAAAATCAATCGTATGCCTAATAGTTTATCCAGCTCCCGACCAAATACCAAATGTGTATTGTAATGCTAACATAGCCTACTAAGTAATATATATGTGTATATACATACATACATACATACATTTATCCATATATATATATATATATATATATATATATATATATATATATATATATATATATATATATATATATATATATATATAAATTTCTTGATTGCTACTATTAAATGTTTGAGGTTCAGTCAATAAATAAAAACAACTATTTTGGCGACGTTTCAAGACTATATTGTTCTCAAAATCTACATAAGTTATTTCAAAAGATAAAGTTAGCTACAATATAAGTATATAACAACATGTGTTAGAATAATTAAATATATATAATTTACAACAGAATATAGAGGAATATGAAACTACTTACAATGTTATTGGTGGATATGGTATCGACTAACTAAATTCTAATTCTAGAACACAAGTGACCTGGGGAATTTTATAAAACTGTTGGGCATGATTATCAGAACAATATAGTCTCGAAACGTCCCCAAAATAGTTTTTTTATTTATTGACTGAAACTCAATAACCTTACTAAAAATATATGTATATATATATATATATATATATATAATGTATTAATTAACATATTAAAAAATATAATAATAAAAAGAAAGATGAAATACAAATATAGTTTAACAAAAGTAAAATATTTTGAAGAACTAAAATTTTAACCTCATAATTGAAATAATGATTTTTTTAACTCCTGGCTGTTTAGCCAGTCGGCGCCGATCTTCCTAATGTAAACAAGTCGTTGAGTGTGGGTTGACATCCAAAAGATTAATAATTTAAATACTATAACTAATCCTAGCCTAATTCCATGTTAAAAAGATCTGTTTGTATAATTGATTTTTTTCCCTTTAGCTGATGAAATGATTAAAGCTAAGCTGATTTTAATGATAAAAAAAATTGCGAAGGATATTAAATGGCTCCATCATGTTTAAAAATATATAAACAAGAAAAATTACAGTTCCATGCAAAGTAAAAAATATTACTCTGTTTTCTTTAACGCAGCTATCTTAGATATAATTCTAGGTAGCCACTAAGAAAAAAACAACACACAAATTGTTAGCTACGTTCATTAGGATAAGTAGAGTGAAGTAAAAGCATACCAAATATAATTAAAAGCAATTAAACTTACAATCGGATTAACAAGTTAAAGAATTTATCTCGAACTTTTTCATAACACGTTCCCATATATAATCTTACCATCTTACACAACTTCTAATCTGATTCATTTCTCTGACTTAGTAAAAGGTGAACCCAATTAACATTTGTTAATTAATTAACGATCCCTCCTGCTTAACAAACTAGACGTTAATAGACATCTATTTATAAATACTGATGATGCAATTTGTTTGGGATTATTTTAAATTAGGCGTGACATCAAAGCTTTCTAAATCTATTGAGGAACCAATGTTACATTTAAATCCCAAATAAATATTCCAAATTCTAAAAATTTTTTTACCTTGAGTAGCAGTATCAGTCTTTTAGCTACTGATGTTTTTTTGAGGTCGATATCAATTGAAGGATGAATGTAAATACATAAATAAGTTAATAAAACAAGAATGTCTTTAACGTTTTTCAAAAGAATCATCGCCAACATATTCCTTTCAAAAAAAATATTTTTGAATTATTTGTCGAAGTAATCTTTTCTTTTTTTTTTTTTTTTAACTGTAATCAGCTAAGGAATTTATACATTAAATATACATATAAAAAAATCGAGGAAATCATGAATATTATATCGTTATAAGCTCCCTCGTGTTCAAGAAAACTTCAACTTCTTCCAACCAAGCACTTCATTAATTCAGTGAACTTAGTGGTTATTATTATTATTATTTGATTTATAAACTCAACCGCTATTAAAATGTGTAATCTACTTTAAAAAGGAAATATCCTCCCTACTTCAACTTCAACAAAGTAATTTCGTTACAAAACGCCATCAGATGATTAGAAAGTAGTTTTACGTGTGATTAGGAATGGAATATCTGATATTCCTGAAATCTTCTGCTGGCAGAAATAAAGTCATATTTTATAGCATTACAGTGTTAGCCCAGATGATGGACAAAATCTTTATGTTAATAGTAACCAGACCTTGGTTTGTTCATAACAGCATGTTTTGTTGTTTTAATATAATTTAATATAATTTCTGATAAAAAAAAAAAATAAATAAAAAATATTGTGTTAAATCTTTAGAAAAGCGTCGCTGGAAAAAATTGTACATGGAACTTCAATCAAACGGGCAAATCTAATTTGATTTTGATTTGCGTTATAATATTCACTTAAAATGTTTTTCATTTTACTAACCGGATCTTTTATAAAACGAACGGTTAGAGTACTACTATAAACTCCTTTTTGATTTATTTATTACCAGGCTCAGTTAGTTTTCAGTCAGGTTCGTATAAAAAAATCCCCCTAACCAGACACTTACATGAAAATATCAACAAAGCATCATTTCTCAGATATGTCGGTTCAATTGAGGTTCAGTAACGATATGAACCATTTCATAATTGGATAAGTCGTACAACCATAAATCAAGAAGCTTTATGTGTAAATTTAATAAAATTTTCCGCTTGGGGAAAGAAAAGTATTGGGAATCTTTTACCTACTGGAAATAATGGCCTGTTACTGACATAAGTAGACTCGGCCACATAAGTTGTAATCTGTGACAAGTAACTCAAGGCCATTTCCTTGATAATGTGTAAATAATGTAGTTTAGATGCAGAGGCACATTGCAGCTCATTTACATCCTACTTGCCCCTACTGTTCTGGCATGCACCTCTTATTACCTGAGGCTCTAAAGTTCCTCAAACCCACCACCTACAAAGGGTCCTCCCAGCAACGGGTTATTGTCTTGGGGTATAAGGTGGAATACTGCTACTGGTTTAAAAAAGATACTTCTAGAAAAATACCATGCTAGAGTAGCCGAGTTGTTAATGTTGAAAAAGTCATGAATGAATATTGAAATCACTAGAAATGAAGGCTTTACACTAATCCTAAATCCAACTATCTTGGAATTTAGAGGCGCTGAATCCGCTTATCAACGTGATCATTTAAACCTCAAGCGAGTCCGACTGACGTCACTATGTAAACATTTATAAACCATGTAATAAACAAAACTGTGATTTAGTGCATTGAACTCAAGTGTAAACTATCAAATTATCTCCTGAACTTAGGGCGTAGTATTACTTTTAAAAATATGATATTTTCTCACAATCAGTTATTTTTCTGTATGTATTTAGATTACGATTAAAATATAGTTTAGACATTATATTTGATGTTTGAATGCAATTAACCAGTGATATTTTTTTATATTACTGTGTTTTCACTGACAATATATATATATATATATATATATATATATATATATATATATATATATATATATATATATAAGTGTATAGAGGAGTAATATACAGCTTAATCCCCAATCTTAATCCCAAGCAACCACCGATTGTATATAAAGAGGATTGAAAAACAATAAAGGCAGTCTTTGTTCTGAAGTTGTGTGTGTTATTTAGCTCCCTTATTTTCTTT
This sequence comes from Euschistus heros, assembly GCA_003667255.2. Taxonomy (NCBI): domain Eukaryota; kingdom Metazoa; phylum Arthropoda; class Insecta; order Hemiptera; family Pentatomidae; genus Euschistus; species Euschistus heros. The sequence goes on along the minus strand of RCWM02000071.1, from coordinate 1,069,164 downwards.
TTTTTTTTTTTTTTTTTTTTCGACTTTTCTTCTGGATGAAGTTAACTTATATATATATATATATATATATATATATATATATATATATATATATATATATATATATATATATATATATATATATATATATAATACAGGGTGAGTTGCTACTCGTGGGACAAACTTCACCAGTAGATTCGACACCAAAAAATGAACAAAAAAGTTCATATTAACCATAGTCCGATTCTCAACCATTTCGTAATAATTTCGTTTTTTCTCGATTTTGAAAGATACCACTACCTGGTGTCGAAAAACCGTGATATCTGTTAATCTAAAAATTTCTCCGAAAATCTGATAGCACCGTTAAAATCTACATTAATTTTTCAATAAGATTATTACCATGGCAAATTATTTGGGCCTCTTTTTTGTGCTTTATGGTATTTCAGCCACAACAACAAAATAAGTGAAAAATTTTGTGAATCGGAAAATGTTTAAAGTAATCCAGAGTTTTTAATTTTAGTTTCAGATAGCAGCAAATTTGAGGAATAATATCTTATTTAATTGCGCTTCTAACGCACTCGTCATTTTTTAATTTGGTGTTTTTAAGACCAAGAAATCGATATTATTCCTCAAATTTGCTGCTATCTGAAACTAAAATTAAAAACTCTGGATTACTTTAAATTTTCTGATTCACAAAATTTTTCACTATTCTGTTGTTCTGGCTGAAATAAAGCACAAAAAAGAGGCCCAAATAATTTGCCATGGTAATAATCTTATTGAAAAATTAATGCAGATTTTAACGGTGCTATCAGATTTTCGGAGAAATCTTTAGATTAAAAGATATCGGTTTTTCGACACCAGGTAGTGGTATCTTTCAAAATCGAGAAAAAACGAAATTATTACGAAATGGTTGAGAATCGGACCATGGTTAATATAAACTTTTTTGTTCATTTTTTGGTGTCGAATCTACTGGTGAAGTTTGTCCCACAAGTAGCAACCCACCCTGTATATATATACATATATATTTGCCCGCTCGGTAGGGGCGGCACTAGGCATAAAGCTCAGTGTCAAGGATCTGGATATAGTTGAGAGGAGGAGGCAGAGAAGGGAAGATGCACGCCCTCCGCCGATCGCCGTGCGCTTTGTACGAGACGAGATTATCCGTCTTCGGAAAGTGAAAAGGGACTTTACCATCAGACACCTCGGATGGGACGGCGACGATAGAATCTATATCGGGGAAGATATGACTCCAGCCAGCAGGCAGCTTTACTGGCTGGCTAGGCAGGTGAAGGCTGCTGGCAAGGTGAAGTACGTCTGGTTCGCCCGAGGAAGGGTCAGGTACCGCCGTGATGACGGCTAGCCTGTCGTGATTGTTAATAAACCGGAGGATTTGGAAATTTTTAAATGAGAGAAAATAAACAGTTTCCTGCTCTTATTTTCATTTATTTAGTTACTTTTATCTTTACTTCTTTATATTCATATTTCACTTTTATATTTCATTTTTATCTTCTTATATAACACACAAATTCAAGAGATACCCAAACACATTATCTTCTTTCCCTTTATACATTATATTTCATTTTAAGATTTTCAATTCCGCCTACTATAACTTATATATGTTTTTAATTATTGTTTGTTCATTTTTTATAAAACAAAAGGAATTTACTCTTTTTCGATTTCTTATGATTTTCTTTTTTATACCATTTTTCATTTGTATCTATATTCTACATATTTTTAATTTATATTTATATTTGTTCTTTATTTGTCTTTATCTAGCTATTGTTTCGCTATCTATCAAATTTGTGAAATCAAATTGTACCTTTTTCCTTAATTAGCTTCTTAAGTCAGTGTCACAAACCCTTTCAAAAAAAATATTCTTCTTTCTCTTCCTATGAATAACATCCTTTCAACCTGCCATGTTAACTCCCAATCCCTCCTAGTACATTATGATGAATTCCTTTTCCATTTTCTACATAATTTCTACCATATTATCGCCATCTCGGAAACCTGGCTCAAACCAAGTGTTCCCTCTTCCTCTGTAAATATTCCCAATCATCTCATGACCGTCTGGACCGAAATGGAGGAGGCGGTTGTCTATACGTTCATGATAGCATGAGAGTTAAAATCCTTCAAAAATCACCCTCTTCCGAAACTCCTCATATAGAATACCTATTCACCGAAATCACCTTTGAATCTTCCTCTCTTCTTTACGTTGTAGCCTACCGCCCTCCTTAAGTCAAATATGATCCTACCTTCGAAACGCCCCTTCTCACCCATATTCCCCAATATAATAACATTATAATAACAGGAGACCTCAATACTAATCTTCTTGATAACCTCTCACATTCTATTGAACCTATCTTTTCTTCCTATTCTGTTGACGAGATGGTGGAATGCCTCTCATCAAATCTCCTATCACTTCTCAATCACTTATCTCCTCTAAAAACATCCATATTCCGGCATCCCCCAGCTCCTTGGATTTCCCCAGCAATTAAAGAAATTATGAAGAGAAGAGATGCTGCCAGAAGACGTTTCAGGCGCACTCGGACACCTGAGGATTATTCCATGTTCAAACACCTTCGAAATCTCACTCAATCTACTCTCCGCCGTGCCAAGGTACAATATTTCCGTAATATCCTATCCCTGGCTCCAGATCCAAAGTCCAAGTGGAGAATCCTTAGAAAATTCTCTATTACCAGCTCCTCTTCTTGTTCCAATTTCCCAGTCACTCCCGACGACCTAAATTATTTCTTTGCAAATCCTCTTCCTGACAAACCTCAAACCATTTCTTTACCTATGTCATACTTGACTCCTCAAGCTGCTTTCAATCCTCACATTCTTCCCAATGACCTTATCACTTCTATTCTTAAATCCCGAACTAATGACTGTGGTGCTGATCAAATCCCAATAAAAATAATCAAACTCTGTCTTCCAGCTATTCTTCCGGCCCTTCTACACATATATAATTTTTCCTTACAAAACTCCATTTTTCCTATAGCCTGGAGAAAATGCCTTAGTCCGCCCGCTAAATAAAATCCCTTCTCCATCCAACGCATCAGACTTTAGGCCTATTTCCATCCTCTCAAACTTACCAAAGCCACTCGAAAGATTGGTCAACGCCTAAATTACCTCCTTCCTAGAGCATAATAACCTCCTTAATCCGCTCCAATCAGGTTTTCGTTCAGGTTATTCCACTCAGTCAGCTTTGTTGAAAATCACACAGGACTTTTATTCCTCCATGGACCAACAACAAATTACGATCTTTGTCTTGTTTGATTTTTCAAAAGCTTTCGATTGTGTTGACCATTCAATTCTCCTATCTAAACTTCAAAACTTCTCCATATCTAATAGTGCCCTAAATTGGTTCCACTCCTTCTTATCTCATCGTTCCCAGTCAGTCATCATACCCAACAGTCCTCCTTCATCTTCCCTACCTTTAACCCAAGGTGTTCCACAAGGATCCTCCCTGTCACCAACCCTATTTTCTATGTATATCAATGATTTACCCAGCTTTATCCACAATTCTAATTATCACCTATATGCAGACGACCTTCAAATATACCTATCTTTCCATCCTTCAGATATGCTCGAGGCATCTCGTAAACTTCAGGAAGACATTGATAACATCAACCGTTGGGCAGTGAAGAAAATGTGAAGTTATATCTGAATCCAAAGAAAACGAAGGCTATCCTCATCGGTTCAAAACCCATCCTCAAACCCTTCCTTACTATCTATTGCTTTACCTCAATAACCTTCCTATTCAGTTCCAAAACTCTATTCAAAATTTAGGAGTTACCATTGATCACCACCTATCCTGAAATAACCATATCGCCCAAATTTCCAAAAAATTCATCATAATCCTTAAACAACTGTATTGATCTCGAGATTCCTTTTCCCAGAGTACCCGTCAACTTCTGGTGTCTTCTCTTGTTTTCCCTTGCTTCGATTACTGTTGCTTGGTTTATGGGGGACTGTCGGGGGATCTCGAGATGAAGCTGAGGAGACTGATGAACTGTTTCATTAGATTTATCTTCGGGATCCCCAGGCGGTCACACGTTACTTGCCGATATTCTGAGCTTAGGTGGCTATTTCCTAAATTCCGATGGCAATACTTTCTGGGTAGTTTCCTATTCCAATGTCTAAAAACCAAAAACCCTTCCTATATCCTTGATTTATTAACTCTGCGTTCTTCTATTCACCTCCTAAACACTAGATTCCAACCTTTTAACCTATATATCCCCTCACGTAAAACCGCTCCCTTTGACGAATCATTCGTGCTACCTCCTTCTGGAATTCCCTACCCACTTCTATTCGTAAAGCAGCTTCCATAACTTCCTTTAAAAATAATTTATTCCTATACCTTTTAGACAATCAATCTTCCTCAAATATGTCAATAATAAAATGAATAATTAGAATTACATTTTTTTTCTCTCTTTCTTTTATGTGTTCATATATATATATATATATTGTATTTTATTTTATATATATTATATATATACGATTGTATTTTATTTTTTATATTTTATTTTATAATTTTTTTAAATTTTTAATTTAATTTAATTTTTTTCCCTGTAAAAAATGTGTTCTAAAATTACTGAAGCATCTAATTTGTAAATAATATGCCAGACAATTGTACTTTTAACATTATTTTTTATTCTTAGGGGACAGTAAGTCCCAGAATAAAGTTTATTTTTTTCATTTCATTATATATATAATGAGAATAATAGGAATTAACTGACTAACGGAACATTAATCTGCTATTACTATATCCAAAAGATTCATGTGAAAGCGAAGTTATATGTGGGACCTAAAGAAAGCTTGAAAGAAGGCTTTACGGTTAAAAAGGGATAAGGAAGCCTAAACGAGGAAGCTGAAAAGCTAAAGGATAAAGACTTTTTCAAAGCTTTTCAATGCGAGGAGATATTATCTTTGGTAGACTGGGATATTGTTTTGGACACAAAACGAGACTTTAATTTGCAACCAACTTGATGGAAAATAAATGAATTTTTTGAGTAAAGACTCGGAAGAAGCTAAGCTTGAGGTGCACAAATTTTTAGAAAAATAACTAATTATTGTTATGAGTAGATTCAACATTTAGATTCAAGATTCAAAGTAAACTTATATAATTGAGGTATGTTAATGGAAAAGGCTGTAAGTGGCAAAAATAAAATATAAAAAATGTTTAATTGGAAAATGAATAAGTTCCATCGCCAATGTAATGGAAACAGTGGCACGCATCTTTTATAAAGAGCTTGCTTGGTACCAAGAAAAGTACGTACCACTGTTTCCATGGAACTTCATTTTCCAATTAAAAATATTTTATTTTATTGTTGGCACTTACAGCCTTTTCCATTTACTTTCCTCAATTGTCTCCCCTTAAACATAACAACCTAATTAGTTAAAACAAACTATTGTTTTTTTAAAAATCTTTTTGTTAAAATTTTCCATTCATTGTTGAGCTTGGGTTTTTAACAAAAAACTAAGTATTTTACTAGCCGTAGTTGCAACTAGCCTGTTCCAGCTTAGCGATCTATCTATCTATTTAACAATCTATTGTCTTATTTAGGTGTTAATCTTCAACCAACAACAGCTTTTCTTGCATCTCCAAGAGGTGTGAAGTTATAGATCATTCTATAGTGCAAAAAGGTTCGGACTGGTATAATATTTATCTATGTATATTGTACAAAGGTGTAAGCACATTCGCCTGAATTACTGGACATAAAATCTTGGAAGAAAATTGCTTTCTTTAATATCAATATAACAACCATATGTTATATTTACAGCCAGTTTCGTTAATATTTAATAGCTGTCTTAAATTCATAATTTGTCATAATCGAAAAATATTCATTTGCTTTTCTCATTGTTTTGTATAATATTTTTTGTCTCTTTATAAATAAAGAGTAAAATAAGATAGGGTGCCCAATTATAGCCTGCGTCCTAATATGGTATATTACCGATAAAATAAATAAACGAACGATTTAAATATAAAAACAAGTTAGCATATAATTCTCTATCGAAAATGATGTCGGAACAAGAAATGGTTAGAGTCGGAAGGCTTTGGTTCGTCTGTGGTCGCCAAGTCAAGAGGACAACACCTGGCTGATCTTATTTTTGAGCTAAGTTTAGAAGCTTTTCTTTAGTATAATACTTATATTACATCTCTTGATATATATATATTTGAAATGTTTGCTGATTTTGAAAGCTAAGAAACTGCAGTTTTAGTTAATTGTTGAGATTTTATTCCAACTTTGTTCTATTATATTGTTTTGTGTGAAATTATGAAAAAAACAGCGGGTGCTATAGTATGGCCTATTATCTGCCGTGTAGGCGATATCAGGACACTCCAGTTATTTCGACCATATTTTGCCAAACAAATGTTATTAATATTATTGGCACTAATATATAATTGCTTCTTACATATATTATTATTGGTGTATTTCTGTACAGATGGCTCTTCATGAAGAAAAAATAAGAGGTCTACGGATACTTAAAGAATTTGTTTCGCCGCAATAATTATATTAATATTTCATTGATTTTTTTTCCCATTGAAATTTGATAATTTATACTTGAATAAAGGTTTTTTTTTTTTTTTTTTTTTTTTTTTTTTTTTTTTTTTTTTTTTTTTTTTTTTTTTTTTTTTTTTTTAGAATTATGTTTTTATTTCTAATTTTCATTGGTAACCAAAAATAAATTTAGTGCAACTTGCAGAAAAAAGAAACTTTACAAGAATGCAAAAATGTGGTACAAGACTTGTTTCTAAATAAATTTCTGTGTGATTCTGAAAGTAGATAGATAGATCTACGCCGTTGGCAAATTTGATGCGAATTGGCCTTAGGTACAAAAGAGCCTTAGGTATAAAAGAGCACCCTACCTTATATGTAAATTTTGTTAAAAGTATCTGAATTAACCTTACAATATTCCAGCCAACATTTAAAAAAAATACCGAAGGTATCTTTTCAAATTGAGAGAGGCTTCCGCCATCACATTATGAATTGTGACTATGTTTAAATTCATGCATCCTAAATTGGTGCCAGGTTATATGAAACGAAAGAGTGAGAACGCTCAACAGATAATAATTAAAACTTGCAGATAAAATGGTGACTTTTTTTTTTAGAGTGGAATATTTTTGGACCGCTCTCTTATCGCATGTTGATTTATTAATGTCTCCTCAATTCTACGCAATTCTTGCAAACATTTTAAATATACACACATAGATATAAGAGCAAAAAGGCGATGAATTTACGCAATAATAAATACGTGAGTGTAATAAAAAAGTGTGGGTGATTCATCATTGACCGGCATTGACATATTTGAATATAAGTCTTTTTCAAAATCTTTAAGGTATACTATTTTTACTTATATTGAAACAGGTTACTTATATTTTTAGTCATAGATTTGGCAATAAACTCCTTATTACTATAACTAACTGGCTTTATTATAAAAACTAGCATATCCCCTCGCGGCTTCGCCCGCTCTCATACATTTTATCAATATAAATCATTTATTCAAGTATGAGATTTCGCATTATTTCTTCAATGATAGTTTCACGCACGTAGGTAATTTTTAACCTGGTTAAAATTAAAATGATTAGGTGCTTGCAGAGTACTTAAAAACATAATTATACATCGAATTCGGCAGAAATAATTTTATCGATACAGCTGTTTGGATTTTAATTTCTAACCATAAAAGTATATGACGATTTGGCAAACCTCGTTCCTGACACTCAAGAATATACATTTTAATCATTATTATAGTAAAATTTATTATAATAAACCTTCCTAGAACTATGAAGATGTAGATACAATTTGGTACAGTTGGGTTTCATAGTTTTATGAAACTCTGTTGCAAAATAGCGACATATCGGTCGATTTTTAAACTGCACTGAGTCTACATGTCATTCCACATATTCGTAGCTTTTTTTAATAATAATTGAATGAAAAATAAGTAAATTTGATTAGAAATAAGTAAATCTTTGTAACCTCTCTTTAATGGCGCTCGCCAGTTATCGGTTAATTTCTTTAAACTTCACTGCGCACCACATATTTATTGCTTTTTTAACAGCAATTTATAGAAAAAATGTTATGTTTATTTTTGCCAAAACTTGTTTGAAATATAAACATGATATAGTTAAAATTTGGTATAGATTGGTTCAGTAGTTTTCGCGGTTAGTGATCACAAATGAAAAATGGCTTGTCCTTTTATCTAATAGTATAATTAGATAACTATAAATAAATAATGTGGACGGAAATGAGAAGAACCACTATTCAGATTCTGAACATGATTATGGGAAAATACGTTCCCGAAACATTTAGAATTATTGATAAATATTAATGAGATAAATGCCGAATTATGAATACCCAGAGCAACTAATCTCGATTTCAAAGTCGTTTCTTTATTTAAAAGTGTTTGGGTAACCTCCTTTGCTAATGTCCTTATCCATCACAAGTAATGGTCTCAAGCCATAAGGTCTCCAAGTCAAGCAGAGTAGCCAAAGTCAAAAAAATTATGGACGACTTATTTTCATATTGACTTGAATGTTGATAGAACGAAAGGTGCGATATTATTATTTCAAAAAGGCAAGAAAATACTTCCGGTTAGTTTTAAATAAATGAACATACAAACAAAATTTTAAATAAATTATTGCATCTCGTCATTTACTTTGACAGACATATGAATTGTAAAGCCCATTTTGAAAAGAAATTAAAAACTGTACGGGCAAAATCTCTATCACATATTACTACCAAGGAATCTTTCACTACAACTCAAGCTCATAATCGATATATATATTTTAAGTCCGGAATTACTCTAAGGAGCAACAATGTTCCTTCACCTGTTACAGATTATGAACATATGGTTGGAATTATTCCGAAATGAAATTATCTTAAAAAATGAAAGAGAACGCCATTCGAAAAGAGTAAGACATAGTTAATCAATGTTTAGTTTCAATGACCGATCTTGAAAGAGATTATTAACCTAAAACATTTAAATTTACAAAATTACCTCTGTCTGGGAATAACTTGTTCAACAAGTAAGTAAGTCAAGTCCCTCAACATCGGTTGAAACATGTAAAAATGCGCGATCAAATTTGTTTTTAGTTTTACTTTTTATTTGTTTGGTTAGGTCTGCTCAAAGTAAATATGAAACCCCATCATCTGATTATAAATAAATGAAATCGTAATTTGTCATGTTTATTTTTTTTATTTTTGACGCATGAAATATGTGTGTGTGTGTGTGTGTGTGTGTGTGTGTGTGTGTGTGTGTGTGTGTGTGTGTGTGTGTGTGTGTGTGTGTGTGTGTGTGTGCGTGTGTTTTTAAAGTATTACCAACGGTTTTCTAATGTTCGGATCATCATTGACGATCAGAAAGACAAACGACTAAAGAGCGCTAACATATACACAGGCATAGAATATTCCCATTATCGTAAATAAAACTAAAACACAATGCTTACAAGATTTTATGTTTAGTCCTATTCCTGATTTGGATTTCGAACGTCATGTTAGTGTTTTCACATCTGATGGGCTGTTTGACTATTATCTTTATGACAATACAGTAACAGAGTCTTTATCACAAGGAAGACCATCACTTCTCTTTTGACGGCCCTAAAGATACCAGTGGAATTTTTATTGTTCCACACCTATATGGAAATGATACTATACACGGGTGGACATAAATGTGCTTTGAAGAAAGATTTGATAATCCATAGAAAATTGTATCTGCTGCTTTCCAATGGTAACAATGGTTCAGAAGTCGTTCGTGCTATAGCGTCATAATAATCTTTTATCAAGTTATTTTGTGAGTCAGTCAATCATTCGTAAGCCAGGTTTTACAAAAGTGTGACGGTGTGACGGTAGATTCTAAATAGAAACGCAAAACGCAGGCTATACATAATGAAACAAAGTGAGATCTCATTTCGTTAGTGCGAAATGCTCAACATCAACTTATGTTAAACGTTATAAATGTTTTCCTAATATAATTAATAATTGGTAGATAAGATTTTAGATGCTGAATATTTTAATTAACATTACGATTAAAGAACAAACAATACTAAGGATGATACTAAGATGTATATTTACTATGTTTAATTATCATTGATCAGGCGAATCAGGTAGATATCGAATATTTATTTTTGTAAAGCTGAACAGAATAAAATATATGTGCATTTCAAAATGTTATGTAACGTCTATTCATACAGCATATTATTCAGAAGACACATTCACTATACAACAATACAATTGTATAAGGAGTTAAACATAGGCGGCTGGAAACAAATAAATTTGAGTAAATATTAATTTGAAGGTGACGATTTATGCTACACGATAACCGTTTCTTATTATATTTCTTAGAAAAACCAAGTTGGAAATTTATTCGATATTGAGCTAGTAAACATAAAGTCAGAAAACAAATAGGGAAAGGAAGATATGTAAATGACAAATGAAGACCCAATGTTCACACGAGTAAAATAAAAAAACAAAAGCAGACACAATGGTAATTTTTGACTGTGGAAACAAATCACCAAGGTATCAATCCAGATATCATTGTTTTGGTAAATAATCAGTACTAGAGGCTGGATTAACGACCGTTACTTAAAACAGTTTGTACAAGTAGTCACAGTACTTACATCACCGCCACGGTAATGGTCCTTCCATTGTGTAGCAGCAGTGTTCACGGTAATTCAAGACTTGCTGCTATTGTTATGTGAGAACATTGATTGATGTGTCCTCTTCCAAGATCGTCTGCAGCTTACAGTCATTCACCATCAGTTCGGTGGGTAGATCAAAGCTGTCTTTAGAGTGTAGTAATCGAACTGCCACAATATTAATTGTGTAGATACTTAAAATATTAATACAAAACTACTATTTTGTAGAGAAGTCGTTAAGTCATAATTGTGCACTTTTCAGTACGTAAATTTTGATCATTATCAAAAATCCTGCGGTAACTCTAAAAATACCGTTTGTGCCAAAATAAAGATTTTGGCCATATTAGGAAGTACTAATTAACCAATTTTCACAACTCTCATATCTGCTAAAATCGAGCTTTGGAGTCACAGTGAACTCGTTTTTAAGTTGGACTTATCGATTTTTACAATTATGTAATATTAGTATATATTTTTGTTGACATAATCTATGACTAGGAGCATAAGGTAACTACATCTTGAGGTAGATGCATATTTTAGAATGAATAGTTGAAAAGGATTGGACTTTGAACTGATGAGAGATCCAGATAGATAATTCTCCAGCCTCTGGAAGTGGTCCAAGCAATGTGTCAAGTGGGGATTCTTGAACAAACTGAACCTTAGTAATGTTTCCTGGGAGACTCTTGAGCCAGAAGGGCAGAGCCAATTCAATATAAATGTTTGAAGTTTTTCATTCATTCATAATATATCAATAAATAATATTTTTATTTTTTGACAAAAAAAGACAAAATGATATTTGCATATGAAAATAAATGAGCAACAAACATTTGGAATTCATTTCATTCAATATAGAGAATGAATTAAATAAAAATGAGCTAAGAATAATTAAAATAACAGAACCTATTAATGAGATCAACTATTGTGTAATAGACTTCTTGAAATTAATTATTCACAAGTTATAGAAGAACACTTTAAAAATAAACTTCTTCCTTGCCTTCATTATATATTTTTGATAAAAATATTTGCTCTAGGTAAATATACAATAACTTTTTTTCATTTCTATGATCAATATTTGATGATTTGAGGAAACAGTATATATAAATGTTGATTTACAAATTTGTTTTAATTTTTTTTAATTTTATTATTTTTTTCATTCGCATACAATTTTTTTTTTCATTACTTCTTTCAAATATTGTCTGTTTATATCGCTTATGAAGAAATGTTTACAATAGATAAAGACTTGAATTATGTAGCTGCCCTGAACGACCAATGTGAAACTTTATAATTGTGAATTATGTATGATGAAATTAATAATTGGGGTTTACAGTCATAGTTACAGTTTACTATCACTATTTTTTTATTTCCAAGAGTTTTCAAAATTGATGGAACAATATTTGTCAGTGAATCAATAATAAATGTATAAATAGTAATATATTTAAATTTCTTACTTAGCAGAAAACCATTTTGGGCAATCTACGTGGTTTATAGTTGGCTCATAAAAAAAAAAAAAAAAAAAAAAAAAAAAAAAAAAAAAAAAAAAAAAAAAAAAAAAAAAAAAAAAATACAGATACAATAATACACTAGTAAGGATGTGTTATTACTAAGCCAACAGCTGTGAAAGAAGTAGATTTTGGCCAAAAACAAGCACAACAGCCAGATTTTCCCCAATTAAGGCTACCCATTTTATAGCGTCTGAGTATGCCCTAGGAGAGTCTCCCGACCTTGAAGTCAGTTCACAGCTGAAATAATATAATTTCTGTATCAACTATACTCGAAATCGGATCCAGAAACTTGGCAGTCTAGTGCCTTAGCCACTGAGCAACCGCGGCTCCCAGTATGCGAAAATCCAACTTGAAATAAACTTCAAGGGAAACGTTCGAGGATCTTCTCTTGCTTAGTAATACTACTCGAGACGGAAAATAATTGCAAATGATTACTGATATTTTTACGAACGCATATTTCATAAATAAACAGCGTGGTGTGTGCAATGATAACAAATATTCATTCAAGAATATCCAGGTGCATAGCTTGGGTAAATTTAATTTGTAGACCTAAACAACCAGATAGGACACGACTATATGCTCTATTTGCCAGATTTGCTACAAGAGTCGGATCGCTGGTATGCCGGATGTGTGTACAAGACAAACAAGAGGCACCTTAAAGCCGGACCATGGAGGACACCCACCTGTTAGGAAGTGCGATAACACTCTTTACCAGGAGTAAACATCGCTGATATATAGTAGCACCTGTCTACAACTATTCGGGAGCAAACTTAGTACGAATCCAGCATAAACCTTTTTCTATTTATTGGAACGCCGCACAGTGCTTCGACAATGGACAAAAATCAAAAATCGAAGTATTTTTTATCGAGCTGTTTACCTTTTGATATTCTTAGGCAACTGTTTAGTATGATTATTTCATTGTTTACATATTCGTAAGTCAGCACAATCGAAAAACTTCAGGAGTATTTTCGTTCTGCGATTTATACCATATTAGCCGCAAATTATACTTTGTTCCATTGACATCTGATAGGATAAAAAATAACTATTGTTAATGATGCAATATACAGGTCAAGGTATCTACTTTAAAATATAATACTTTAATTGGTAAGCTGAGCACTTATTATATTCATTGCATGCGTGTAAAGTTTTGTTCGCCAGTTTGAAAATTATTCAAACTTTGAAGAGGCTTTTAAAAAAAGCCAGTTTGTTGAAATATGTTTTCCCCCTAAAAAATCAGATCAAATAGCTGTAGTCACTAATAAACTACATTCGTTTAAAGACGTGGAAGAGTCTAACCACCAATTGGAAATAGAAACATCTACAATTAGTCGGTTATGTTGCTTCAAATTCAATTAAAAATTGAATGAGGTCGAAAGGAGTCGTAAAATATTTCGTAAGGGATATGCCTCTTGACTTTAGCTGGAATTTCAATTGCCAACTATTCCCGAAATCAGTGCAGTCGATCCAGGACCAAGCCGAAGAATGCGGAAGAACGGAAACCCTTTTCAAAGAATCTTCCAATAAAACCAGAAAAAGAAAAAAATAGCGAGTAAAGGATTTTGTTCTGAACACTTCATCTGTTGAATTACGTTTTGCTGCAGAGATTTCTGGACAATCTTTGGTTGAAGAATGAAATCGATAACTGCAGATCTAATGCGTGACGAGAAAAAGCAGTGAAAGATAAAATTTGCCACCTCCAAACCTTTGAAATTAAATTTGAAAGCGGTAAAATTTACACGGTTAGTTTTGAAATGTTCACAATGCTGGATGGCAGTGTTAATAAAAGCAATAAAAATAAAACCAACATTTTATTTGGAACAAATGCCATGTATATGTGTTTCATTTGCGGGGCTACCTACCCCAAAGGAGACGAACATTAAAAACCGCCCATCTGATGATCAGCAATATCGCCTCTAATCTGAGCAAGAAAAAAAAAAAAAAAAAAAAAAAAAAAAAATTACTACTTATCGTTTTCATTAACTCAAACACATCCTAATGTACCTCGAAACGCAACATTTACGCTACTATTAAAAACTTGCACCAAGTATTCATTTTGTGACAATACAAAAAAAAAATTGTTTTTTTTTTTACGATTAACTTGATATAACTTTTTATAGATGCATTTCCGGACTCATGTTCATAGGAAATTTTTTGTTCAGCGTGTAATTTTCTATAAGATTTTAAGGGTTTGCCAATTTTGTCCACTCTCACTCTATGTTTGAAGCACTGTGCGCCGTACTGAAACTTAAAAATAAAAATAGTTAATCAAAACAAACAAAGCTGTTCACATATTTCATTCATAGATAGAAAAAAATTACTTATATACGTAATCACCAAAAATCACTTATCACGTATAATTTTAATTTAGAATATGTTTTAGAATAAAAATTCAATAATTAAAAGGCTAATTATAATAATAGTTATAACATAATTTTAAAAAAAGTTCTAAATGCTGGAATAACTTAGAAAATAATTTAATTATAATACATTTATTGTACAAGATAAAAGGTAAAAGTGGTAGGTGGCGCTAAGAACACTCGATCACCGACAGACAGGACACACCTGTCGACCTAGAGGCCGCAGGTGAGCGGTACGGATTCACTCTCGTTGTCGTGATGAATATTTAGCAGGCAGTGGTCGAATATGATTATACCGGTCGTGCGCAGGCGGCGCGTGCAATGTCCCTCCACACCTGCAATATTAATCGCCCCCGATATAATTGATATCTTAATTAATGTATGTTCTTCATCAATACCAATAGCATTCAGTGATCAAAACAGCAATCCAAACTCACATCTAAAAGTAAAAAAAATTTCCAGTTCCAACTGACATTTTAAAATTTAAACACTCGACGAAAAACTATTTCCATTTTTAATAATACATTTTATTATTCCAATATTTAAATTAACCAAATCCTTGGTGTAAAATTACGATGTTTTATAATATTTTGATTGAAAGCTTCAGAATTATAAAAGATTTGACTTAAATACAATAATTAACAATATTTGTATTCTTAAGAGTTGCGCATAGCTGACCTTATAATTCTATAATAGAAATCTAAACATTTATACCAAACTAGCATCCCCCGGTTTCTTCCGTTCTCATAAGGAAAGAACTTTTAATAAGAATTTTATTAAGAATTAAAACATTCAAGTGTAATATATGAGTTGGTAATGCAGATGGATAGGGACTCTTGAGAACAATGACTGCATTATCAGTGCTTACAATTGAAGGCCCACGAAATGCATTGAAGGCCCTGTGTAAAAATATGACACAGGATATCAAAAAGCAAAGAATCGACATTGTGATTCAGTTATAATTTTTATTCGGCTGAAATAATTTTATTGATTTCATTAGGCTGGAATTTTATTTATAACCATAAAAGTATACAACAGTATTGCCAACCCTCTTTTCTGCCACGCAATATTATACATTCAAATTTTTATTATTGCTAAACCTTCCTTGAACTATAAAGATGATCTTGTTTAAATTTGGTATTGAGTGGTTCAGTAGTTTTCGTGGTTTAAAATCACAAACGAAAAATGGCTTGTCCTGTTATATAATAGTATAGATAAACCTTTAAAAGTTTTATTCAGTCACATAATAAGCCTTGCACGAACCCAAGGTTGTTAAGCACCGGTTGTAATTGTTATTATTTTAATTTATAAAAAACAATACAGCAAACCTGACGATATAAGTAAAGAAAGGAATTGTGGAATTTCAACTCAATTTGCGATTGAGATTCTGCATTAAAATAAAAAAAAAACACATACAAGTTTATTTTGTTGTTGGACAATCACACAGCTAGAATATAAGAGATGTAGACAAGCCATAAGAAATATGTGCTATTTTTCTGTTTTAATGAGGTACTTGGATAACCTTAAATAAAGGATAATCCAAACATCTGATATTTAGTATGGATCAATCTTCAGCGTTAAAAATATCTTCTGAGACTAATAAAAGAAATAATTTAGATTAAAATGAAAAAATTATTAAATATTGTCACAATGATTATACATAATATTTTGAATGTAAAATGGATCAATGACTTGACGACAACATAACGGCACAAAACCGAATTAATAATTTTTATTTCAGAATTCTTGAAGGATTGAGCAAGTAAACGATGTCAAACTACTTCTTATGAACCCCAACCTTTTACTCTGTTTTCGCCTCCTTTGGCTAAGAGCTTTTTGAAGACTCAATCCTACTTTGAATAAGGAGAAAAGCATGGTACTTCCAAGGTAACGGAATCTGGAAAGAGATTTATAGAGGTGTGGAGTCAGTGGCTGTATGGTACCTTAAGGGAAAACCTACTTTCGCTGAAGATCTGATTGATATCTATCTTCAGCAGGACCTCTCCGACAGCTACTAAATGTAAACCAAGTGAACCAACATTGCATTATTTATGTAATCATTGGTATTCTCTTTGACTAGATTTTTTCTTTATTTTAGCTCTCTCCTTTTAATTAAAAATAACATAACTAATATGCTTCCTGATTTGTAATTATGCGACCAACACCGAAATATTACTTAAATGATTCTGGATGAATCGAATTATACCACATTTGTAATTGAAACCTTAAATGATTCAATACATTTGAAAGTAAGTATTACATATTTAGAATAGAATCAAAAATTGAATAAAAAGCCTAGTATGTCTGAGTGTACTTCTCATAAACAATACTGTTTTAAATCGTATAAATTTATAAAATGGAAAATTATATTGATTTAATTTTAATAAAACGACGAAAATTCGATGCACAGTTAAGAAGAAAAAAAATCGTCAATGAAATGGATGTTAGAGGAACAGAGAGCGAGGTGTATCTGTGTCAAGTACAGGGCAGTATCACTTTGTTTCATTACAGCCTCAGACTAGATGTGATTGGTTTGGCCTTCGATGTCATCCCGTCTATTGGCAATCAATGTACTGGATATTACAGCATTCGCTCTCGTGTTTTTTCGTTTCGATTAACAAGGATATACACTACCATAGGCGCAGAAATAGGTCCTACAGACCTCGCAATTCCATTTCTTTAAAGTAAAACCGCATAGTTAAAGACTGTATTTATAGAGTCCTTAAGAATAAATAAACACTCTTTTTTAAAAAAAAATTGGTACACGCCCTTGTAAAACACTTGATAAATTTTTAAATAAAAGTAGTAAAGTAAAAACGCAAACTAATGAATGTTGTTTCCCAAAACTGTCAAAAAGTACGAAAAGTACGGTCATTTGACCCGTATATGTTTTTGGAAAATGGTGGTGATATGTTTAACAGTTGATACTAGTCTTTGAATAACAATTTCCAAAATAAGCGGCAAATAATCCATTGATCTTACAGTAAATTAAATATTAAATACTTGTAAATATAAAATAGATAACGAAAATAAAATACACAATAGAGAGAATCTAAATTTAAATCAAATAAAGATTAGCAATTAATATACAACCATGCTATATAAAATACATACACACGAATGTATTTTACATAGATAAACCAACAAATTACTAATAACCTTTTTTGTTCAACAAACCTACCTTTGTTGAAAGTATTCCATACATAATGTTTTCATGGAAATCGTATTTATTTCTTATAAACGTTTCCTCTTATAGCGTTCATGATTTCTCTTTGACTGAAAATTAAATAATAAATGTTTGCCAATGATTAAATATCAATTAACTATATTCCCTTAATCGCTCATACACCTAGGGCTAGATAACAAACGTACCCAATAATCCACTCTCACTACGGCCCAGAGCTGAGGCAACAACTGTCAGTCACATTCGGACAGGCTTTCAATTAGACAACCGAAAGATTAGTTGTTTTTTGTCCAAGTCGGATGTTGTTTCGTAATCTGTCAGAAGTGAGAGCTTTCGAAACCCTAATTTAATATTTAATGCTATTGTCATGGTACATTTGAATGCAGATTGCTTTGTTTTATCAATTTCACGTGTGTGAAGATCAAAGGACCATATCTAGTTAGTTTATAGAGCCGTCAAAGTGTAGCGGTCTTTATAATCGATTCTGATAAAGATAAAATTAAAACATGAGTGAATGAAGGAGCTGTTAAATAATGTAAATAACTGATTTTCTTTTATGGTAATGTTGTCGGTTATGATAGACCTCTACGTTTTTTAAGATTTTGACACCTTATTGCTCAGGCATGTCGTCTTAAAAATTGAACGAAAAATTGTATTGCTTATTTTCTCAAACCGTTGAATTTACATCACTTTTGTATTCTCCAATAGAGTACATAAAATGAAATTTATACTATTTTACACAGGAAAATAAATCCCTAATGAATTTTCATACTATTAAACTCCCAAAACAACAGTTAATTCTGAATGATTATGCCTTCATAAAATTAAAATAAAAATTACAAACCTTATGTCACTTCCAGTTTCTCAACTATATTTTGGTACTTGAAGAGTATCAGTTACAAATGGTGTCTAAAAAATCAAGTCCAAACTCAAAATAGCAACTTCTCCACTTATTCTCCAAAATTTATACAGAATCAGTTTCAAAATATTTAATGCATATACTCGTTTCATAAAAATAGATTTACTTTTAAAGCTCACATTTGGCCTTGCTTGTCAATCATGGAACCCCGAACCAAGCGATGGGAGGGGCTTAGTTAGGGGTTTTACGGTATAATGCATATATTATTTATATAATATGATTGTTATTTTTTTTTATCTGTTTCATTTTATATTTTGATGAATTATATATAAATAAACAGGAATTAAATAATAATTTTTTATATTAAAAGCTTAAGGGTGAATAGCATCTTATGGCGCCTTGGTAACCTCTGTACCACATAGTACTTTGTTATTGTTTCCATTTACGTTGTAAATGGAACATCTTCAAAGAAGTTTTTGGACAAAAGATTCAAAATTTTGAGAGAAGAAATTCAAAGGTTGCCTGGAAGGGGAACACCCGTATCTAGATGGATCCGGGAAATAGATAGAGGTTTTTTGGATGTTCTTTTGATGGAGGAAGTTAATGCTGGAAGGAAAAGATCCATGGACGAAGTAGGCAGTTGAAAACCAACATTTTCCGTAGCAAATAACACTCAAAATAAATAACCATGTACGAAAAATAGTCAGGATAGGTAATGAAAGTAAATTGTGTGCTGACTCATGAGTAGGGTAATTGTAAAATCATCCAAAGGTTCTTACTTTTAAATTTATAATATCATTACCTAAAATATATTCACCAACATTATTAACTATTCATCACCTAGGATTAGTTAACACAACGGATAGAATCAAATAGATCATATCAATAGCTCTGGCTCAATAGATGGGGGCTATTGTGTCGCTAGGAGAAAGATCTATATTTATAGAAGTAATAGATTATATAAACCCCAAGCTGTAAGTAACAGCATAGCAATATCTTGTATAGTTAGAG
Organism: Euschistus heros; assembly: GCA_003667255.2. Classification (NCBI taxonomy): domain Eukaryota; kingdom Metazoa; phylum Arthropoda; class Insecta; order Hemiptera; family Pentatomidae; genus Euschistus; species Euschistus heros. The sequence goes on along the minus strand of RCWM02000071.1, from coordinate 1,049,639 downwards.
TTCACTATCGTCAATATTACTTACTCCCTGTGAGAGGGGTATATTTTAATATTTATTCAAGTATTAAAACTCCTGACAACATAATCTGATTATAGTGAAATTCCTTTTTTGAAATATATTGAATCTGAGTGAAAATAAAATATGATTAAAGAAGTCGACATGGTAAAAAATAATGCTTCCAGTTCACTTCTATCGATGAAATATGAATCAATTGAGAGGTCCAGTTTCATACCTCCTAGCGGTCACAATATATAGGTGAATATTATTCCATTTGAATTTAAATTATTTTATTATATTATAAAAAAAAAAAAAAAAATCAAAATAAATCCTGGTTAAAAAAGTAAATAATGCATTCTACGACTGAGTTGAAGAACTATTTGAGTAAAAGGTTTGGAATTTTCCGCCAGCCTGACCTTAACAGCAATCCGGTTTTTATAAGTAATTAAACACAAATCGGAAATAGATTATTTAATTAACAGAACATCGCTATGAGTGAATAACAAATGCTATTGCTGAGATCAATGTCACAAGGTCAAAGACCGTACGGCCTTCAGTACTCGCTACGTAAACCGTGAACATCGTTTAAATGAATGTACTGCCATGTCAAAAACGGTTCAGAATTTTTAATAATATTTGTTTTAAAAGTGATCATCATTGGCCTAAGAAGAATGTGTTCAAAAGAGGTTATGAGAACGGTAGCTACAAGCCGATTCAACCGAATTAGAGACTGGATGACTTTTCCACAAGGGACCTTTATAACAATAATCGACAAGAAATACTAACTGATAAGTCTAAAAATTATAATCGTTGTTTTTTGACTGAAAAAAATCTGATGGGCATCAATAATAAAAATAATTATTTCTCAATAAAAATGTTATCGATAACTGTCTTTAGTTAATAAAAAAATGAACTTACTAGTTAACTATTTTGCTAATTATTAGTAACTAGTTAGTTAATTAACTTAAACAAAAAGAAGAGAAAAATTATAAAAAATGACCGTTTTTACATTTTGTTACAAATATTGTAAAATGAACAAAAGAATTCGTTTTAAATACAAGGTATATTTAATATTTGTTTTATAAATAATAATTTAGACAATCTATGTAACAAAGTGCCGATGTATTGAAATAGCCCTATATAACAGGATCAAAAGCAATGAAAGACATGAAAATACCAAACAAGCTCATTAGGCTCACTATGTGCACCAAGAAGAGCACATTTGCCAGGATTAAAGTGAACCAGGCAAGAAGCGAGCCTTTTCCCGTAGATGTCGGACTTAGACAAGGAGAATCGTTAGCACCTCTCCTTTTCAATATAGTTTTACATGCAACTGTAAAAAGAGCGGGGTTTGACACCAGAGGCACAATTTTTAACAGCCCCATTCAGATATTGGCGTATGCGGATGACGTAGTTATTGCAGCTCACTCTATGCGATACTTAAGGGAAGCTTTGCAAAAAATGAACAGAGAAGCTAAAAGAATGGGATTGCATATGAACGAGGATAAATCCAAAATAATGGTATTTAGAAGAAAAAAAACTTGCTCGTCCACAGCATTTTTATTATATGGAAGGCTACACCCTCAAAACCGTCACAAGTTTCCAATATTTAGGGGCCTGGATTAACGAACACCTCGATGAAAATGAGGAAATTAAAAGTCGGATAATATCAGCCAACAGAGCCTTCTTCTCCATACAAAGCATTATCAAGAGTAGACTCACCAGCCTCGCAACCAAGATAAGACTGTACAAGACCCTAGTGCGTCCGGTAGCCTCGTATGCCTGCGAAACATGGACTATTAATAAATCAGTAGCAACAAAACTGGACTGTTTCGAAAGGAAAGTACTGAGGCGTATATTTGGTCCGATAAAGGATAACGGCATGTGGCGGCGAAGGAAGAACCGGGAGCTATACGATTTGTATGGTGACTTGCCATTGACGATCTACATAAGAGTTCAACGGCTAAAATGGATGGGGCATGTATACCGGATGGGTGAGAACAGAACATGCCGAAAATTGTTATGGGATAGACCGGATGGAGTGAGACCTCGTGGAAGACCGAAGAGAAGATGGTTCGATGGCGTCTCCGAGGACTTAAAAGTTTCTAAAATATATTTAAGGCGAGCAGCTGATCGGGACGACTGGAGGAGGGCTGTGGAGCAGGCCAAGGACAGCTTCATGCGTCTGTGTCGCGCCAATAAAAAAAAAAAAAAAAAAAAAAAAAAAAAAAAAAAAAAAAAAAAAAAAAAAAAAAAAAAAAAAAAAAAGTAATAAAGTGCCGATGTATTGAAATTTTGATATGTTTTAGAACTGATGATGGATGTTTAACATTCAAAACTTAGTTTACAAATAAAATTATTCCAATAGAAGTGGCAATTAATTCATCTATCCTAATTGTATTGATCGTTCTATACCATCATGTACACCTCAATTGATTGAATGTTATTTATCATATTTGTATTCTCTTTTATTTTTTCCTTGCCTATAATTGAGGAGCATATGGAATAGAATACACCGTTGGCTTTCTGGATTCTATTAAGAACTTCCTGATCTATCCTATCTTCTCGACTGAAAATCGCACCAAGGTACGGATAGGTCTCCGCCTTCACTAGATTCTTGGCATTAAATGTAATGTGAATAATCTCTGAATATTATAGAATCCAGATAATTTAAATGCTCTTTGTATTCAAACGTAATCCTCGTACATGTTTCGGTCAAAAGAGAACCCTGATTAGGAACCCTGATTAGGAACTGAATAATATTTAAATGCTCTTTGTATTTAAAAATTGTAAGGTTTCGGTCAAAAGGAACCCTATAAACTAATGTAGTAAAAAATTGTAAGGTTCTGGTATAAAAGTAATGTAGGCCACACTAGCAACCAGGTACCAGCTGTTTAAAAAAACAATAACAGAATTTCTAACTTGAAAAGTAATCATACTACATAGTTTCCAGTGGAAGTGAAAGTATAAAATTAGTAATTTAATAATTTAGGCTTGAATCTTGCATAAGAATTTTACATGTCGAATTCCTAACGTATTCCCACATATTCAACGAATGAGATAAAGAATTAATGTTTTTTTTTTGTATTATTTAATTATATGTTGTAAATATCTCTAGTATCTTTTAAAGATTATTCTTAATTATAAGGGAAATATCATGAGACTGCTGAATCTAACTAAATGGCTCAAAAGCAAAATCAGAATATACCAGGATCTAGCTTGAGAATAAACTTCGCTACACTCACTTCCACACACAATGGATGACGGGAAATTGTCTGTATGACCTATATTTCTATATACCTTCAACCGTCTCTACTATACAATGGAATAACTGTCTTATTTCTATCATTACCATATTAACATAAAATTCTCACAAACCAGAAAAAAGCGTTCGTATATCCTGACTTTATTATATTTTCCATCCGTTAAACGGACAATAAACATGAAAAATATGGGTATAGTTTCAACTATAGAAAGTTATTCTTGCATGTTTAACATTTTGTTTAACATGCATGTTTAATAATTCGATATTTCAATAATCGAGGCAAGAGGGGAGAGGGGGTGATTGCCATATTATATTTCCAATATTCCCGATTTCCCTCTTTATAGCCGCCATGGTTTCATCCATAACTGTTTTTAAAAAAATATATATAGGACTATAGACTCCTGAAATGAAGTAACTCTGTTAACAATTAATTTTAAAGATATTTTCTTTTAAATCATTGGCCATCATTATAGATGTTACTTAACTTCAAATTAAATAAAAAACACTAGCTTTCCCAATTAGTTTATTTATTGACATAAATTTATTATTCAAACTATAGATGCATTATAGATTATGGAAAAGGCATTGCAGACATTGTCTAGACATTTTGAACAATGCCTAGTACTCTGTTTGCAAAGTATTAAAGTTAGCAGTACGTTGAAGTATTTATGTTCCAACATGCAACAAAGCCCTGCTTATAGTTAAGTTCAGCTGCAACTAACTAAATGTTAGTCAGAGTAATGTAAAAGTATACACCATGATATAAAGTGTAACAAAAGAGTCTGAAGATTACTGCCTTACTACAACAGGTAATCCTTGTATTAGTACCAGGTATTTTTTATTCATACATCTAATAGTGCTTTTTCTTTATCTCTTTCAGTCAACTTTTTTACTAAAATAAAGCGGCTAAACACAGCATATTGTACATTGCCTAAAGAACCTTAGGCGTTTATGTTAAATAAAGAGATATTTTATAGACCTGGAGAGAGATCACACAAATCTCTCCAAAAAGAAGACAATTTTATAATTTGCCAAATGATTAAAGTCATTGTATAGAGTCTCAAAGAATTATATACATGAATCAAATTCTAAAAAATCATAGACTGGATAACTAATCCACATGGGGCCTTACCATGGAAATCGATAGGAGCCAAGACTAAGCTTAAAAGAATTAGGGCACAGCGATAAAAATCTGAATGCCATCAATAATTAGCAGTCCTCAAATCAAAAATTACTATTTGCTACCATTATCTGTCTTTGGACATCGGTATATATAGTTGAGTGTTTAATTTGAAAAAAAAAAGAAGAAAGAATTAATCATATATAGGTTCTGTTTCAGAAATAATAAAAGAAATAATTGACCTTCAATATTATACGAAGGAGCAAACCTGTAAATAAATACGATAGAACGGAATAATATCGTTCAGAAAAGGAAATTAATCCAGATATATTAGCTTAAAAAAAAATATCATTTCCTAATCCTATGATTTATGAAATGATTCATGACATCCATAATTTTATCAATTCTTTAAGAAAACATTACCAAAGTTCCTACCAACATTTTAAGCTTACCTTAATTACCTAAATCCTTACCAGCCTGTTAACCTTTTTCCATTCACAGTAAAAAAAAAGAAAAAAGTTCGTTAGTCATGTTTAAGGAGCATATCAATTTTCAATTTCGAATAATAAGAAAATATTTTCGTTGTCGTAATCAAATTAAATAGGAAGCACTGACGATTATTTAAATTTATTCGTTTTAAGATCGAAACTTTTTGATAAATAAAACAGCTCTATGTCAATATTTCAACTGACGCCTTAATTGGGCATAACAAAATGTGTTGTCATATTCGTATTAAGTTGAGACCAGCAGAAATACTAGTTTCATGGGTTGATTTATGACCTACAAAACAACATAATAACCTTCAGTTTTTTAACCCTCCATTTCCATCTGATATTATAAATTTAAGCATGTATTTTAAAGGAAAAAAAAAGCTAGATATATTAAAATTTCAATTTCTCCGTAACTTTGAAAAACAATAGATCATGGGTATGCTTATACATAATCAATTGCTTTTCCAAATTTTCATTTTAGAATTAAAAGGATCACATTACTTAAATTAATAATTAAATGAAATTAACAATTAATGATTATTTAAAATAAACTAATTTGATAAAAAATTGGTTTCAAACATGATTTATTTAATTTAAACCGATGTAGTTCCTAAACGGTAAGTCATAGCGCAAAATGTTACAAAGCAATAAATATTTTCCATTAAATTTCTGATTAAGAAATTAAATTTGCGATCCGAGAAACACAGCTATAGCTTATCAAAATGAATGTGAAAAAAAAGTATATACCCCCAGCCAAAAGACATATTCTTGTGATAATAAGTTGACATAAATAGAGAAACTCAAATATGTATAAACTAGTAGTAGCGCATTAATCAATAGTAGAATGCAGCCAGGTGTAAAAAAAAAATTATATATGAAAGAGTTGAACTATCAACGACAAACCGAGCGTGACCTATTAGCGAAGTAATTGCAGGAGGTCTCAGATAAAAGTATCGAAACTGGGTTAATTAAATGTTTAAAAAGTTGTAAAAGAGTTTAGACTCGTTGAGACTAATAACAGAAAATATCAAGCTCTTGAATTTAAGAAGGTGAAGTCCAAAGCACAAACAGCTTACATTAAATACTATAGAATAGACCTGAGAACCACTAAGATTATTTAATTGCCTAACTTCAATTTGAGAGATAAAACACTCAGTAAAGATATTTAAAAATTACAACCAATGTTTAGTTTTATATGCGTCAACATATTCTAATAAATAGAGAGCCAACCAATACTAATGAACCAATTGTTATTCAATTCGACGTGCCTACTATTTACTAAGAAAGGCGACTTTAATCATGGACTATCAATTTTTCTTTTAACTGATCACGATTTATTTGTTACATTAGTATTCTCCTGACACCATCAAAAGATAAACATAACTTGCCAAAGAATAGCGGATGATGAGGGAGAGGAGGATGATAAAATAAGAGGACTAAGGAGCTGGGTGCAACTTGGCCAGCTCCCAGCCCGAATTAATCGGAACGGATCTGAAAATACCTGGATCATCGGCCCAATCCAAACACTATTATCTCCGCTGGAATCTTATACAGTTCCGAAAGGGATAATACATAGTTTGGGAAGGGCAAGCTCCTTCTCCAGCGACAGCTACAACGTTTGTACATTTAGAAAAGTATAACTGGCAGCCATAGGATCTCTTTAACACAGCGGGCAGTTCCGCAATCTTTAAAAGATTTTTATCAAAATATAAAATTAAGTAATTCACTGAAATTATTCATAGTCATAAAAGAAGAGAATGTTATGTAAGAAAAAAATCATCAAAATCATGTGAAAAAGATCCTTTAGAATACTTCGAGGTGTTTAAAGGAGCTACCCTGCAACTAATAAATAATGAACAATATGTATTTTTATAATATCATAATTTCGTTGTACTAAATAATTTTATATTAAAAAATATTCATAATATTTATTTTCTATAAAAAAATTTCCCAATACGGAAGTAAATTTACTTTATCAATATGCAACTGTATTCATGGACACATACTTAGTATTAATTACTTCATATAAATACAACGAGAATAAAACGATTTCGAGTTTAAAAATGAAAAGATATTCTCTATACTTATAATGTTATGAATTTAATTATTAATAAATTACCACCAGGAATAGGAATATAATGAAGACAGTTTGGTAAAGATAAAGACAGTTTGTTTGTTTTTGTTTAAAGGCGTAAAACCTCCAAGGTCATCAACGCCTGTGGTTTTTGATAAAATTTTTATTTATTTATTATTATGATTTTAATTAATTAATTTATTTTTCCGTATTTATTTATATAGTTATTTATTTATTATTATTATTTGTTTTTTGTTTTTTTCAAATTCCTATTTTTTAGATGAATCTATATTTTATTATATATATATTGAGCTTTTAAAAAAGTGAATTAAGTTTTTTAATTTTTTTCATTATCTTCAAGAGTTTTGTATATGTGGGGTGCAAGTCCTAAATTCTTTAACTGAATATAGTAGGGGCATTCCTCAAATATATGTGAAATATTTGCATAGTTACAATGTCTTAATGGTATAAGCTATTGCTTTAAAAGCACTAGTCCCTTATTTTAGTTTATTCTATGAAGAATAGATAAAGAAAATGAAGAAGTAATAATTTCTAACTTGGAATATTCCTCACTCAAGAGGAAAAAAAAAGTAAAAATTTAGTTAATCAAAAACTGCTAAGCAGTGTCATAAAAAGTTACATTTTTTTTTTTTTTTATTATGCTCCTAATAACTAACACTAATAAAAAAAAAATTAATTTATATACAACTATTACAAAAATAATATATCCCATTGTGAGTTCCTCCCTGCATAAATTACATTAATCAAAATCCTGAAAAACAAAAAAAAATCAAGTCTTAAAAGGATATAGCTTTCATTAAAAATATAATTTTCTATTTTATAGGACAATATAATACCAAGGTAAAAAAAAAAAAAAAATCAGATCATTTATTCAGTTATGACCCAATTGGTAGAAAGTACTCTAAAAAAACAAAAAAAAAAACAAACATAAAAACATCTAAGGTAAGAATGAATAAGAAACCACAACCGCAGAGTTCATATCCTAAACGATATGAAAGAACAGGCATGCCGTCGATGAAGGCGTAAAATACCGGCCAATTTGTCTCGAGGGTCGCCCTTGCCAAGACCATAGCTGTCTCCTGTGCTCTTCCTCATGAAATAAATCTCCTTGGATCATCTCTTTTATCGGGACTTTTAATAACCATCATATTCCAGGTTGTTCGTAACGTATGAAAACCTCCCTTGCTGGTGGTCGCCGCACAATGGGTGCTCCATGGATCGGTCGTATATCAGAGGATTAAGGAGGGGTACCCACGGTGAGTAGTGGGCCCCGAAGAGCTCTTAAGAAGTGATTTAGAAAGCAATTTCAACAGGATACATTGAATTCTTAGCGGAGGAGAAAAGGGATTACCGCGAAGATAATCCCCAATGATAGGTCGGGGAGCCTCTTTATGTAACCGAACATTTTCAAATATAAATGTAACATTGATCGTTTGTAATGTGACATTTATAAATATTATTAAAAACATGCTGATGAATATTCGTATAAATAGACCAAACAAGATTGATAGGATGCTTCAACTTAGGGGAATTAAGTGAAGAAAATATCATGTCCTCGAAAGTGATTATTTTAAATAAATAAATAACAGAAAGTACACTTACGAAATTTTATACTACTGCGACAAGGGCTACTTATGAAAACATATATAAGTGGCAAAAATCGTCTTTTAGGGAAAACCCAATTTTTCCACAATGATTCATAAATTATAATTCATATCTGAAATAGCCTCATAACTAAGTCCATTAAACACAAATAAAGGTAACAAAATTAGCTTTACGGTGATACCCGTGACCCAAAATTCACAAACACACAAAATGCACTCAACCAAACATTCACATTTGGCACAGATGTATCAGATAGTTAAAACGAAAAAATTATGGGCGTTAGTTTATTTCGCTTTATGTTTATTATATATCATTGTACAAATATTACACAATTTCCTGTATTGTAATTATTCTTAGGATTGATTAATTATTTACCACTTCAATTGGAATTATTTTGTTTAAAACATCCATCATTACTTCTAAAACAAGCAAGAGAATTTAATATATCAGCACGTTAATACATAAATTAGATATATTGCATTTTTAAAAATATAAGACAAGAACACATATTGTTATAATGTGCTGTCCTTTGGGTATTCCCCTATCTGACCAGATAAACATTTCCAACAGTCCTATTTTAAATTTGTTTTCAGTAGGAACAGGGAAATAGACCAGTCATTGGAAAAACCCAAAGAACCGAATGCTTAATACAATACCTAATAAATTTATATATGCTAATAAATGTCGCGTAACCCCGCTTTACACTCAGTCTTCTCTAGGACTTACTACATGTGATAATTATTTTTATTATCATTTTTTTTTCTTTACGAACTCCTGCTAAACTAATGTTTAGGGCGTATTGAATTTTATGATGAAACTTGTTTGGTGTTGTGAATGTAAACAGCTAAAAAAACTAACAAATGTAATTAAAAGATTATTTCGTTGCAATTAAAATTTAAGAATATTTTATGTCCCATGTTAGTTATAAAATTTTATATTTAATCTATGAAAAAACAAATCCAACCAACCTAGTTACGAAGATATCCTCATTAGAAGGTCAATGCGGTGAGATTTCTCCAAGCATTTCCAAAAGTTTGGGCGACCGTAACAACTAGACAAGCGGCGGACGCCTACCCGTTATAAAGGCGAAGCCATTATTGGGACTGGTCCATTAACAAGGCACCTCATCATTAGTGGTCATTATTCCTTGGGTTTTGGCTACTCCGTTCAAATCCAACCAGCGCTATCAGCTAACCACGCCTGATCTCAAACTTATGCCAGGACAACTTTTGGAGACCTTATACTTAAGCCTCATTTACACTTTTTGCAGACGCCTAGGATAAAGCTGTGCATATCAGGAAGAAGTGTACAACCCACTTTCACTGCCTCCCGCCTCTTGGAATCAAATGAGTTTTATTAATTTTTTTTATAGAAACAAAGTGTTCACTCATTGCGCCAAGTTATAAGAGGATTCGATCAATTCCATTTATTTTACTATTTGTAAAAAGTAGTACTAAGTGATGCAAGTTCAAGATCGCTATAGAAAAATAAAAAAAAAGAAAAAGAAAATAACTAAAGCTCGTCATAAGGCTAAACATTCATTGTTAAACATTTTTTTCCCAACAACTTTGGCGGTTATAATTATGGTTGACAAATCATATTATTATTTAAATTGAGGATATTTTCAAAACTTCATTTCTTGTGTTCTTTTCAAGATTCCTTTCCATACCAGCTTGTGTTACTAGTCTTTATGTCTTGAACTGAAATTCAGAATAGTATTTCTTTCCATCTCTAGATAGTTATCTTATGTTATCAATCAAACTTGATTTCTTAATTTATAAATAAAAAAAACGTATTTATTTCAAGCATTCAGTGAAGCTCTAATATGCTGAGAAACAATAAAATAACAATTTCAGCAAATTATAAAACGTAATCGATCTTATGTATGTAAACTAGTACATTAGGCAAAACACACACACACACACACACACACACTTGCTAGAATCATGCCGAATATGGGTGGCCCCAGACAAAGCAGAAGCAAACTTCTGGCTAGTGTGGGTAGCTGTACTCTTTTATATGCTACACCGATCTGGACAACAGCATTCCTAGTGCAACATAGGCCCAAAAGGTCAATAGCGTTTACCGAAGAAGTGTCATTCGTGTCATTAGAGCATTTCGCACTGTTTCATATGATGCAGTGTGTGTGATAGCTGACATGCCGCCCACTGACCTTCTGGCGGATGAACGCAACCGGATCTACCGCCAAAAAACGAGAGGAACCGGGTGCTTATTGGCCCACAATCACCAAGGAGGAGAGAAATGATACTCTACAAAAATGGCAAAGACGCTGGGATTCATCATCTTCTGGACTATGGACCCACCGTTTGATACCAGATATTGCTACATGGATAGCCCGGAAACATGGAGGGGTTGATCATTACCTCACCCAATTGCTTACTGGACATGGGTATTTCAGGGCCTATCTGTTTCGGTTCAATGAATCATCTTGCCCCAACTGCACAAACCTTGAGGAAATAGTAGAACATGTATTCTTCTGTTGCCCCAAATTTGCAAAAGAGAGAGAAGATCTAGCCAGGAGGCTTGGCTATCAGTTGGTGCCAGAAAACCTGGTTAGCCAGATGATTTCTGCCGATGAAAACTGGAGTGCTGTTGCAAATTACGCAGCTAACATCTGCAGAAAGCTACGTAAACAGGAGCGGAAAGACGAGGCCTCCTAGTGCCCAATAATTAGCAGCAGAAAATATAAAGTAGGCACATAGCCAGCCCGCCCCCCGTGAAGTAATGCTTGACAGCGGTTCCGCGAGGCGGTGAAGAAGAATAGGGAGGAGGTTTTTAGTGAGTAAGAATCTCACAATGTTTTGGCCTCTCACATGTTCCACTTCGTCTTATGCAAGATTTTCCTCCTCCCATCACAAAAAAAAAAAAAAAAAAAAAAAAAAAATAAAAAAAAAAAAAAAAAAAAAAAAAAAAAAAAAAAAAAATATATATATATATATATATATATATATATATATATATATATATATATATATATATATACCTGAGATTTCTAGGTTTCACTAGCACACAGCTAACGGGTCAGCATACAACTATTAGTTAACTCTTTTACTATCTGCAGGGAACTCCTGACAGCGGTTCCACGATAAGGAGTATTGTCTGTACCGCTGCCTTTGTAGCAGTTTAACAGCCTAGTTGAACAATGGACGTCACATATTTTCTACTTAAAGGATATATGACTACAAATATATTAAATTTAATAGAAGTGCTATCCTACTCTTTATCTTAAGGTACACAAATAGCAGCATAACTATTATTAGTTTTAATTGAAGTAAAGATAACTGTATAGATACATCCTTATTATAATGTTTTCAAAGTAAAGCCAAGTGAATATTGAGGTACTTAATTTAAGTTACTTTGATTATACCATAGTTTGTTCTATGACAGCATTTGATGAAAGTATTATGTTTATGAATTGATAATTGATTAAAAGAAGAGATCAGATAAAAAAGAGAATATGAAATACAATTCAGCATCAATCAAGCGATATGATTGCTACAACTTATAAAGCAGATGTAATTAAGTAAATGGATAAAGCCCCCCAGTGACTTTACTACCTGGGATCCTGCATGGCTCGATATTGATACCTCCATTAGATGATCTATGTCTTCATCTTGGACCACACACGGTTCTTCCCTATGGAGGTTCTCATCGCCTTCAGGCCAATTAGTTCCGCTGTTCCACACTGATATTTTTTCTTTCTCTTTCCATAAATAAGAACTTTATTAAAAAATCTTTCACTAAGTGCTATCATAAATTCAGATTAAACTTTATCAGTAAATTAGGTACATATCGTTAATGTGTTTTAAATTTAGTTAATAAATCGGTACATATTTTTCTAAAATATTTTCTAACAAGTTTCAAAATTTTATGTGTTAACATTTGAAACATTAAGATCTTTATGGATAAGTTTGTTTGTGATATAATTAGGACTATTGAGAATTTTTTATTGTAAGGATCGGATACGAGTAGAATTAGAATCTTTAGTGAAGCACCGAAGAATCAATCCACAAGTAAAACTAAAATGGATGAAAACTTAATTTCAATAAAAAGTTATACGTGTCAATTGTTTATTTAGTATCCAAAACAACTTGGCAAGTCGCTTAAATATTTAAAAAAAATTAAATTAAAAGTATCCCTATAATAAATAAATCCGTTATTAGAAACAAATAAATAAACAGTCATGAAATCAATATATAAATATTTTTTGAAAAATATATCAACAATTACAAGAAATCATTTTTCAAGCACGATGATATAGACGTTTTTTAGAGGACATATTACACAAGGTATTATTTTTTTCTTTTTAACTATTGAGATTCTGATATACATACGAATGCAGCCTACTTCTTCGAATAAGAAAAAAACCTAACAATCCGGTTTTATAAGAGCTATTTTCATAAAAAATGGGTTCTCGGATGAGCTCTCGACAAATCAGCCAACTGTGCAGTTGATATGCAGCTAGTATATGTACCTATAAATTAAATATAAATGTATATAAATCAGATCTTCTACGGCTGAGGGAGCATTAGACCTAGGGATCACAGATCTATGTCACTCCATATGGAACAGGTTCCACAAACATTAACACACAGTGGATCCATAATTCATGATGGCGCTAGTCACAGAAGCGAGGATTTCACGGAGCTCAGGTAAAAAAAAAAAATCATTTTATGTGCCATAAAAATATAGAGCTTGTAAGCTGTAAGATCCGTTAGCATCAACGCACGTCAGTTAACAATTCAATCGGTTAATCACATTAGAAACCGGTTTTCTATTAAAACTATTAATGTTTATGTAACAGAAATCGCCCGTACATTTTTATAATATAAAATCGAGAAATATTATATTTTATTTTAATTTAGAAATATTATATTATATTTGAAATGAAATTTAAACACGTTTTTATGTAAAATGTTTATTTTTTATGTTTGCACAGTAATATATATATATCGTGTGGACTATCCCACAATTTGAAACGTCAAATCATGGCATAATATGATTCAACGATTCAAAGTCAATTTTTTACAAAATGAGGGATAGTCCGTTTTGGTACTCAACGCCCTATATATAAAAATAATCACTTCTTTTTTTTTCATATTTAAGAAGACAATTTTTTTTACAAATTCTGGGTTTGATTTTTTTCTTTTAAAATTGCATATTCTACTGATTTTTTTTATTAGCATCCTATTATAAAACCAATGATCGTAGATAGGGAATATGACCTCCATCGTAGATATCAAAATTACTTTCTTTTCAAATATAAAATCATCGAAAAATTGTCCCTGTTATAATATTATCCCTAGAGTTTGCAAATTCTTAACAGATAAACGGCATGGATTACCCATTGTATATTCATGTATACACTCACATATGTTACAAAAATCTTTTTTACCACAATGAATTAGCTATAATGGATTCAGGTGTAATATTTGACAAAAGTAGGCAATCATCAAAAGAATAACTTTGATATTTAATTGTGAAAATTGAGGTACGATATCTGCGGAACAGTTCGCGAACGAAACTAAAAGTTATTGCTTGAGTTCGCAAACTGAAATCGGGGTCCATTAACTAGATTTATGTTGTTTGTGGAAGGACCATCGGTATAAAGGCTGAGCAACTAATCCAGATAAGCCAAATATATACTGTGCCGCCTTCTGTATGAATACTTCTTTAACTCCTGATCCATTATGATCCATGATCACCCAGCTTAGACAATTATTTTTCCTGAATTGCTTAAGCGGTTATAATAGTGAATATTTAATTTCGAATATTCAGCTTGGGAGCAATTTTATAGCAGTTTTAACTTACCGATTAATAAATTATGTAATCAGTAACCAAAAAATTAAAATTAAAAGAAACCTATATCTACCTCTCATATCCTCTCTCTCTCTCTCTCTCTCTCTCTCTCTCTCTCTCTCTCTCTCTCTCTCTCTCTCTCTCTCTCTCTCTCTCTCTCTCTCTCTCTCTCTCTCTCTCTCTCTCTCTCTCTCTCTCTCTCTCTCTCTCTCTCTCTCTCTCTCTCTCACTCACTCTCTCTCTCTCCCTCCCTCTCTCCCACACACACTCATTTATATGTATATATAGAGAGAGATCAAAAGCCCAGCATATTAAAAAAATTACCCTGTTTGGCTACCATCACAACAACAAGTGGCTACAGCACGAGGCAGAAGCGGTCGTAAATCTTCGGCGTCTAAGCCCCTGAAAGTCGTGGCCAAACAGTCGTCAGCTTTAAACTGTTTGTTCAGAAAGATAGACATTGTACGGGCGGATACTTAGCGCAGTGTACTTCATTCCCACTGTCAGATAACAACTTTCTTATGGAGCATTTATTAAGTATGTGTCTGAGAGCCAGACTCATTATTACAATCAATGACATTGTATTTGGGTAATTAATAAAATCATAAAGAAATCCGCAAACAATTATTAATATATACATTAATTTCAAGGTATTGGTAAAACAATGAAGTCCATCATTAGGAATTAGGAGCAAGGTTGTAATAAAACAACAATTTAATGGTGAATCGTCCATTCTGCAGTTAATCTCAATCACATACAATCAAAATCTTTTCATCAGGAAATAAATAGGATGTTAATTTTTATTAAAAAAAAAATAAAAAAAAAAAACTTACTGAAATCTACTACCTTATTTTATATAATACAATAAGTAAATGTGCAAATTATTTAATATAGCCCGGCAATTACTTTTTCATTTATTCATTTCATTACTTTCCCATCATTAGTTTTTCAAATATAGTTTGGTGAATTGAGGGTCTTGAAATGATCTTCTCTATCAACCCTCGGAGGACAATATAAAATAAATTGGGAAGATAGATTAGATACTAGTGAAAAAAAACTTAACTTATATTTTATTAATATGGTTAAAATGGGAAGGAGGGGCAATTCTTTTGAGCTAAGTATCCTCTATAAGATTATTTGTGACGCAATAAGAGAAAGTTTCGTATTGTTAAGATTGGTTACAAAAATAATTTGATAATTCAGTGGAACCTCTTCAGTATATCAGTCTAAATAGGCCTCATTATAATAAAGTAGAAGACATTTTTATATTTTAAATTGGGAGCTTACAGCGGTTTGAGTGGTATATAAGATAGATGGAAAGAAAGGGCAATTTTTTTTGTCGGTTTGGTTTGAATTCCAATCCACGTTTTGGATCAATTTAATAGGTATAAGTAGAATATTATTAAAGGATTCTACACGAAATATGATTTGGTTTACAAAGAATGGATGGAATTTTTGTGTTTTATAACTAAATAAAACCTAAAAGTTTATTATGAATCGGTAAATTGCTGTTGCAGAAATCGAAGAAAAAATTATTTTAAGAATGGCTTCCATCTCAAGGAGAATGGAATGAATAAATTGTACTGTAACCTTCAATTATTTGCTTTTATGTCTTTTTGTTTCAAACGTTATTTATCTCTTTGCAATAGAAATGTTGACAGTTCATAAGTAACTTTGATTGACTATGTACAAAAACATTTCCATACAATGGAATGGAAAGGGAGAAATTCGAAGGAGCTACGCGGTAGCAAAAAGAATTATCTCCTAACGTTCTTATAATACACATAAACCTCGTTTGTAATTTAAACTCAGATTATTTTGACAATGCAAAAGAATCGCGTGTAGCTATTTGTGATGGTAACTCTGCCACAGTGACAATAACTTGAGAATTTTGTAGAAAAGGTAAATGAGAACACATTAGCTGTCATTGTCTGTAACGCCCAGCGGTAGCTCCCGTATTCCTGCCACTTAAAGTTTCATTGTCACAGTGAGTAGTACTGTCAGCATTAGGACGTGCCCCGATGTGACACAGCCTTCCTAATGAGCATTAAATGTTCTCTGCAGTGGTGGGCTTTTTAAAAAGCTGAAAAGTTTCCGCTTGATCTGCTATCAGTTACTAATAGAAACAAAAACTAAGATTCTAAATTGGAAGGCCGCAATCTAATAATTTACTGAAAGGTTGAAGTTTTAACGAGATAAATGAAATTGTTTTAACATAATCAGTGTTATTTAACTATCACCTACTTAATTTTTTTTTCTGAGTCACTATTATGACTTGTATAATTATTTTCTATATTATTAAACGATTAATATTAGGAGTGTAGATATATTTTAAAATAGAAAAATTATCATTATCCACCACTCATATTAATTGAAAATTTGCTTAGAGGTTTAAGAAACGTAATCATTACTTAGGTATCGTTGGCCTTCAAATTTAAAGGAGAAAACACATATCAGGGACAATAATTATTAATGGATTGCGTAGAAGCTGTAAATAAGAATGATTTGAATAAAATTATAGATAAAAAGGAATCTCTGATTGATTTAATCTAATAAATAAGTCTAAAAGTATAATTTAGTGGTATACTAAAACTGATATTCACAACCATATTAGTTTTATTGATCTTCATTGATTTAAAACTTGAGCGATATCTGTTATAACCATAAAATACATTAATAGAGTCAACAATTTATTAAAAATAAAAAATCACACCAAAAATGAAACGAAATACAAATATAAAAGGAAACAAAATCTAAATTCAAGGATATAAAATATTAGATTTGAAACTAGCAGCTCAATTATTTTTTAATTATAAACAATTATCGAGAATTAAATACGATATTTAATATTATAAATAAGTAATGTTATAAAAACGATAAATCACCAATCATAGAACAATTAATTAATAATCTAGGTTAAATTAAAGATAATGAAAGTATAAATAACGATAATACAGATAATAACAGGAAAACCTTGGTCACAGAAATTCATCAACTCAAGTAATCGCAACATTTCACATTTTTCAAATAGGTTCTGTATTTCTATTTCAATTCCAATTAACTGCATGGTTATTAATTAGTTTTGTAAGAAAAAGTGTTTCTATTGTTGAGTGTAAATAATTCTAAAAAGAATTAGTGAAAACGCTATTTTTTAAATTACAAGTATACAACGTTAACAACGGCAATTCAGAATCATAGTCAAGGCGAACAGCCCTCTTTCATAGACCTCTCTTCTAAGCGTCAATCTCCCGGAACCGGTGGACAACTGACACCGGAGGAGAGCTATATTACCGGGAGGGTTGCTGCTAATAATGTCCTAGCAGAAGTACTCCGAATGTCTGCCTAACTACTCCGCCTCACATTCCGATCACGTCTACAAGAGAACGGCACGCGGCTGCAGCAAAGTGCACAGGTGAATAACTTCAGCTATTGATAGTGGACCTGCAAGGCTGTTTCTAGCTATTTATACCATCTCCCTCTAAGGTAACCTGTTAATACATCTATTCACATGCGTGAAACAGTGTCTAGAGCTGGTTATCAAACTAGGGATAATAACGGTGTCTAACTGATGAGGCCGATTACCTCCTTACAAGATAAAAAAAAACAAAAAAAAAAAAAAAAAAAAAAAAAAAAACAGCGTCCGAATGGCAATGAGAATCTAGATTATAATTAGGTCTGCGCCTGTAGTCTGAGTATTTCACTTACGCTTAACCATGTTCATTTTGAAATATATTTTTTAAAACGCAAAATGTAAGTTAACAACATGAGCTAAATAAATTTCCAAGACATATTAGATACTTTATTTTATTTTTTTTAATGAGGTAAAATATAAAATTGTAATCTAAGTAAATGGATTAAACAAACTACTTTTTGGGAATATAGTTGTTATAAAATATAATATGAAATAATACTTTATATTTTTAAAAACATCAGCATTAAATCGGTATGATGAATCGGAATATCTTATAAAGACTGCGTAATTAGGCACTAATGCGTCTCTTTTGACAATCTCTGTAAATTATAAACCGTAGTCGTGATTTCCAGTAGGTTAAAATCAATCACTTTTTTTTTTTTTTTTTTTTTTGCTGAACAATGCAGAAGATGAAGGCAGCGAGGCGAGGAGAAAGCACAGAGGGACCTGCTCGCCCCATCAATCTGCTGGACCGGCACAGGTTAGGTCCCAAACCCAATCTTCCATCTCCGTTAGCTGCGAAAGGTCACAGCCTGCAACCGTCATTTGGTTCCTTCAATTTTAGCAAGTTTTCGTTCCCCAGTAAAACATCTGCAATATATTAATATAACTCCAAGTTAAAACTAACCCAACGGAATTTTAAAAATCCTGATATGATATAATACAAATTCGTAATATTTACCTCAAAACAAATCCTTTTAGTGATATTTTATTTTTACTTATACAACTTTATATGTGCCAATATTAAACATCATATTAATTCCGAAAATGGAACTAATTAGCGATTAATTTTTATTTTTCCTAAGAATAGTGAATAATTTATCACTTTATTTTTTGGAGATCTTATTTAAAAAGAAAAACTATCTATCTATTTTTAAATGTTTTTCAAACAAGTTTTAAAATAGATCATATTAATCATATGAGCGTTCAAATGCCACTTACATACTTTATATACAAAACATTTATAATAAATTAAACATTCTATTTATAACATACATGATTTTCTGATTTTTATTTATCATTATCATCGGATTATTTGTTTTAAAAAGTATTCAAACAATATCATAACTATTACAGATCCGCTTTTTTAAACCTGTCCAATAATTTTTATTGATTAAATATAATAAAAGTCACCACTATGATAACAGATAAGAAGAAAAAAAGCTGGACTTTAATTTTCTAATTCATAATACTAAACCATATATCAGGGCAGAATAAAATAACCACTAAGACAAATATAAAATAAACTGAATACAGGTGAATTTCCTAATTCTATCTCAGAAACTTCATCATTTCATCCTTCCACACATTATATAACACGTGTAAATCAAATTCCACAATGACAATTATTCAGTCTTGAAATGACCTTTTTAATGTAACATTCATACAAAAAAGACCTGACAACATACAATTGTTTGTGTTATTCTAATAAAAACATTTAATATAAATTAAAATTCGTTCATAAATAAAAAAAAGAAAAAAAAAAGTTTTGTACATCATGTACGTCAAATACAAAAAATAAAGATACGCGTTCGTTTATATCTTGATGGCAAAGCCATTTCAAAATAACATGTTCTGATAAATTACAATTGTATAGTGCATATCTTTGCACAAACAAATAACCTTATTCCGAAAGGCCAATACTATTTTTAGAATAAGGTGGGCTAATCCTATCACGCAAATAATCTATCTCTTAAATCTCTTAACGTTCTTCTGTTCATGATTCTTTAAGCAATAACCACTATCAAATCATACAAACTATTCCTCTACCAACTCATATGCTTAAATTCAAAGACATACTACAAAGTTATCTACGCAACTTCGAATAAGCTACAACGAGGGTCTAATTAATTATACTATTAATATTAAATTATAATATCTCCAAGGGATTTTCCTTTATATTATATTTATATTTATGGTTTCAAGATATTTTTACTCATTTTTTACTATGTCATTCACTGGATTTTTATATATTTGTAGTCATCAACAAATTAAATATTTAAAATTTTGAACAAAAAAACAAACAAATTTTTCGCTGACTGGGAAAAGCAACAGATCACGGATATATCTATCTATAATCTACTGTTTTTCCTAATTCACATTTTAGAATTGAAATAATCAAATTACTTTAATTAAATTAACAATATGATTATTCGAAATAAACACAGTTAAAACACAATTTAAACGCTATTAAGAGATAATAGCGGTTTCAAACGTGACGTTTTTCATTCAAACCAATATAGCTTCTACACGGTAGGTCCTAGAGACTAAAGTTATATATCAAAAATATTCTCTATTAAATTTATGAATAGGAAACTGTCAACAAATTTTTGATCGGAGCAATACTAACAGAGCTGAAGCGTGACAAAAAAGCCCCACCACTTAAAAAATGTTGGCACATGTGATTTTTTTTTTTCATTCAAACCAATATAGCTCCTAGTGACAGATGTTATATAATAAAAAAAATTGTTTATGAAACTTCTGATCAGGAAACTATCGTTAAATTCGCATCCGAGCAACATTAATACAGCTAGAGCGTGTCAAAATGAATGAGAAAAAAATGTAACACCTGAAATATATAGACCCCTGGCAAAAGATGTATTTACGTCCAAAAAGAAAATCTCAGAAACTGCACGCATACCTTTGATAGTAATTTTCGCAAGGTTTCTAAAATTTTAACAGCTGGCACGAGTAGTATCTATGTTTACATGACCTCATATCTGATGAGTAATTTATTGTATTTGCTTATCAGATCATGTCCAGATCATTTATCTGCAACTAGGCCGTTTTCAAGAAAATAACGAGTTTCTAACGCTATTGGCCTTTGTCCAAACATCCTTGCTTATTATAAATTCTCGTAATGTCTTCAAGAACTACGATTTACAATTCTATTCTATTTTAATTACTTTTGTAAATTAGATTAAATTTACTATTTTATAAATTGTGATCTATAACGATATTGAACTGGAAATGAAAAATAATATGGAAATAAACTAAAATACGTTGGATATTCCTAGGGATACATAAAGAAATTTGTTTATATATATACGTATTTATTTCTGTTATAAAAGTTTGTATTAAATAAACTATTAATATTGATATTTGCTTGAGTAAACGAAATTTTGTAACATTGAACTTCGAATTTTCGATCTATCCTAAGACATGAAGTAGACTTATCATCAAGCCCGTTGATAGTAATTTCTATCTGTATATAGTAATTTCTGTAATCTACAGAAAGACTGAAAAGATCTTGTCTACATATGTTAGTTGATACACTTGCCAAGAATAATCAGCTTCAGATGTGAATCGAAAACGCCACTGTGATATTACTTTCTGTCAACTCTAAATCATAAAAGTAGTGGATTTAACTAAAAATTTACTGGCATATTTTATTTTTTTAAACAGCATCGAACGGAATCCAACAAAATTGTTTTTCATAGAATCGAGAAAGCTTAGCAAGGGTTTAGATCAATATCAGTCAAACAATAATCAAAGTATACGCCCAATAATTAGATTGATTTTAAAATACCCCCTCCACCATTGAAGAGTCCGTAAATACTAACGGTGCGAAAGATAAACCTTTCTCGAGCGAAGTTAATAATCGCGTGTTTGTAAGTTGGGTCTGTATTCAAGACCATCCGCGCATCTTTTGACCTCTCACGTATTGAGTTTGTAGCGAGTCTTTTCTCGTCAAGGCGAATTCGCAAATTTTCTCCTCCTTCCTTGAATTAAGTCCTTATTAGACTAATTTTTGGTTTTCTTAGAGAGCGTCGGCAAACATTCGAAATTCAATGATTGAGCATGTCTTTTAAGTGGGATATCTTTTCACGTCTCAGTAAGCCTTATCAGAAGTCTTAACGACTGTAACATGAAAAGAATAACTGTATTGTACATGTAAGCGTTTATATCACAATCATCATTATCTTTTTTTCTCATCATGACATCTAATATTACCGCAATGAATAGAGACCAAAATATAAAATGCATCGGTTTCATTAAAGTAATAACTTCGAGGATCTTGTGTATTTGAATAACTGTATAACAAGAGATTATTATTTGGTTCTCTTCTATAGGTCGAAAAGAAACAATAGAATAGCAGAAATAATCAGATCGTGAGAGAGCGAATGAAAGTTTTTCTAAATTATTTTTACATGGGAATGGCAGTTGTGGGAATGAAAAGGAAGTAGCTTTGCTGAATTTCCGAAGGAAGATACATCAACCCAAGATGATAAGCCTTAAAAATAAAACATTTTCTGAAATCATTGAAATGGAAAGCTGAAAATAAAATCTCTGATTACAACAAAAAATGTAGGTCTCGTTTTCTTCAGAAAATATGTATCGCAGAGATAGTAAAAGAGAAAGAGAGAAAGAGTGAGAGAGAGAGAGAGAGAGAGAGAGATAGATAGAGAGAGAGAGAGAGAGAGAGAGAGAGAGAGAGAGAGAGAGAGAGAGAGAGAGAGAGAGAGAGAGAGAGAGAGAGAGAGAGAGAGAGAGTGAGAGAGAGAGAGTGAGAGAGCGAGAGGGAGTAATATGCAATATGCAACTGAAAAATGCAATCTGCAAGATAACTACTTGAACAAATACAGGAGCAGGGGGAGAGCAACGCATCAACATAATCGGTGGAAGGAAATCATTCTATCAGAATGAAAGATCGCCTCCTCTGGGGGGAGGGGGACGTGACGACACGGTCCAGCAGACGGCGGCCAGACTGTTTGGACCCAGGCCAAGATATCTCTATACCGCACTTAATATATGGATATCAATCATACAAAGATACAGCACATTTTTTGTTTAATATCACTGAGGCGTGGAGGATTGTAATAATACAGCTCTGGTAGTTAGGGTTAAATATCTTAAATAAGGATCACGAATATTTAGGCCTTTTTGAGGTAGCTGTTAATAACTCTATAACATTATGCAAGAATGTACGGTTTCTTGTTATCCTTTTTATCATAAAACGTCAAAATTATCAGTGTCACGCCCAAATGAAAAATCAAACCAGCCATTTTTTCATCAAAGGAAAAATTACTTTTACTATGTACTAATAGACAGAAGAGTAGAATTGACAGATCAGTCATTAACAATAAAAAAAAAAATTGTTAATTTACTAAAACCTATAGACAGATACCTCTTAAATTCAACAAGTCTGTAAAAAAACAACAACAATTAATCAGAGTGATTGCACTGTAACAGTTAACAGTGGCATAATTGCAGCTGTTTGTATAATTGTAGTTTTGAAAAGAAGAATAAAGCTGTATCCGCCTTACTGAAATAATCACAAGAGCAATCATGATATTACTCAGTACTGCTGGCAATTGAATTCCATATTCGGTGATTAAATTGTCATTGTTGAAAAATGTGAAATATGATTAAATTAATGCTACAATGAGAGTATCTTAGAGACAAGTTGATATCTCGGTGTGGTAAACAAACGTCACAACCTTTCGAGTCCCAAATTCTTTGAACAATATCCCCTCTGCGGTTTTGCGACTTGATGTATGACAAAAATAAGTAAAATAAATGAAAATAAAGATAATTTTTATATTTCTATTTAATTTTATTAAAATGATGTTTTATTGGAAACTTTCTGCTAATAGTGAACTAATACAGTTGAATAGTAACAATTTGTTGAGTTATTCAAAAGAAAATTCCGTTATATTTTCCACTTTGATGATTTGTTTTTATTTTAAAATTAGAAAAAAAAATTAGTAAATAAAAAAAAAAATAATCGTAATAAATAAATAAATAAAAAAAAATAGACAATCGTACTGTCTTGCATGAAATATTGAAAGTGTAAATGAATTATCTTTCAATCCCAACCGCAAATGAGATTTATAAGGTGAGATTTGAAGTTAATTCGATACATTTTTGACATTTCATGGAAGACTATGGAACTTAAACATTACGATACCTGCAAAATACAGATTTTTGAGTTCTATCGCTCAAATATAACAGTTTTTTTCTTTACCAGCCTTCAATGAAATAGTGAAGAAAAAATTTAGAGGGGCCCGCACTGTCATTGAGATATAAAAACAACATTCCAATGCGATTTCAAATCTGAGACGAGATCTAGTTAAGAAACAACGGAAAACTAGTTTTAAGTTTAAGAGTCTTGTTGCCAATTGTATATTCGTGGAGCAATAAATGTTTCTTGTTCATAAAATATACTCTTGGCAGTACCTCCCTCGCGGTCCATTGCATATACATGTATCCGTTTAAATAGCAACTGATGGGGAGAGATCTTCCCAAGGATCCTTGCACATATTATATTTGTTTTTATTTAAATATAAGCTTTCGTTTTCTTATAATCATTATTATTAGGTTAGCAAAATATTTATGGATAAAAATATATCAGTATGTAACACTGAAACTAATCTTTGATGAAAAATATTAATATTACTTAAATAATAAAAAATATAAAAAACTGAGTATAAAATATATTTTAAATATATTACTGCTGTTTAAATCGGTTCATAACCGTCCTTATATAAAATAAATATTCGAAAATTAAAGAAAAAAAAATGAATTATTACCTTCTCATTACGATAGTGTCAATATTTATTGTTATATTTCAGAGAAGCATTCTCAATCACAAAAGTGACAATGGACTATTTACGATCGTTGTGTTTACTGTCAATACTATAGAAATAGTCAATGGAAGTTCGCTGGAACAAGCCAGCCAGCTGCGCGCTATTCACTGCTGCCCTCACCTGGCAGTCTTCGAGACAGTCATTAATTTCGTGTCATAGATAAGACATATATCTTTCCACATTTTTTTTTCCTTAACACAGTTTCATTCCAGCCATCGTATATTTTCATATTTATTTACGATACGACACTATTAATATTAAGGAGATCCATTCATTGAAGGAGAATCGAATTCATTTTATAAAGCAAAGGGGAATGATCAGACTGTATTAAAGAAAACCTGACGAAAATGAAAAATGAATTTTTAAAAGATTATTTTTATAAAACTGTACCAATATTCATAACATAAAATATTAATATATCATTCAACAGGACCAAAATAACAAATAACTCGAACGATACCCTCCCACGACTTCTACTCAAAACCTTCCCGAAGGCAGCTGACCCACACACTGACGACAACGCTAGAGGCAGATAGATCAAGATATCTTTCCTATATTCGGCGAGTAAGGTAGTTGGGAGTGTGGGCGAATCCGATGGTTCCTGGATATATCTCACTCGGAGTTACGAGTCTATTATCTTTTGAGCTGAAATTTTTCGATCATAGGCGGACTCCAAGAATGTGTTATATTGGACCAATTAGATGACACAATTTATAACTACGCCTTAATCCTAGAGAAATCAAATACAATTTTTTTAAAAATAAATCATAATTAAATAATACAAGATTAATGAAAAATAAAAAAGACATTTTTTATTTTGAAATTTACATAATAAAATAATCCAGAGCTGATACCTAGTCTAGATAAAATAATGACATAATCACAGCCATAGGTTATGTACATTGCAAAAGTTTGTATTATACCTTAAAATTAAATTCAATTGAAATTGTTATCCCAATCTTTGACCATGCATCGTGGAGATCATAACTTATTTATAGCAAACAATGATCAAATAGTAGTATCAGATAAATAATGAAAGATTAAAAAAAGTAATAACAATATATTTCTCAAAAACCTTTTACGTTTTCTTAAACGTAACTAATAATTTTAACCATTTATCTCTACAGGCTAATATATTAACTCCATATTGAAATACTTTACAATAAGAAATAAATAAAATTTTATTACTACCTGATGGTGAGATCACTTGAAATAATAAAAATGCACTATTTCTTACCTAAAAAAAAAAAAAAAAAAAAAAAAAAAAAAAAAAAAAAAAAAAAGCTAAAATATTACAGAAAATAAGTAAAAATTTAAAATAAACTATAAGTACTTTGGTAAATTTTTTAACAGAAACATATCTCTGATTAAATTAGATAACATTCACTAATTGGAAGTGATACAGATAGTGAATATTTTTTGTCACTTAAAATTTCTTAAATAATCCTTAAATTTTATTAGGAAAAGAATAATATATATATTCTCTGGGAAGACTTTGGAACTATTAACAAAAGTTGATTTCACTGCATTATACATATTTCTATAGTGTTATTCTACTTCAAATAAATAATTGTTATTATTTTTCAATCATTTTTTATTCAGTTTAAAATCTTATTGCATCCCTCAGGCCACAAATTAAGGACAGCCCTGCTACAAATTAAAACAACATAAAGAAACCATCGCATATATCCCTGCTACTCGTATAAAAAGATATAAACACTTGTGAATGGAAAGGATAAATATAAATCTATAATCTTAACTATAAATAAACGAACACTAAAAGCTAAAGTAAAAGAAATGCCACACTGACTGGACGACAGAAATATTTCCTCAACCTCACACAAATCACAGGTCAGGCAGCTAGTAGGGTTGTCGGCTAACCAACCTCCCTATATTGCCTTCTGTCTCAATACATCCCAACTCTTCGATACGGTCCACAGTGCTTCTTCAATGGACAAAAATCAAAAATCGAAGTATTTTTTATCCATCTGTTTACCTTTTGGTTTTCTTAAATATACCTTAGACAACTTTTTAGTATGATTATCCCATTGTTTACATATTCGTTTAAGTCAGCACAATCGAAAAACTTCAGGAGTATTTTCGTTTAGCGATTTTTATCGTATTAGCCGCAAATTATATTTAGTTCCATTAATGTCTCATTGGAAAAAAATAAGCATTCTTACCGATGCAATATACTGGTCAAGGTATCTATTTTAAAATACACTACTTTAATTGGTAAGCTGAGCACTTATTATATTCATTGTATGCGTGCAAAGTTTCGGTCACCAGTTTGAAAATTATTCAAACTTTGAAGAGGCTTTTAAAAAAATCCTCAAATATCCTTTTGTAGTTTTTGCATATTATTGTTGCTTGGTATATAGGCTTTGATTTGCCGTGAACTTTAACTGCGCCAGCCTGCGCTCGGACAGTTTTATTATTTTTGTTGTTTAAAAAACGACAGCATGACCAATGGCCAGTTTGCTAAAATATGTTTTTTTCACAAAACTTCAGATCGGATAGCTTTAGACACTGATAAACTACATTCATTTAAGGACGTGGAAGAGTCTAACTACCGATTGGGAAGAGAAATATCTGCAATTAGTCGGGTATTTTGTTTCAAATTCAATGAAAAATTGAATATGGTCGACAGGAGTCGTAATATATTTTCTCGAGGATATGTCTCTTGACTTTAACAGGAACTTCAATGCTAACTAACTATTCACAAAATCAGTGCATTCAATCCAGGACCAAGCCGAACACGCGGAACACCCAAAATCTTTTTCTAAGAATTTTCCAATAAAACTAAAAAACAAAAAGGTGGGTAAAAGGATCTTGTTCTTAACATGTCATCTGTTGAATTACGTTTTGCTGCAGAGATGTCTTGATATTCTTCGGTTGAAGAACGAAATAGATAAGACCACTTCAAGCACTGCTTTATGCATGGATTTATGTTTGTCTGATAGGAAATACGGTATATGGTTTGCTTAAGGAATGCTTTCCCAGTCTCTGTTCCTTAACTTTGACGAAAAATTCCCTATTTTTTGTTAATATTATCGCTGGTGAAGTTAGCGCTTGGGTAAATTTAAAAGAACTCTTGCAACTAACAGTGCAGAGTGTATAAAAATTGCAAGTTCGGAGAAATGTAATGAGATCAAACTTGAATGTAAATGGGGATTCGATAAGAGTTTCGGTCATAACCACTGTAAACAAATGTTTGAAAATGCATTTAGCACAAATGAATATCTTTTTTTAATAGTTATGGTGACAATGAAATTGATAGAAGTTAGAAATGGAAAAGACGTATAGGTAAATCTGCGTTCATCGTCTACCTTATATTACAGACCAATAAAATTAATTGAAAAAAAAAAAAAAAAAAAAAAAAGAAACTGCAGATCTAATGTGTGACGAGAAAAAGGCAATGAAAGATTAAATTTGCCAACACCAAACTTTTGAAATTAAATTTTAAAGCGATCAAATTTACACGTTTAGTTTCATGTTCTCAATACTGGTTGGTAGTGTTACTAACATTTGATCTGGAACAAACGGCACGTTTATGTGTTGCATTTGCGGGGCTACCCCAAAGAAGACGAATCTTCTTATAAAAAAAATCTTTATATTTTCTTTATTTACTCAAACACACCCTAATGATCCTGGAAACGCAAAATTTAAGCTATTATTAAAAACTTGCACCAAAAATTTCATTTTGCTACCACAGAAAATAGAAGAAAAAAAAAAATTTAATTTTTTATAATTATCTTCCCATAACTTTTTATGGGTGCATTTCCGGACCCATGTTTATAGGAACTTTTTTGTTCAGCGTGTAATTTTCTATATGATTTTGAGGGTTTGCGAATTTTTTCCACCCTCACTCTATGTTCGAAGCACTGTGCGGTCCATCTAAATCCAATCTGATTGTCAATTGTTTTGAAATAAATAAACATCATGTAATACACAGGTAGAATCAATCTTAAATTTATTAAATATTAGGGGATAATAGAGAAACAAATAACTTAATCTGGTTGGATAACCGTTTGAATATCTTAAAATACTTTCGCACATTTTTACTTGTAAGAATTCTCCTTATTAATAATAAAATTAATAAATAAATATACTGATAAGAGAGAAAAGAGATAAAGAATTAGCATCTGGAAGAAGAGAGAAGGAGACAGCAAAGGGACGAATGAAGAACAATTGGAAATAAAGGAAATGATTGCATATGGTTACTTCACGCGGTCCTAGATGGCGGCCAAAATCGAAAAAAAATAAGCATATACTTATATAAATTATCGTGATATTTCGATACAATAACTCTGTCAACTAGTTTTACGAAGAGTTC
This sequence comes from Euschistus heros, assembly GCA_003667255.2. Lineage (NCBI taxonomy): Eukaryota > Metazoa > Arthropoda > Insecta > Hemiptera > Pentatomidae > Euschistus > Euschistus heros. The sequence goes on along the minus strand of RCWM02000071.1, from coordinate 1,020,629 downwards.
AATGCAACTATATTAAGTGCCATTTACCAAACAGGGGGTAACTGACATTTATTGTTTATTTGAAATTTTGATATATTTCAACGAAAATCTATTTGTATTAAACATACATATAGCAACCAAAGACAATCACTTTATGCTTAGTAGGCTGGAATATGAAATTCGAAACGCATACCCGTAAAAATGGAATTCATGCTTACACAGAGACAGGCAAAAAATTCCACCTGATTGAGTTTTAATTTTTTCGGACAAAAGTTTCATTCTTCTTTAGAGACGTACGTCCCAAAATACGTTAACCAGGACACTTGAAACATAATTGTATTAATAAAAAATTTATTAAATGATAGCAAGCTTTATTTATTTTTTATTTTTATTAAAACAAGTAATTTTAAGTTAACGATACTTTTATTTAATAAGGCTTATAACCGCTTTTGAGTTGATCTTAAAGTCTTGTATTCGATAAGGTATCGATCTAATGTTTTTTAATAAATTGTTGAACCTTATACTCTATCTAATGAAAAACCGTAATAAATCATATTTATTTAAAATTTCGTAAATTACTTTTCTTTTTTTAAATACTGCTTGCTTTTATTTGATTGATGTTTATAATAATCCTGACACGTTTTATCTGTTGACACATCACATTACAGTTGGCGAATATAGGTATGTGAACAACTAAAGAAAAATGAAACTTTTTGGTGGAGTTTCTCGTCTGTCAGTATATTATTTATGCGAAAATATTCTATTATAAAAAATAAAATAAAACTACAACAATCTGGTCTTCGAATTATCACAGGCAAGCACTAATTTTCTCACTCAACTGCCCACAGACTTACAGCAAGGATAAATACCTTAGTAATTAGGTGGGCTAGTGGATAGTGGGAGTTGGATCACATGAAACCAATACTTACAAGGTAGATTATTTTTTAGTCATTTATGGTCGTTTTAAGAATCAGTTGTCAATAGGCTAAATATACGGTAATATCGCTAAAATATTATACTGGACTATAGAAAAAACAAAATATTATATACGTAATGATTTATATTTATTTTATTTGTATTTGGACATTAATAGCTCTGACTCCATTTTAATACAAGCAAACAAGTAAAGAGCTAAAATGGTCAAATTGGAAACAATATAGAGACTAACTAAAAAACAAAATGTAAAACATTCGATTCAATTTTTTAATTCTCCAAACAGTGCCTTTTAGTGTTAAGATATTTGAGCAGGCTAATATAATATTAAAATGAACCGATTCTATATGTTAATTTTTAAAAAATAAAAGGAATTTTAGTCTAGGTAGGTGTCGGGTGGGAGTATTTTTCAGACCATGACTGGCGAAGCAAGTCTATCGATAAGAAAAAAAAACGCCGAAATGTGTCTATAAAATTCAGGATCCCACGGAATAGATAGAAGGTTTAAAATGGTGCATTAGTTATGTTGTTTATATGTTTGAATTATATTGCGTTTTTATTAAAATGTCTAATCAATTTAAGTATGAATTGAAATTTTTTTTATTCCCAGCGACTGCAAACATGTAATGTTAGGCGTTCTTTTGTTGCATGGAACGTATCTTGGAAAGTAAGTAAATTATTCAAAGGTAAAAATCTGTAAATAATACTAAATTTTTTTACAGATCAAAAATTAAACATTAAGAAAACTGACAATAAAAATGTGGTAATAACATTTTAAAAAAATAGCAAAGATACAAAAAAAAAAAAAAAATAGGAAAGGGATGCAAAAAACGAAATTATGTAAAAATATAATTTAAGTATAGTAAATTGGGCACCACTAAACCTTCCAATTCTTCTCTATCTAATCCTTACAATCCAAAATCCTTCGTAAAATCCTCAATGCTGCTTATCAAGCCACAAAGTAACTTCTCTATAAAGATCTTAATGTTCCATATGTTGCTGATTTGGCCCGAACCAAATACCTACCCTTTCATCGTTAACTCCATACCCACTGGAATCTACCAGCTTCCCAACTAGCCTCACTCAATTCCTGATAATCCTCCGAGGCGTCTAAAAAGAACATGTTTATTACATGTTATTGACATGTCATTGTAATCATTTACTCAAATTTACTTGTTGTATATCATGTCTACAGTTGTAAATATAAACAAATAGTTTTTAAAAAAGTATGGAAATAGTTACACATAACTTATTTTATCGTAAGAATTTAGGGAAACAACAAAAATTGCCTCTTCGTTAAGAGCATTTAATAGCTACAGGTTTATTAATGGGTGCTTAAGAAATGTGACCTAGTAAAATCAATTATGACAGTTGTAAACGGTTATCTTTGTTATTAACACTTGTAAACGACCTTTCTCTTCAAGACTTCTCTAGTAGCATCCGTAAGCCATGCGGAAAAAATGGGCACGAGTGGCGCAGAACCCACCAAACCCTCTGAACTTTCCCTTTCATCCAGCCTGTAAATTATTCCCTCAGCAACCCTGAAGACGGCTGAAGGGCCGAAACAAAAAGCGGATAATGGATGTCATCACGGCCTGAAGCAATTGGATTGCCGCGCATTTGTGAGTCAAATCCCTGCTATCGGCCCTTTAATAAAACCCTCTTCTTTATATTTCAGGACTTTTACAGCAGCTACACCCCCCCCCCCCTCCCCCCCGCCAGTGAATAAATTAATAACAAATCAAAGACTCTCTATTTACCCCATCTTACAGGTATAGGGGACTTTGTAGAATACTCATTAGAATTAGATTCGAACAGAGAACTACCTTAGTAAAAAAAAAAAAAATTTTCCTATTCATTAAATTTTACACCAGAACACAAAAAAATAAAGATATTGATTACAATAACATGCCAATGCCTTGTAAAGCAACTATTCCTGACACTTAATTCTTTTAAGATGGTTATCGAGAATTTAATGGGAAGAGAGTAGGGAGACTCGTGAATGTAACTGATTATGGAGTTTACTATAAAATTATAAACAAATACTAGTTTGTGCCAATTATCAATATTTGAAGCATTGAGATCTTTATAAATAAGTTTATTTGTGACAGCGTAAGGAGCATTGATGATTTTCGAAACATTTTAGTTCGTAAAAAATCGATAGCAGATGACTTTATCGAGGCTCAAAGATCAACTCCATGTGTCCAAGGTCTGATTATTGGCACGTAAATAATCCTTGTAATTTACTGGCATATTTCAGCGTTTATCTGGTTACAAATTATTAATGAATGTTTTCATAGATAGAGAATAAAATTGATGATAAGTGTGAAAGCCAAAAGAGTATTGAGAAATGATGTAATCAGCAATATCAATGAAAAGTACTGCATAAATAATAACATAAGTCGATAAACAATTGAATGGGTTCGCCGAAAAACGTTCTAAGTGACAGACATAAAATTTTGAGTAATCAGTGAAAAAAAATCAAAATCTAAAGTTTTTGTTAGTTTTGTAGGTTAGATTTTATATTAACATATTAATTTGTTATATCTGCATGTATAATGACATAATAGAGTACTATATCATACTAATACGTACTATTATACATTTTAAAGACTTTAAAATCGCCACTTCGGAAATTTTGTCGCTTAGAACGTTTTCCGGCAGAGCCATTCAATTAATGTATCACTTCAATGTTAATAAATAATTTTTTACGAAAATGTCTGTTTTTTTCGTTCTATAACTACTCATATAAATGTCATTTATAAATTACATGCCTAGAAGAAGATTCATGCTTAAATTATCAAAATATTTTTCAATGCTCAAGTATACAAATATAATTTATAAAAAGGTTTATTAATTCTTTACAATACTTTGCGATTTTACTTCCTTATTGTTATTTTATAACACTCTATAGGTTACCTACAAAAACTCACACGTAAGCCCAACTTCGTCCTGCCAAAGAGTTGATATTCTCCAGAATTTTATTCACATACATGAGTCACTATTTCAGTTCTAATAATTTCTAATTAGTCAGTAGAGATTCTTAGTTGAGGGACTCTCCATTCTCTCTTCTAAAATTACACTTTAAAATTAAAACCTATCTGAGAGATGTTTCCAAAGGCTTGAATTATGTTTAAGATAACAGAAAATGTTGTTTAGCTCCACTGGAGCTAAGGTCTCAAATCATTATAAATGTCTAGAAAGTACTAAATTAGATTAACTATTTTTTTAAAGCCAGGATTTAAATATATTTAATTTAACATTTAATAGCCAGACATATATTTTTATGTCTTCTTCAATATCATAGTAAATACTTTTTAAAAAAAAATTGTGTAAATTTTAGAATGAAATTGAAGAATAACATATACACATTATACATTATTAGGTATAAATTGAAATTAATTTATTTATTTTTATCGAAAATTGATGTTATATCAGTATTTAATCCATGAGTAGTAACAATTTATTTTCTTTCTTTTAATGGTTTATTTTATTTTGTTTAATAAATATTGTATTGTTAGAGGGATTTGTGTTTTTTTCATTTTGATAATAGATATTTTATGAATGGATTTAATAAAATATATTATTTTTTACAGTCCTTAAGCGAGATAGATTATAAGATTTATTCAATGAAAGTTTTTTGAAAAAAAAAAAAAAATTTAAAAAGTAACTGTGAAATAATTTGTAATTGCATTCATATAAGATGTAATCTGCAGGCGATTACAAATTATTTTCATTCATGATGCTTAGGCATGATTAGTCAAAGTAAGACAGATATAAAATTAATCAAAATAATATACAGATGAGTTATTCATAAAATAGCGTTCCATACAAACATACATTCAATTTTATTGCGAATTTAATATAGAATATTTAACTTGGATTATGTGGATCTCTTAAACGAGACAGATTATAATATTTATTATTTATTTATTACTATATAAAAGGTCAAGCGATTTTTCTTTAGCGATCACTAACCGTGAAAACTACTGAATCAATCTGTAAACAATTTTAACTACATCATCTTTATAGTTCGAGGAAGTTTTAGCAATAATAAAATCTACTGACTTTCTATTAATGTATTACTAAAAAAGCTATAATATATGTTGTATATAATATGTTTAACAGTGAAGTAAATTGACCAATCGGTGGCGAGCGTCATTGAACATGAGAGGTTAAAAAGGTACATTGTTATACAGAGCATGAAATTGATGAACTTATATTCAATTTGATTTTCAAAAAAGATTTAAAAATGCTGAGTGACTCAAAAAATCAATATATGCGTGGCTTAATTTTGCAGCAAAGTTTACAATAACTAAAAAACCACTATGTACCAAATTTTAACACATCATCTTCATAGTTCTTAATAATTTATCAATAAGAACATTTACAGCAATAAAATTTAAATGTACAATGTTGATTAGCAAAAATAAGGTTTACCACAATGTCATATATTTTTATGGTTAGAAATTAAGATGCAACCAGATGAAATCAATAAAATTATATTTGCCGATAAAAATATCACTAAATCAAAATGTTGATACTTTGCTTTTTGATATTTTGGGCAAAAATATAATTCATGGGCCGTTTGTTGTAAGAAGTGATAATGCAGCCCGTTATTCGTAAGTTTCTTAATGGTTCCTGTCCATCGGGTTTTCCAGCTCATACATTATAATTAAAAATTCGTTGTCCAATTATTCTTTTACGTAATCTTCAAATATTGAAGAAATTATGTTCAATACATCGATTAACAAGTAAAATTTCAATTGTTTGTTAAAATTATCTATATTTATCTATAATAAAATAATGTTTAAAAGCATGGTAAAATGAAAGTAGTTTCAAAATCAACTTGCTCCAGAGCTGTAAAGGAACAAGACAAACTATCCTAAGGGACTATTTCGACACCCGAGGACCCTGCCCAGCACTCACCTTTCCCCCCTCGTAAAAGGTAACGACAAGAAGGAGACCTCCCAGGACACCGAGAGCTAACGAAGCCGAGGGCACAATAGAGGTGATACAAATAGGCCGGGTGTGGAAGGACATATGAAGGTCGTTATTCTAGGATGTGTATACCCTAGGGAGGACTTTATGGGCGATCGTTCAATCATAGTTTGTTAGGAGGATCTGGGTCATTCCCACAGTAACCTAAGGCCAGGTTATCAATCACCAAACGGAGGATTCTAGGGTGTCAATTAGGGCGCTGTTATATAACTGACGTCAACGTCCAAGTTTTTAAGGGATGGACGTTAACAGATTCTGAATAATACAAAAAAGGCAACAAAACAGATCCACATCCAAAACAAAACAGTGTGAATTGTGGTACTATAATACTTTAATAATAATTTACGAAACTCACAAATTGCAAGCACCCATAAATTTATCCTTTGAAGGATCACATTAGAATTTCTATACGGAAGTGGCATAACTACAATATTTTTTTTTTGTTTCCTTTAAACCATAGCCATGAGTGGGAGTCCTATATAAAAGTATCTGCGAATAAATTATTTACATATTTAGTAGTAATGGTGCACTTGTTCTAAGAAAAAAAAAGACATTTTGTAAAAAAATTATTCATAATTAAAATCCTAAATAAATATATATTTTTATAAGTATTGTATTCAAATAGAAAAGTATAAAAAAACAAATCAAATTATAGCAAAACATATCAGAATAATGGTCACTAACAATTCGAAGCACTTTAATTTCCTTCAAGCTTTGATAAGACTAAAGGCCACTCCAGGATTCTTCTTAGACTGGTAACTCTAATAACGTCCTATAAAATAGAAATCTCTTTTCCTTACTCACTTCCACCCTGGCAATTAATTTCTCGTAAATTTAATTTTACTCTCGTTCACTTATTAAAAAACAATTTATGTCAAACTTCGTCAATGTATTTCTTTAAAGAGGCAATTTCCTGTTATGAAAATATACAGCTTTTATTTACTGACGGATCAAAATCTGATGAAGGTGTGGTCTGCTCAGTGATTTAGGATCAGAAGTCATACACTACTCATTACCATCTCTCCTTATTATTTATTCGGCGGAATTGTATGTTATTAAACTAGCACTAGAACACTTAAAAACACTGAATGTGGACTTAAAAATTAAAAAAAAAAAAAAAATTAATACCTACTCCAGGACTATGGAAGCAAGAACCAGGACCAAGAAAAGAACAAGTCATATTTACAAGATTGTGAATTGGGTATTAAAAATTATCCCACAGTTACTTACAGGAAGATAAGCCACCTCTAAAATGCAGCGAATGCCAGGTAAATCTGACAATAGAACATCTTCTTAAAAAATAATAAAAGGAAAGAAAGAATAATGGTATGATGAATCAAGAAATCTCAGCATTGCTTGAAAATAACTCGTATCTTATTGCCCAGTAGGGAAGGGTATAGTAAGAAAAATATCAATATTCCATATTGACGATATTTTGAGCCCTGAGATACATGATCCATGATGATGACCGATATGGTGACCAAAAATATGGATTTATTTGTTTTACACTTTATTTATTGTTTTAAAACATAGATAGCAACACAATTTTTTCAAATATTTAAAATTTAAAAGTAGTTTATTTCTATACATTTTTATTTTATTTTATTTTTTTAATAAATGCCACTTTAAATATTACAATCACGTTACTATGATATTCCTGTTTATTTAATGGTTTTATTAAGGTAACGACATCGAACCACTGATCCAACAAATTCGTTTAGAATGAACATGAATATTATGTTATTTAAACTTCCCTAATGTGAGAAATTAGTACATTTTGTGTGATACGATTTTTTGTCATCTATCTTACTTAATGCCTTAGAGAGAGAAAGTATCCCAGTAAAGTTGAACAGGAATTAACAACATTACTTTCAACACTGATTTAGTGTTTTAAATATTGATATTTTTTAATTTCGATTCCCCAAAATGAGAAAGTTTATCAGAAGTTAAAATCTATTTAGTCTTTTCTATCTTGGTATATAATGGCATTTGGGTGGGAGCAGGGGTGGGACAGTAGTTGGTTCAATTTCGTTACATTAATTTGTTTTACAACATAAATAGGAACACAATTTTTTCAAAGGTTTAAAATTTAAAAGTAGTTTATTTCTATAAATTTTTATTATAATGAATTAAACAGAAGGCAATAGGTACATAAGACATCAATATTATGAGGTCAACAATTTAATTCCTCCTATCATTATTCTACATAAGTGGACTGTAGGAAAAGTAACTATCCCAAAATTTGTCCACTTAATTTACTATTTGTGGGTGAAATTTAGAAAATAATCGCTCTGTTGACAATGAAGTGAGACAGTAGCTACAGATTTCCTAGCCAACCTTCAAATAAATTAAAAAGATGCATTAAAAACATTAAACCTTAAAAACTTTCTTTTTTTTAAACCAATTTTTAAAGGTTTTGTTCCTTTTTTTTTAAATATTTATAGTTGCATGTTGTATATTTACAATATCAAGAAAATGATATATCGTAAGTAGAGTTGTAACGGATATCCGGTTACTATCCGGTATCCGGCCTATCCGGTTTTATTTTTAGTATCCGGTATCTGACCGGATATTTGATAGAATAGCCTTTCACTGTAGACACTGCTGCAAGGAGATGAGAGCAAAGTACCTTTGCAATATTTGATAGAATTGGATATTGCTTGGCGTTGGTTGACCACCACTTGAAAGGGTCTTCTTTTTGGTCCAGATGAACAGTTTTCAAAAAATAGTCAATCTCATTTGCTGCAGAGCTTTTCCCAATATCAAGAGATTGGACTGAACTTTTTACAACTTCGTCGAAGCAGTCCCAGAAACTGTTGTGCATTTTTTCACTGCCACTACCACCAATAACCATTATCAATATCAATATCGTTAGCTTGTAATAAAATTGTTTGTCTTGCTCTTTTGGCTTGAGCTAATCCCAAGAAAATTGTCTTAAATCTCGGGTCAAGCAAAGTTGCAACCAAGTATTTGTCATTCTCTTCAAAGTCAAAACGTTGCTCAAGCTGAGTTTTTAGTGACGACCTCATTCTTAATAAGTTCGGTGTTCCTACTGCAGTCTCTTCCTTTCCTAGGTATTTAATCAGTGTTACTACATGTGGTATTACTTCAGATATACATGAAAGACCAGAACTAGTAATTTTAGTGATCTCTTCGAATGGTTTGAGGAGTCTGATAAATTTCTCCATTAATTCCCACTGAGCTGGCAAGTCATTTAAGGTATCGTGGTCGGTAACATACAAGGATACAGCTCATTTTTGTTCTAAAAGTCGTTCCATGATATAGTAAGTGCTGACGTCTTGCACAAGTTGGTGATCTGGCAAGTTAATTTCTTTACGTTTTTCTTGTGCAATAACATAGTGATTAAAATGGGTTACAATCCACCTCGCAGCAGTCACTGTCTCCATAACTTCTGGTTGAATCATTACAGACACTACTTGAGCTGGAAATCAGGTAGCCGGATATTCGGCGCTTCGGCCTAGAACCTCACCGGATATCTGGTATCCGGTATCTGGCTAAAACTACTATCCGTTACATCTCTAATCGTAAGGTACGTGTGGATATATCAGATTATCGGCAGAGATCTTGATATATCCTGCATCGGTACCACCCCTATTGCCCAGTATAGTAAATCGTAATTGATAAATAAATCTTCAGTTTTTTTTTTATTTTTCCATTGCAAAATAGAAAAAGAGATCGAACTTAATAGAGATCGGAACCTTAAAACACTTACACTTGAGGATGGCATATTAGCTGAAATCTCTATTGAGCTTTGAAAAATAAATATAAAATTGAGGAAAGGCAAAATGTTATAAATTTTACCAGTTATTATATCACCAAAACGTTTTAGAAAATTATTAAATGCCTATAAACCAGAAATAAAAACATGAATATCATCGCAATAAATCATAATTTTATCCATTTTAAACATACCCATATTCCAGCTCGTTATATTTTTTTTATTTTATTTTAATATTTAGCTGATTATTTTAATTATTAAAACAGTTAAATAATGCAGTTTTGATGGCATGTAGGATAAACAACATTAAAATAAATTTAAATTACTGAGCTAGCCAACATTAGCAACTAACTGCTCCACAAACACTAATTACCATTATACTACCGCAGCAGTTAATGATAACGTCCTATAGTGATAATTAGACGTTACACGTTAATAGGTCAGGCATATAGTTCTGTTTTCAACGCAAAGTACGAACGTGCATTCTGAATCCTATATTCCAAGAGGGCCTTTAACTCTTTATCTTCACTCATCATTGCATAAAATAGGGAAATCGTGGATTAGAAAAATCCATTACCTTTTTTTAAAACAAAATTATAAAGGAAATACTATAGAAAACAAAGGTTAAATTTGCATCTCCTTGAAATTTTAAAACTGCTTTATTCAAGATTAGGATATCTCTTCGCAGTTTTTCTTGCTCTCATAGGAAAAGAACTGATAATTTTTCCTAATGATTAAGTTATTCATAAAAAAAAAAAAAAAAAAAATATTTAGATATTAAAAAAAAAAAAAAAAAAAAAAAAATTTCAACAAAAAAAAAAAAAAAAAAATGATTTAATTTTCATTCATTCGACATCCCAATAAACTACATTACAAGTTTTGTGTACCAATATTATGAGAATGATTTAATTTTCAAAGGTTCCAGTTCCAGAAAGTCCTGCAAATCATTGCCTAAGAGAGAAGCAGTCTGTCCAAAGATCCACTACAACGTTTTTGAATGTCTGGCCTAGCGATTTGTTTATTGGAAATTGTAAATTTTAATCGTTTAAATTCAAATATTAGATTAGTAGGTATCATTGGGATACTAGGAATAAATGCAATTTCTCTAATAGCTTTTTCAGTGAGAATTATAGCCTCTGTGATAATTCGACGCATAGTTCTATGTTCTAACCTAGTACCACGGCACTAATTAGGTGGTTAAGGTCATGTAAAACCATAATTTGACATCAAATTTTTAATTTAAATATTCATGCGAGTTGGTAATCCAAATGGGCAGAAAATATGTACTATATTGTGAGCGATATATCAATCGATTTTCAAACTTCACTGGGGTCTACGTGTCGCACCATATATTTTTCTCTTTTGAATAACAATTTCATAGAAAACAATTAAATGTTATTATTAATTTTAAGCTCTTAGATAACAGAGTACCATTGTAACATCTGCGAGATGGCGCTCGCCACTTATTGGCCACTTTTGAAACTTCCCTGGAATCCACTTATTTATTGCATTTTTAATAACAATTTAATTAAAAATCAGTAAATCTTATTATTGCTAAACCTTCCTTGAGTTATGAAGGTGATGTAATTAAAATTTGGTTCAGATTGGCTCGTCCTTTTATATAGAAGTATGGATGATAATTATAAATTATAAAAAAAAAAGAATTTGTAGAATACAAAACGAGGTGCTCTGTCGATTCTATTAACGCAATCCGTGTTCGGTTCATATAATCCATATATTATTTGGTTCAATCCATTTTGTCACAAATCAAACTCTTTTATTAATCTAATTTCAAACATACAATACCAAGCAAATAAAATTTTAATATGTAGGGAATTAATAAAAAAAAAAAAAAATCATGATAATAATAAAACGACAAAATCATCCACAATGTGCTCATTTTATACCATTGATTTTTGTTTCAATGAATTTTCATATAGTAACTATATACTTAACGTATGTAGTTTTGTAATAAATGAATACGTCAACATTAAGCAAAGCCAAAAATGGTTTATTATTAAAGTGTAAAGGATGGCTATAATTTATTTCTCGAAGAAAACAAAAACAAAATACTGTGTTATAGAAAGGAAGTCATCATCCAAATATCCAAAACAACGAGAGATATATTTTATTGCTAAAGCTATATGAATATGAAATATGAAGCGTACAATTCCAAAATCAGCTAAGTCCATTTTTTTTTTTAATTTTTCACAGCTCGACGATAAAGGTAAAGGACAGACTAGATTAGAAAGGGGAATTATTTTGTATGGCCGTTTTCAATTTGATTTAAATACTTTTTTGAGAAAACCTATCACCTAATGATAATCTATTAGAAAACTATTCAATAAAAAAAAAAATATCTGGAAATAGGACTTAGCTGGTTTTGGAATTCTATACCATTATATATTATACCAAAACCAGATAAAAAGTCTTTAGGTTTGATCTCCGTATTTTGAGACTATTTAAATATATCTTAAGATATATATTTTTTTAATTGATAACATAATGGTAAAGAAGGAAGAATACAATTAGGATTAATGACATATTTTTTTTTTAACTGTTCAAAGATTTGATCCACAGTCATCCTCTATCTAGTAAACAATTATTGCTGTTCAATTTCAAGAAAGAGTCTAGGCGATTTTATTTTCAATTTACGAAAATTAGGAGTTGTCTTTAAATTTAAACAATAGTTACAAAAAAAATACTATAATATCACAATAAGCATTCAAGATATTCAAGTAGTTGATAGAGGGAGGACGAAAGGTTTTTAACACAAATCGAAATGGTTAGTTATAAATTTTAGAACTGAGAAAGAGATCAGAAAAGGTATTAAATTTTTAAATCAGGTTAAAATAAAGTCCTTTATTTTCAGGATAATGCTGTAACTTTTGATTTTTTCTACTTAAAATGACAAAAAAAAAAAAATAAAATAAACAATTATTATAAAATAATAGTAAACAGTGAAATGCTATATCGCTTTTTACCCCTTAATAATATATTTACTTAATGCTTAATCATAGCATGAAAGGTGTTTGCATAAGAAATTAGTTAGGAATAGAGATAGAATTTTTTAATACCTGGCTGAGCTTCAAAAATTCTGCACCCTTAGAGTAGAACTGAATTAACCGTTGACATCAGCATTAAGATCTGGCACGTCTCCATTACTTTATAATCCTCAAAGAATTTAATTAATAGAGTAATTATTCTTCCATTATATATATATATATATATATATATATATATATATATATATATATATATATATATATATATATATATATATAATTATGAAATAATTCTTGGTTGATAATTATTTTTTTAAAAATATATTTTGTTATTTTTGAAGAGAAAAGATGTACATCGCAATTGCGAGTGCCCGGGGTAATGGATCAAGTGAAGAGAAAGATTTCCCTGGTCCGGATACGAGCTCGGTGGCCTAGTGGATAAGGCACCACGCTAGAGAGGTGGAGACTTGGGTTCGCATCCCAACCGGGGTCAAATCTTTTCTCTTCAAAAAAAAAAAAAAAAAAAAAAAATATATATATATATATATATATATATATATATATATATATATATATATATATATGCATGTGTAATTTACATAGAAAAATCTTTTAAATTTCAATGATTAAATAATACTAAAATAAGCAATTAGTGTAGATAATGTTATTTAAAGTTATATTGACATTAAAAGATAAAGCAAATTGTATGTATGTCTGCTATTCAAAAGTGAATGGACCTAAATTTCTGCGCATTTATCTATAAAAAGTCCTGGGTAAATCAAAACAAACTAAACGCATCTTTATAGGCAGTAGTTAACACTTTTCCCAATTAATTGAACGAAAAATACCTCATCTTGCCTTAAATACCCATCTCATTTATTTTTTGTTATTTTTTTTTCTGTTCACTCCCTTAAATTTATTATTATCCTAGTTAAATATATAAATTATTAATATTTATGAAATATACATAAGAGCATTCCGAACACAAAACGATTGTCGCAGTTTAATCCACTAGAACAAGCTCGGTTTGATTAAACTGATAAATAAATAAGATTTTCCGTGTTTTTAATAGGCCATTCTACCCACTGCCTGAAATAACCTGCCGACAACTTGTTGTGGGTTAAATACTTAATACATAATAAAAACAAAACAAAAATACAGTATTATTTTACTAATTACGATGTAACAGAACCATTAATTTTAAGTGTTAAAATGATGATCATTGTTTAAGGATTTCTTTTTTTTTTTAATTTTATGGTTTGTACTATATGAGTAATAAAACATAATTTAAAAGAAAATATATTTGTAAAGGGAATATATTTATTTATTTATTTTTATTTATTTATTTATTATTGTTTAGGGAATTCATCAAAAACCAAACAGTACACATAAAAGCAGTTATAAAAATAAAATAAATTTATATGCATGATTATAATAAGTAAAATAAAATAACCCCACCTATTCCTCAGTAATTTCTTCTAATTCGTTCATATCATATGTGCACATTATTAAATAATATTTTTATTTTTTTATTTATTTGTTTTATTTCCAGATCGGCCTGGTAAGCCTTACATGGATGGTTTAACAATATTAATAATGATTTAACAATAGTTGAAGGAAGGGTATAGTCTCGTGCAAGAGACACCCATAACAGATAAGTTTTCTAATCATTTTTGAATAATTGTAACTTAGAGGCAGTATATAATAACATAAAAAAACATTAAAAAAAATAAAAATATTAAAAAAAAAAAATAATTAACAAATAAATACAGTAAATGAAGTAAATAAATAAAAGAATAAAGTAAATTAATAAATAAATTAATAAAGTAAATGAAGTAAATAAATAAAGAAGAAAGAAAAAAATAATAATAGTAATATACGGCAATATCAGTTACTTAATAATGAAAAAACAGAAAAAAAAATTATAAGAGTACAATAAAGACAAAACAAATAAGTGAAGTCAGAAATAACGAATAATACAATCAAATTGTAGTAATAAGAGCAGTAGTTGGTGTTGTAACGAAAAAATAAATACTGAATAAAATAGTAATGGTGTTTACATCAGGAGGTCTTGCATGAGTCTTGGTTTTAAACTGCGGGATGTTGTTTGAGCTCCTATGTTGAAAGCTGCACCTGCACCTTTAACCGCTGGTAACTTGCTATGAAACCTGGTGTAGCATTTTTTGATGTATCGTCAATTGATCCTATTTCTAATTCACGATGTAGCTGACTATTTCTTACAAACCAGGGAGCATCTACAGCAATTCTCAGGACCTTGTTTTGGAAAGATTGTAGTTTCTTCCGTTTGGTAGAGGATGCAGCTCCCCACACTTCACAACCACACATCATTAATGGCCTGAGTATTTTTTGTAGACAAGGATGGTTGGGTATATATTAAGCGTGGTTTCCGGAGCGAACTCGGCACTGAGTGGGATTTTCTGTTTATTATCGAATACAGCATTTGTGTAAGTTTAATATTGATGTGGTGATTCCAGGTAAGGCGACGATGAACACCAAGGTATTTTACTGCCTTATTAGATGGATTTCACTAAAGTCTGTTTCCGTTTAGAACCAGTTCTGGTGGGTCTGTTGGTCGTCTGAGGGTAAAAATTTAAGCTATACATTTTTGAATATTTAGATTGATCATCCATTTGTCAAACTACTTTTCTAGTTCGTTAAGATGAGTTTGAAGGTTAATTCAAGCTATTGTTATATTTTCGTGTTGTGAACATAGCTATGGAGGTTTCGGACGATTGATTGATATCGTGAAGATAAAAGTTGAAGAGGATGGGCGATAGAACTGATCCTTGTGGAGTATCGGCACTGATAGGTCTGGTGGTCGAGATTGTGTTGTTTATTCTGACGGTGAAGGTTCTGTTATTGAGAAAAGATTGTAGAATATCATATAGATATTTTGGAGTGTCTATTGATTTAAGTATATATAAAAGACCCTGATGCCATAGATTGTCAAATGCTTGTTGAAAATCTAAAAATGTGACAAGTGTATGTTTTTTCATTTCAAAACCGTTTACTATAAATTCTGATAATCATGATAGTTGGCGCGTTGTGGAATGACTGATCTGAAATCCAAATTGAAAATCTGGAATAATGTTTATATCTTGAAAAAATGAAGTTAGGCACCTTTTTATAACTGATTCCAGAAGTTTTCCTAATATTGGCAAGAGGCTTATAGGCCTGTAATTGCTGATTTGTTTGACGCTTTTCCCTGGCTTGTGAATAACTACCAGTTCAGCCTTTTTCCAATTATTAGGAAAATAACCAGTCCGCAAGCAACTATGGAAAATTGAAGTTATTAAAATGATAGCTTTTCTCGGTAATTGTTTAATGGCAATAGCTGGAATAATGTCATGACCAGGACTTTTTTTTGTTTAAGTTTTAAGTCCGAAAATTTCTTTCGGAGTTGTAAATTTCAGTGGACGTTGTGCTGTTGCTAGTGGTATTGATACAAATTCATTTATCTCATCATATGCTAAATTTCTTCTTGACGGACCTATTTCACTTGTAGGGATAGGAAATGTTTTTTCAAAATAGTCTGCAAAGGCTTCCGCTTTCTCTACATCGCTAGTTATGAAATCACCATTTTCTAATAAGCTTGGAATTTTTTTGTGTTTGTTTAACAGACGTCTCGTAGCCTTCTATAGGGATTGATCATTTGGATCCAGGTTTGTAACATAATTTTTATATTGTGAAAAAGTGAATTTTTATAATTCTATTTTGACAGTTTTTCTTAATTTGTTCCATATTGTTTTTTAAATTTGGATTTTTAGTTCGTATCCACTGTCTTCTAGCATAATTTTTTTCTTGTATTTTTGATAGAATAGAATTTGGAACGTTTTTTTAAAAAAAGTTTCTTTTTTTGTGGAATGGCTTTACTGTAGACTCATTTATGCATTTTTATATGTATTCTGTAAATTGTTTTATGGCTTCATCAATGTCATGTTTATGTTGGAATTTTTTTTTTCAAACATATATTATCTTCCATCAATTGTTTGTACGTATCCCAGTTAATGAATCGTTTAATCATCGAACTTCGAGTGATAATTTCAGGAGTTCCGGTTGAGAACTGAATTAATATTGGGATGTGGTCCGAATTTAGAGCGGCTATTGTTTTGGATGTTACAGGCAGGCTGATATTTCTTGATAGCATAATGTCTAATATGTCAGGCGTACACCCTTGGTTGGTGGTTGGTTTAGTGGAGAGCCTTCGAGATTTCTTTTCTTCGAATTTGAGTCTTCTATAACTTCGTGCCCATTTGTTTTAGAAGAAAGTTGGCAATTTTGGGTATTTAATGGATTAACACCTACTTCATCTTCCGAGTTAATTAAATTTTGTAGAAAGTTATTATAGATAACATGAGATAATACACAAAAAAAAAAAAGATAATAAAATTAATAATCCATAGGCCAACTCAAATAATATGTTTGAGTGAAAGCAAAATGAGCTAATTAACAGAGGAGAAACAGAGAAGAAAAGTAAATAAACAGTTTATTTATTTTTTTCAATTCTTGTCCTACTTTAACTCGGGTTTTAACAATAGACATTAGGTGTATGCTAGAAAAGTTTGCAATAGAAAATATTCATTTTTTTTTTTTTAATTGTTTGTTTACAGTCATCAGTAAAGCAATACATTTTTCAGAAACAATTATTTTATAATTGTAAAGTAGACTTGTGCACGGAACTGTGTCCATGACCAACTTTTTCTTTTTCTTCTACTTCTTACCCACCCTTGCCTAGCATAAACATCATACTAAGATATAAAAAAGAAGTTCTTTCAGACTTTTTCTTACTTAATGTATAATGTTTGAATAAGGGGAAGAGAAGGAAGCATCCAAACTTGCTTAGTCCATATGGCAGTGAATATAAGGCATGAAACTCAAAATAATATCATTTATCTAACAGAATTCAACTCATGACACTTATACTGCAGTCGGGTCAATTTCAGACAACAGAGAAAGTGGTTAACACAGACCCTTAGTCCGTTATTAAGCTATCGATATATAGGACTAGTATCGATTAACACTAAACCACAAAACCAACTTCTGGTTATGCAAATTCAGGAAGCGGCCGTCCTGTGGGGTTCCAAAAAACAATGGGAACGCATACAAATTGGGTAATTTGTAGGAACGCAAACGACATCGTAGCTATGCAAAGTTGTTAAAGAAGGACCTCTCTGTTATTGTAGTTTTTCATCAAGAGTTTTCTCCATCAGAGAAGAGGAGCGAGGTAGTAGGGTGGAGAGGTTAATAAGACTACATTTTTATGAATATCCAAATAAAATTATTTGAAGATATTGAAGTTGAGTAACCTCAAACCTCAATTGAAAGAGAATGTAAATAGAAATAAATCGACTCTTTGAGACGACACAAATAAATGAAATGAAATAGAACAAATAAATATGGCGACGAGAACGATAAGAATCTTATTTAAATCCGGTTTTCCAATTACACTTAATAGATATTGAAACATAATTTATTGTACTGGCAATCCAAGAGCGAAACCTTTTTGATATTGCCGCGGTCAATTTTGACGTTTATTACTAAACAGGTTGTTCGTTCAAACAATTTGCCGTTCTTCCTTACAGGAATAGTTCAAATATAAAAAAAAAACTCTAGTAACCTTTTTGTTTAAAAAAGTAGTATCTGCAAAAAATTAAAAAAAAAAAAAAAGAAATAACCAAACCATGAAATATAATCGTAATGAAATAACTTTTTTAATATTTAAACTTTTTGTTTTACAGTTCTTAACGTGCAGCAATAAATGCCGATTCTTGTGACAACTGATTCTTTAAGTACGTAATATAAAATAACAATGAAGAAAGACTGGGTACATTACTTGAGACTCGAGCCTCAGTATTGTGACGTTGAAATAAGTGAATTATCCCTTAAACGATACTACTCTTGCATTCAGACAATTCAGTTTCCCTGTTATATAACCTGTATCGGCGGAATAATGCATAAAGGCAACACTTCACAGCTATTCCTATAGCTTCAGGTAATGTACATTTTCCTTATCACTTAGTGTTTAACGTCTATCAATAAATCAATTATCTTCCAATTCTATACTTTACCTTAAAAGAAAATTTTTCATTAAATTCATTAAGGTATCAATTATAACGTTAAAATATTTTCCAGTCGCATTCATAGATACAACAGTACAATCGAGATTAATGATTGAAGCATCATTGCTCCAACAAACAGTAAAGCTAATCACTTAGGAAAATCACATTGGCTAAACAGATATTTTTATGATAAGAAGTGACATATAAAAAAAAATAACTATATACTCATGATATATATGATTCATGATTTGAATCTGTTGCGACCATTTATAATTTCATGAATTAAATAATGGTAAAAGTATATATATCTGGATCAATCTACTTATTCATAGTAGGATGGATCAATCCCATGCTAGGTCCTTATAATTTCTATGAAATACAATAAAGGTTATAAAAGTCCTTATAAAGTCTATCCTTATAGAGTCCTTAAAAGACTGTAAAGTCTTAGGATGTTCCATCTCTAGTTTGCTGCTTTTTTTATTGTTTTCCTCTGAGAGAGAGAGATAGATAAATCGGAAGAGAGAGTTTACTTCAAGAAAGTAAAATAAAAAAAAATCCTAATCGTAAGAGCTATGACGGACACTCTACAATGAATACAGGAGGCCCCACCACCATCAGTGATGCCAACCAGATGCTGCTACAGATTATACGGCCTATTAGATCTGGTCATTACTGCTGCGAGGGGAGGCAGCCGTAACATATGTCTTTATTGTGAGTAATTAGATAAGATATTAAAGGCATGCTTGATTTTCATTTGTTTTTTCGTATTTTCTTTTCTGTTTCGTGTTCAACTTCCATTAACCGTAACTACTATTCTCGGTCGGCTTATTAATGTATTCCATAATTGATACCAGCAATGTATTAATATAATTCAATTATTTCCCTGCTGAATATTAAAGTTCATTTTTCAACGATAAAAAAAAAAATGTAATATTTATCTACCTTATAAACGAGAAGGGATTTTTAGATTTTGGATACTGCACGTACGTAACAGAAGAAATGATTCATGCAAAGATTCTCGTACATATATAAACATAAGAATCCGACCGAAGTAATTAGTGACACTGTTTCCTGAACCTAAAAAATCTAGCTGGCCCATATAAACTTTCCAACTATTTGAAACATAAATAAGATTGATAGCATTTTCAATGAAATAAAGAATCCATTCAGGTTCATAGCTCTAGTTTATTACTACAGACAGACAGAAATACAACATTTGAAAATATCGTGGCAACGTGCCTAGTTTTGATCCTAGCTTCGCGAATAATCACAACTAATGTATAATGTTATATTTAGATAGGTTTAAGAAATTTCTATTCTACCATATTTATTACAGTATTCACTTAGCATATATTTAGTTTTAAATACTAACTTAACGATTAGATTTGGTTTCGATTCCGAATGAAAACAAATATCCTATGTCCTCTCCTCTTGTTGTCGAAGGGATTTTAATTTTATTTTTCACTAATCAATCTCCTAGAATCAATTTACAAGCTGAACAACATAATACTATTAAAAATAACGGAGTCAGCTGGGATGGTAGGTCGCACCAACATTGGATTCGAAAAGCGTCCGTTAAGCCATATCGGAACTAAAAACATGGTGGAAAGCAAGTAAGTCCGATTTGTCAATAACCTAGGTTTTCCGATATTCGTCCGATGGATAAGCCGATCAACAATTTTTTTTTTAATTCGATGCCTTTATCAGCTCTCCAAAGTTAAACGGGCAACATAGTCAGTTGGCTTTTGTAGTGTCTGGTAAATATATGAATGGCTTCAATACTTATGCGGTTAGTTTATTATTTATAGTGCTGTCATGAAAGTGATGTAAAGATTCCATTTTTCACGGCTTTATTTTTAAATTATCTGATAGCATATAATTAATTAATTAAAATAAGAGAGAAAGAAGCAAACAAAATCAAAGCAGATATAATTAAATATGTAAATTTAATGTAATCATACTGATAACTATGATGTATTACTACAATGAATTTGGGCAACAATACTTAAAAATAAATCTTATCTTCTTATTTAGTAAAACGCTCTGATAAAAATTAATATATGATTATGTCCTTTTTATTTTCATAATTTTTTCCTTGTTATAACTTATAATCCAGTGGATGCCAACCTGGTGTTTTTTTACGAGTAGTGACAGGGACAGACCCATAAGAATGAAATAAGTCTTTTCTTAAAATGAATATTCCTTTCATTATGTAAATTGATGGCATAAACAAATCTTATATATGTACTAAATTTAACATGGAATGGAAGAATAGTGAAAAATATGAAGAATGAGAACAATATAAAAAACTAATTAATTAATAATTTATGTTTCTTAAATCTGGCCTCAGCATTGTCAATCCTTCATTGACATGAGCCCATTCCTAATGAATGCAGTTACAGCTTTATTGGAAAATAAAGAAAAAGAAAGATAAAAAAATCAGCATCAACAGTGAACCTCGAAATAGATTCCATAGGGATAACTAAATACGTTAGGTTACTAGATTTAAAATGTCCAAGGGAATGAAATATGAAAAATTTACAGTTAATTCATTCATTAGGAAACTAAAATAAAAAAATTAAAAAAACATATATCTGACATGAATTTAACAGAAAGCATAAAACAAACAATGAATTCAAAACATGGAAAATAACGACACAGAGAAAAAGGATGTCAAGCCAAACCTTCCCGCCAATGCATATACCAACGCACGCAACGTTCGCTCAGTAAACCCAAGCCACTGGTTAACTGCAGAGCATATGGACGCAGAGGAGAGTGCTTAGACATTTAGAGTTAGTTAGTAAAGGTGAACGACCGAACAGTATTGTGTGTGCCAGGGCTCAAATAATAGCCTCTGCCCGTGTGCCAAACTGCCGCTCTGTCAATCCTCACCAACTCTGTGTCCTAAGCTGTTAAATCGATATGTCTACCGTCAGGGTGACTTTCGGTTTGTCCCTCAGAAGAGCCATAGAGGTTGACCAAATATACCTGTGAAAAACAACGAAACTCTAGATTTAAAGAAGTGCCCAGAGTTCATGAATGTTCCAGTCTCACAACACCAAAAGAAACAGTGACACCTGGGCTATAGTCATGCATAAGTGGTTTTGTTTTACTTTATTTAAACCTTTTTTTACAAATACTAAATCCAAAATAATAAAATCAATTAGCTATTTCAAGATATGAACACCATTAGTGGACAATATTTATACAATAATTGTTAGAATATCTTGTTATATCTAAAAAAGTTTATAGCTGTTAAAGCTAATCTTAAATAAAAAAAAAAATAAAAAATATATATATATAGCTTAACAACTCGTGACTGTCTCAGAATTCAATGCCACTCTGATCCAAAATTAATGGGAAAAGAATGTAGCTCAGAGACTAGGAGGTGGCTCCAATTTCGTCTCTGACAGATGGATGAGAAAATGGCTATGGTCTAAGTCGTTATTATTAGCGATGCCTTCAATAGCTCAGTGAAGATCATCTTCCCAGATTGAAACCACTTCGTTTGATATTTTTTCTTCTAATTTTCTAATTAAATAATATACATATAATTTAATTTGAGTAGCGGATATTCCAACTATTTTCATCAATCTCAAACTATCTCTATATTTACCTAAAAACGTATATGCTAATAGAAAATAATATGTTCAAGTGCCTAACATAAATAATGAAAATATAAGTTAAGCAATAACATGAAACAATGATACTGTTTAAGACAATGTTAACCCTCAATAAATAAAAGGAAAATTGATACATTAAATTCCTTTCCTAATAAAGTAAGCGATTTGTCTGTATTTACATGATTGGTATTTCATTACTTGAAGGCTATTTTTTAATATTTACAAATATTAAAAAAATAAATAAACTTAGCAAAAACATAAAAATAAAGAAAAGTCTTTATTTTAAAACTTTATTAAAAGGATCAAAAGAATGACAGCTAGCAATCGAACAGCAGTCCATCAAGCAGTAGCAATACCCCAAACGACTTCCAGAGATATTTCAATAGGTGATAAAAATGTCAGCAATAGGCAAATTTTTGCAGTTTACCGGATATAATTCTTAGTAATCCCTTTACTAAAGCCTGTACAAATTATTATTAATTATTGTAAACGTCCTTGATATAATAGAATTTAACTTAGCTTGTCCTCTTCATTCATTTATGCTACATCCGAAATAAAACAGTCAATGAAACTACTTTTCCTAGAACTATACTTCTACTATTTTTCGCCGAACCAACTACTCATAGTTTAGATAAAACCTGTGTTCATTCATTTTTTTAAGGGGAGAACTAAAGATCTGTGCACCTAGAAGTACAAATCAGAAAGGATAAAAAGAAGTGTTGCTTTGTTAAACAAGATTGTAGAGCGGGCCATTTGGCAGAGGTCGATGTCTAAATCCACTACCACCAACTTCCGGAACACTCTTATCGTCTATTTTCGGCTCATTCTCGTTTTCAAATGACTGTTGTCAAGGTAGGGGCCAAGTCCATCCTCAACGAAAGGAGCTAAAGGATACTAGAAGAAGAAGGAAGGTACAGGAGGATCTTCCATCGAAAAATTGAACTAGAAAAAATGCAATTGAAAAGAAAAAAGTGGACAAGAAATTAAAAGAAGATATCTGTAAGCAAAAAAAAATTACTAGCAAACCAGAATCATAATTTTTTATTACGTCAATATTTTATTGCTTGCGATACTAAATCAAAATAACAAGACATATAAAATAACATTCCAATCAATTTATGTATGTGAGCATCTTTTTCAGCTTCAATATTGAGAATGTTATTGTATCATACCATTGGAATAAAATTGATAAAATAATACAGTCGTACAGGTATGACGAAGATCTGCAAGATAACATTCCTTAACTACAACAGAGTAACATTGTAACATTGGGACGTAACATAAGTCTGTTCGAATTTTTCTGAGTTGCACCAACGGAATTTAAGCTTCGTTGTTCCGCAGCAGCCTAATATGGACGACATTGGTTCCTCGTAACGTAGAAAAGCTTCACCACTCAATCCAAACAAGTAGTGAAATAAAATGTATACTTATTTATACCTAAGCATAATGACATCTTATAGGTTCCAAAGCATTCCAGGTACTGCAATACAAGTAATATTGTAGATATTTGTTACGCAACGTTGGTCTGGTACAATATCATGTTGAGGTGTTACACTACCTACTGTCTAGATCCACATTAAAAGGACATTGAACTAACTAACATCGTAAATCTTTCATCAAAATCCTTTAAGCCTTAAATCTGCTAAACGATTTGTGCCTATTAAATCAGAAAAATTGGTGGTTTCCATACATTTTACCACTTTGTTTATGTGTAAAAGTTTGATGTTCATGTTTGTATTCATGCAAATATGAATTTTGGTCAGAATGTAAGGTCTCGTTAAAAATATGGGATTAAAACTACATTATTAGGATTAGACACAGTTCAATTTGGATTGAAACGTTTTTATTTTCCAATAGTCGTTTTTTCAGGTGGCCTCACTTAGTTTTGGTTTGGTTAGTGATGTATCGAATATAGAAATCTTACCTGTAGAATGTGTTGTCCTTTTTATCTTAACATGAAGGAAGGATTTTGTCACAAACAAACTTCTCATTCATCGATCAGTTCAATCGCAGCTGGTAATAGAGAAAACATGAAATTTCTGATAGAAACGTTTGAATTTTAATTATATCTTATTGAAGATTAGATAAGAGATAGCAAATATTTTGAAAAAAAAAAAAAAAAACTGTATGCGTTAGGTTTTTTTTTTTTTTTTTTTTTTTTTTTTCAAAATATTTGCATCGCTTATCTAATCTTCAATAAGATATAATTAAAATTCAAACGTTTGATATCAGTATCTTATCAGTGGTCAACAAACTTGATGCCAATTTTAGCTTGTGTCCATTGATAGAAATTCATTCAACCCCTGTCATATTGGTTTATTTTTACTACATATTAATTAAAATAAGTAAATATCCTTATGCATTAACAACAGGTTTTATATAATCACATATTCGTTTTCTCTATTGATAATCTTTAGGTGCCAAATTTCCTTTCGATAACTTTGAACGTGGAAGGAAGGTGGCATTGTTTAGATAAAATGTTTCAAGAGGAACTCATAAAGTTAAAAGGAGGAAGGGGAAGGAAATATTAAAGTCAATAGAACTGACTCGGAATTGAGCCAAAAAAAATTGAGAAATACTAAAAAAAAATTATTTACTCTAATCCAGCGGACCCTAAGGGGCGTAAACTATTGAAATCCGGTCTAGATTCAGTATTCTTCTAGGAAATCGGCCAATTTAAACCTCATAAACTTTTAGACCAAATAATATATAACGATAAGGTCTATTTTAATAAAATTAATTTAAACCAAATCAATTTAATTAAATATAAAGAGTTTACTATTGTATCTACTTATTACAATAATATCTCGTAACTACCACAAAATAAAAATAACGATTACAAAAATATTTTAGTATATATTATTTGCAGTTAAGTGTAATTTATTTATAAGGTTTTTTTTAAGCAGCTTGCGAATATTATTGGGATACCATTGAACGGTTTCACTTGATTTGAATCAAATCCTACAATTAGGACAGAAAGATTAAATACACAAGTTGTAGTCTTAATCTCATTCAAAAATAAGTATTCGTATATTAATTAATTATAGTAATTAAATGTTCTGATCTTAATAATTTTTTCTTTTACAAATAAATTCATAGAATTATAAACAGATACAGATAATAAATACTAAGGAACACTGAATACTATGAAATTTGGTAGATTTTATCTAGAAGTAGTCGTTTCGAATAGAAACGGCTAAGGGATAGCAGAAAGAAAGAGGAGTTTTACGAATTTGTTGGTAGAGTCTATAAACGATTGAAGGGTAAGAGGGTCAAAAATACAGGAACCTTTTGAGAATTAGAAAAGAAAGAAAATAACAAACCATTGGCGATGTTAAACAGGATAAAGAAACATTATCTCGGCGGGGTAGCAAGTGGCATCAATCTTCGATTTGTCGATGGTGAATCAAATGAAACAATTCTACTCCACAATCTCAAGCTCTATTAGCCAGACTGTGTATATAAAGTTGCAAAATTAACAGAGTATACAAAAACCTGCGGGAGAGAATCAGGAACTGACTTAAAAACAATTTTTGAGAATAGTAACACAAGATGTCTTAAGATTTTTTTTAAAAAGGATTAGAAGGGAATAAGCAGGTTTTTAGTTTAAGTACTTTTAAATTGGTCGGACATCTGGTTTTCAGGGACAGGTTAAATTATATTTTAAAATCCTAAACAATAGATTAATAAATCGTGATGAATTCAAATAATAACATTAATAGTTGATAGCATTGAATCATGTGGGCAAATATGATTATGAAATTTTATGATAGTTTCGTTCCTGTTTTTTGCAAATAGCTATATTAGTATGCTTTTGATTTATTTTATTATTTATCAATGAATGTTAGTTAGTTTGTTTTTTTTTTCAATAGGTTATGTTTTTTTCAATGAAATCAGTTTGTTTCAGCAAGTGCTATGGCCTGAATATAAATGATTCAATTATACTACTTCGACAAGAATATAAAGTAATAATATGTGAATTCTATTGACGCTGAGAAAGAAAAAAATGATCTAATAAGTCACAACTTTGCTATCAATTTTTAAAATCCGAATCATTCCCTTCACCCTACTTATTCTGCCTCATCTGCTGCTTTTTCCTGCTTATTTTTCCTCCTCCCTATTTGATGTTTCCAAAATCTAGTCACCTTTTTAGTTTATTATGTATACCTCAAAAAGTATTCTAATCAAGCTATAGAAAATTTAAACATTTCAATTGATAGATTAGGTTTAATTATTTACAGCTACATACATTTTTAAAATTATTATTATTAAGGGTTCAACGACTATTAAAGTATTTTAGTAACGAAATCCGGGGCTTTCAGTTGAACTATTAGCCTTCTCGGCCAGGAATCCTTTGCCAGTATAAATAATTGTACAGCCACGGATATTTCTCTAAGGTAGCTACGTCTGGAATAAGAGCCATACTATTTCTGTAGTGTTGTGTCTATTCTGGTTTCGTGTTGTCCAATTTGTTTCTACTATATCTCAAGCGGATTTGTAAATATCTTCTAGTCCGTTTCTGAGCCTAAACAGACTACCCTATCTTCCTCGCAACTTAGCAGCAAGAATGCTAAAACACACAAAGAATTTTTTCACTCCAAACAGTGGAGGTTAATTTGGATGGAGCGTTGAAGGAATGAATCATAACTGCGAAGATTTAAATTTCCATGTTCATATAGCTTGATATAACAAATTTCCCGATGAAAACTATCGCTTTTCCGTCACGTGGCAATCACACGATATGTTACCAAAGTAACAGTATAGATCTCTGGTTTCCTTGAAGAAGTGAAAACAAACACCTAGTGAATCTCATCACTAGATCAAGATTTTGTATAACATTCCGATTAAAATTTGTTAGATTATACACAAAACTCACTTAAAATGCACCATGTGCAGAAAAAGGAGTGGAAATAATTTATTGGTATATGCATTCAATAAAAAAAAAGTTAAGTTAAAATTGTGCACTTTTCAGTTAGAGATTTTTGATCGGTTTCCTAAATCATTTAATTACTCTAAAAATAGCGTTTGCGTCAAAATAAATACTATAAGGCCTTATTAAAAAGCACAACTTTCTCACAACGCAAATATTAAAAACAATGTCTTGAAATATAATAGTTGACTCCTTTTTAAAGGTAGACTTCCATCCACTTCTTCGCGACAGCCAACGATAAATTAAATCAATGCAGGGAAGCTGAGTGTCAAATGTACAAAGATTTATTTTCATACAACCACGAACTCTCATGGTTACTTTTTTTTTTACAAAAATCTCAATTTTCATTTAAAAAGTAAAGAACCGTAAAATATAGTAAAAAAACTAAAAAGCCAACGGATGTTACAAGTTATATTGTATCATGTCATAACTAAGCACTGGTAAAACAAGTAATTTATTAGATGAATATTTTACGACAGGCGGCCAACATGAAGACGTTTTAGGAATCCACCTGATATAAATTTGGATTTGAGTTTCAAATAGTTCTATGGAATCAGATGTCGAGGTCTCAGTCTAGAGACTAATAATCCGATTATCTTTCAGCCGCTATTAAGAGATCCTAGATGACATTCTTCAGCTTATTTTTTTATGTAAGTGGCCTATATATTGATCCTAAGGAAAGTGCGTTAAAAGAGTGGTATTTTTATTGTTTTTTAATTCTGTCGATTTCTTTTGCATAACTATGTATAACAGGCTGGATATCCAGCTGGAAAAACAGATAACGAAATTGATAAAATATATTTCTTTGATGACATTTTCATATTTTTTTATTCTACAGTCGTTTAGATATAAACCACATCTAATCAACTTTAATTATTATTATTTTAAATAGATAAATTATCCAAGTGAATGAACCTTCAATCGATAGAAATGTAAATACGATAACAACCTAGTTATCATACAAACATACGCGCATAAACAGGCAGACTTACTCGTAAACGCGCATTTAGATATGATTCGCATAATAATCTTGATGGGTGAAATGTGGAGTAACTAGAATTAATTCAATTATATATGTTGCGGAACAATGCCCCCTTTATCATTATATTATCATAAAACCTTCCTTCACTAGATATACCTAGACGTCTGTGACATAATTCTAATTAATCATAAAAAAATATTAAACATGGAGAGAAAATTAAACAAACAATATATTTCAGCAGCAGTTGGATGGGTTAGTCTGCAGTCTTGTCTATATTCGGATTTTATAAGATCAGAAAATTTAGAATCTTCGTTTTGGAAAAAATTTCATATAGTTATTTTATTAAATAATGATGTAAAACCGATTATTTTTAATGATTTATTTATTTTACTGGAAAGGAAGGTTTGAAATTATACTTGATCCAGCAGTGAAGCAGTTTTATACCATCAGGATTTAGAAAAAGCTGATAAAGAATGAAGAGAATGAGAGCTAAACAACATTGATAGGAATGCAGCTCTCCCATCGGCTCAAGCATAGCGATCGTTGTCATCAGGGAATAAAATCCCGAACGGCAAAGTAGAACAGTAAGAAGAGTTAAAATTGTAAACAGATATTCGAATACAACAAGCTAGGTTCCGGAGGATGATATCGTCCTAACAACTGCAAAGCATCCACTGAGAAAATACGCTATTTTTGCATACGATCTTTAGCAATTCGTTACATTTATTTGGCATAATCAAATATTTTTTTATAATTGACCCTTTCACAGGGTTATTCCTCCCCTTTACAGAGTTTATTCAGATTTGAGGATTCGTTAAAACGTGTATCAGTCCTAAAGCAATTGATAAAGTAATAATAAAAGTAGTAACAAAAAATTTGTTAGTTCACATTCCATATTTTGCATTTATAGGGACAATATGCTGCCTTGTTAGTCATTTTGGTATGAGTGCACCGAAAAATCGTATCATTTTTACGGAGAGGACTGCCCTCGATGGGATAGTTATTTTCAGGACACGGTCACATAGATATCTACCATCTATTCTTGGTGATAATAGTAATAATTTGCATATAAATCTCAAATTACTCAAAAAATGTAACTTTTCAATAAATGTAAACTCAAAAAAAAAAATAACGAAAATAATTGAAGAAGGGTGCAGAATAATAGAAAGTAGATTGAAGGAAGGACAATAAAGATGTTGAGTGTCCATAAGGCAGGGGTGCTCAAACTTGAACTGCTGGCGATCTACCTCAATATTTTTAGACTACTTACGATCGACTCTGAGACTGCAAGTGTGTGTGATGCAGGGTTGTCGTACATACACGATACACCCTACCTACCTAGGTAGGGTGTACCGTAGCATATATAGATATTAGCTTTCTGCACAATATAGGTACATTATTTTAGTCAAGGTTTGGGTTAGGTTTAGTTAGGTTCTTCTCTACAATATCAATGAAAAAAACTCATAGTTATTCAAAATTGCGAGTTTATTTGTTGTTACAAAACAAAAGAGTTACATATGGTGTTAAACTTAACTAAGGAGTGGCTTTGGATGTTGAAGCGTGGCACTGCATGTCCTCAGCATACTTTTCATAAGATGGTACGTAACCACTGAGTGCTAATCAAGCATGATGACATATGATCGTCAGTTAGTCGATTGCGATATTTTGACTTAATTATCTTCATTTCAGAAAATGCAGACTCGCACAAGTAAGTTGACCCGAAAAATGCCGTCAGTTGAAGGGCGATTTGCCTTACATTCGGATATTTATCTTCAGATATAAAACACCAGAAATTTGTATCAGATGCTGTAGCTTTGAGATGTATATCTGATATAATCTGCACCAACTCATTTTCAACAGAACATGAGTTCATATTAAACTGACTTGCTATTTCAGTAGCTAATTCCTCAATGTTTTTACATGAAAAAGGATAACTCATAAATGATGCTATATTTTCCAATTTACTGCAATCATAAAAACGCATTTCGAATTGTCCCAAAATATTTGATAATTCAGCCTCATACGTATCATAATTCAACTGAGGAATCCTTGCTTTCAAAGACGGAAAATGTTTCAGATCCTTTCTTTTCAGTTGATCTATCATAAGTTGCAATTTACTTTTGAATGCGTTTACTGCGCTAATCATCTCAATAATAGTTTTTCCTTTACCTTGAAGCTCCAAGTTAACGGTGTTTAAGTGCATTGTGATGTCAGTCAAAAATGCCAAATCATTTAGCCATTTTTCGTTTTTCAAAATCTGAGTGTCATCACCTCTTTCGTCTAGAAAAGCTGTTATTTCGGGCAATAATTCTTGAAACCTTTCTAGGAATTTTCCGCGACTCAACCACCTGACGTCCGTGTGAAGAACTAAATCAGTGTGTTCAGCTGACTCCCTATCTTCCAACTGCAACTGAAAGAGCCGCCGTTGCAAGCTACGTGCACGGATGGAATTCACAATTTTTGTTGCAATGCCCATAATTTCCTCCGTGTTTAAAACTTTTGAACACAAAACTTGTTGATGTATAATGCAATGGAATGAAAAAAAAATGAAGGGAATTCTTCATTAGCTCGACACAATGCCACAAAACCGTTTTTGTTTCCAGTCATTGCTGGTGCTCCATCGGTTGTAATGCACACTAATTTATATATTGGTAGCTCGTAGTTTTTTACAAAATTGAAGAAAACGTCATATATATCTTCGCCACGGGCCTTCCCCTTCAGAGGAATGATTGTCAAAAATTCTTCCTTAGCCAACATGTCATTGAATACCATCCGAATAAAAATACACAGCTGGGCAGTGTCTGTCATATCGATGGATTCGTCGAACTGTAAAGAAAAGTATGTACATTCCATGATATCATGTTTTAGTTTATCTGCGATGTCCTGACTCATGACTTCAATACGCCTTGTGACAGTCGGACGAGATAACTGAAGTTCTCTAATAGCAGACATGATTTCTGTTTTATTTTTAAAATCTCCAAATAAAGTCTCACCCGCTTCAATAAATGCTTCCTTCACCACCGATCCATCTTCAAATGGTTTCTTGTGTTTCGCCAAAATATGAGATATTTTAAATGACGCGATCGTAGCAGCTTTTGATTGTTTGGCTGGTCTTGTGAACATGGATTGTTCTTTTTTCAAACAAGATATCAAATCACTTACTTTTCGTTTTCTTAATTCACTCGGTAGCGGATTCTTCCTCCCAATCCTTATTAAAATGATACGTTTTAGATTTCTTCACTGCACTCATTTTCCACTATTTAATAATAAACTTTGTATCGACGTAGGATCGCATAAGGAATTTAAATTCTAACCTAACGGCGTGAAAAAGTCTCGAATGTCGTTAATTTTTTCTTTGACAAGTTTTGATAAGTAACAGAGTAGTAAGGAAAAAAAAGCTACGATAGTATCGACCGTTTGAGCACCCCTGAAAGGAATTTAACCTAACCTAACTGAATTGTACTTAGGGCTGAAACTATTGACAGCTACACGGTTATTTTGAGAGGTTTTGTTCTGTGTATACCGAGACCCCTCCGATAAGAGAAGTTCAGTCGGAAACAATTTAGTCTTTAGTGCAATCTATTTCAGCACTGCCTGCCGATAAACCTAAACGCCGACTTCTAAACAACTGCTCCAAATTTAAACCCTACTTAAGCTGACGCGTTCAGGAGGAAAAGTCGCAGATAGACAATAGACTGGATTAAATTCCGCGCCATGAGGGATGCAAGTAGCTATGCCAACTGAAGCACACCTGACACACCAGCGCCAACGGCGACTATATTCCTATATTCATCTGTCGGGGTCATCGCCACGGCTCTCCTGCGAAAATAGTTTTGAACATCACCTGTTTTTGATATTTATCATTCTTATATTTAACAAAATACATTACAGCGATATTGTTACTGGCGGCAAAAACATACTTGGAAATTATGTTTCATTTCTATACAGACAACAGCGCAGCAGAGTACGGTAATCTCTTTAGAGTCAAGTTCAGTAAAAAAAAGGCACCAAAAAGTCGTTTTCAAGAAAAAAAATCCTGAACTTTTATTCTCAACGGATCATTATTTTTTTTTTTATTTAATTTAATTTACCTTAACAGGTAACAACAGAGTAAAGGGAAAGAATGAAGAAGGATATAAAATTTTCAAATCTGATCAGTGAGGCAACCGTCCAATGTAGAAAGATCCCATGGACGCCTACTAAATCAAATTTCATTTGATAATTCACACTTGGACATTGTTTAATTCAATAACGAAACGGCTTTATAAGATAATGAAATCCTGTTTATTTGGCGAAACAGGCTATATTTTTTTAAAGCATAACTATATTTTACTTTATTTTTTTTTTACAGTTATTTCTTTATTTCTTTATTATTTTTTTTTTGATGTTCACGTCCATAAAGCAGAACTGGTTTGCAGGTTTATATTAATGACACTGTTATAATAAAAAAATAATAAATAAAATGAGTTTTGTTATCCTATTCTAATCTTGATATTATATATATATATATATATATATATATATATATATATATATATATATATATATATATATATATATATATATATATATCCATTTATATACAGATGTAGGCCAAAAATTGTGAACAACCGACAGATAAAAAGATAACCATCCAAATTAATAAATAAACTAAACTATTTCAGTGCGAACTATAAAGATGTTGGACCACTGCCTAATAGGAGCATCTCCAGCTGTCTCAGCATCGAATAGTTCAACCGATGCAACGCGCTTCTCTTCCTGCTCTCCTATGCAATCTTGTAGTTAGAAAAGCTATTGGATGCTATTTAAAGTTCTAACAAATGACCGTGAGCCAATTCATATGATAGCATTTAATTTTGTATAATTAATTATTTTCAACTTTAGAAAGTGAACTTTAAAATTTTTATTAATCAGGTATTAAAAATCCAAGTGTCTTGACATTATATAAATTGGCTTGTGAAGCCATTACCAATTGGTTGAATTCCAATGGGAGTTCTGTATTAGAGAATAACTATCGTGAATCAAGTAGAAAACAGGGCTAGAAACTATTTGTTAAATTTGAAGTCTGCGGGCTTATTGTGAATCTATTTTAACATAACTTCTAAGTTTAGAAAACGTGGTAACATTTATCATCACAATTTGAAATATTGCCGAAAGTTAAACGTGACTCTATCACTTCAGGTACCAAAGTAAAAAATACTTTCACGAAAATATTTATATGTTGCCTGGAGGTTGGTCAAAACATCAGAAGTCATACATTTCATACACATATCAAAATAAGCTAAAGTGAAAAATATTCGGTTCTGACTCCCTCAAGTTACCTTTACAAGATCTATTGAACTTTTTCGACATGAAAGATATTTTTGTGATATTTATTTGTGATTCTCAGAACTATGAACTATGTTAAGTCAATAACTTAAAACGAAAGGTATTCCGACAAAAGAATGATAATGATTCCAATTTATAATACTTTCCATAGGACTCAGAAGGCCGTAAATTGTCTAAATTAGGCAAGGCCTCAAAAATAAAAAAAATTAAAAATAAGTTTACCGAATAATTGTTCTAGTTTAAATACTTTAAACGGGGGCTACTTTGAACAAGTGGGGCTACTATAGACATACGCGCTTTTAAAAAGAAACTCCTTCTGGCGGGCTCAATTTACAAGCTAGGATCCTCCAGTTTGTTCTACACATTTAAGGATTAAACATAGAATGTGCTGCGATCGCGATAAGAGCACATGTTTGCCGTCCTTGGCCGATATAAGCCTTTTTATGGTATCAGTGTTAAATGATGTTTTTATAAACGTGTCCAAACCTCTTCTGGCCTGGCGTAAGTGGCAGCAGGATTATTGTTTCGTATGAGTAATACATTGATCACAGATTTGTTCAGTAATATTTTCTTTTTTGCTTTATGTCTCTAACTCATTTCTTTAATATTATATATTTTACTATACAAAAAAAAAGCAACTTGGAGAGCTACTTCGAACAAAGTTGTTGACTTCTTTTAGAAGACGGTGTTATTTTAAACATTTTGTTATCGTCTGTTTTGATATTTAGTGGATATTAACAATTAGTTTCATTCATATTTATAATTAAAACAATTTTAGAGTTATGCCCTTATTATATAATTAAAATTGATTTCGATTTGATGATGAACAAAAAGAAGTATAGTTTATCAGGCACTAATGAAATAAACAAAGCAAGAACAATAAAATAAAATTAATAAAAATATTTAATTTTAATTGAAAATTGTAAGTTACATACGCCCTTTTGTTCCTTTGCTTCTTATAATTTTGTCATTCTATTCAAGTTTTCCTTGTGTGTTTTGTTTGGTAATGACTAATTTTCCTTGAAAACTAAATCAAGTTTATGTTAATAGATAATTTGTAAGTTAATTTAATAGTTATATTCTTATAACAGCTATAAACATTGTCAAAAATATTTGTGTTTTATTATTTATATTCAAACAACAAATCTGGTAATAAAGGCGGATTCACGGAAGCATTTAGCTGAAAAGTGATTTTTTTTTCAATGTTTTTTGACCCAGAACAAAAATATAATAACTCTTAAAACATTTTGTTTAAAATTTGATAATTAAAAGGTTTAAATTGAAGAAGACCCCGAGAGAAGCGTTTTTCAGGCGAAAATCATCCTTGTTCAAAGTAACCCCTCAAGTAAGTTGGGTTACTTTGAACAAGAGAAAAATTGCTCCCCCCCCCCTCTCCCAAGTATTGAAGATAGCGGAATCGCTCATACGGGATTTTGAAGCTGAGTTTTGTAGCTATAGTTTGGTCCAACAAAGTGTAAAATATCCATTAAAACGATCGCGCTGCAGTGCAAAATGTGCCAAACATGTTGAAAGTTGCCCCGGGTTACGGTAGTTAAGAATGAAGAAAAACTATTAACTTAATAATACATGGGGACTCATAAGGTTGCATAAACATACATATAAATTTATAAAAATCATATAAATCTTTCTCTTCCCCTAGCTTATCGAACTTTGTTTACAATTTATAATTGGGCAGATATGTTATAGTTACATCTTTCATTGATCAATGATAGTACAAAAGTATACAATAGATGCAAGACGAAGATTCACTTAAATGAACCAATTAATATTAAAACCAGTGAGCTCTGGTAGAAGAAAGAGCTTGATGGAAGCGATACCAAGCGTGGAAGAGGTTGATGGCCCAAGGACCGTCCCTATCTAAGCCTTGCAGATCAACAGTTCCTTAAGGAACATGCAACAGCTGTCAAATTAACATTCCCCAATGGCCACCATAGTAGTCGATAATTGGCCCATTACTCTGCCAATATGATCCGATAATTCCTATGGGTATCTTTCGGCATATTTAGAATGCTTTAAAGATTCATTAGCGAAGTAATTAAGAACGCTTCTTATGTGTTTAGGGGGTTTGATAACTTCATAATAAGAAACTATATGAAGCAATAATAATTTATTTTAATTTTGTATTAAAACTTAATTCATCATAATTCTACTTAGTGCGACTATTGTAACAATATCTATCAACCACTAATACTTGAGCTAATAATGAATAAATTGCAGATTAAATATATCAGTATGAAATAATTAATCATTAAGTGTAGTACCTTTTGACAATAAAGAGATATACATATATGTGCAAACAAAAAAATATTATAATTTCATTGTTTATTTTTTTATTAATTATAAATCTTGTTGTTTTTTAATTCAATTTCAATAACTACGATATTGGTAAATAATGAAAGGATGCCACATTTTCCATTTACTGTAAAAAAAAAAAAAAAAAAATATTGTAATTTATTACAATATGTCTGAACTTTAACTTATAAAACACTGAGGGAATGGTTTAATAGTGATTAATACTAACTGTGCAAGGGTCCATTTCTAGCTGTTACTACTTATCATTCTAAAAACAAGTGTCACGGATTATTTTTCATTGTGCATTAGTCACATCTAAATTAGAACTAATGCTTAGTCGTTTATCAATATTATTTCTTTTCGTCATTCACTATTCACTGTTCACTAACAATTTTCCCAGCTTGTTAGTTTTTCACGGAAAATTCCAACCTCCATTAAATATCCAACATCTTTCAATATCAAGCAGATTAATTAAATTATGAAGTACGTTACCTTATTAAAAGATATAAACCAAAATTTCAAATAAACCAATCATCATTTGGCAAATTCTTCCATTATACCGCTCGTGCACAAAACAGAAAAAAACTCGTTACGTTAGTTAGGTAGGGACAACGCACATCATGTTGTTACGGTACGGAGGGCATTATCCAGTCAAACCAATGTTGTCAAAAAATATGCTGCTAGATAGCTAAAAGGAATAATATGTATAAAAAAAAAAATTAAAAAATTCCTAGAGACTCTTGACCAAAAAAAACAACACAACAAATGAACAAAATACTAAATTTGAACCATGATTACGAGATAGCAAGGAGAGATCCCCTCAATATCAACTGAGTAAAGTTTCTCTCACTGCAAGTAGACCACTACAATATTTATAGTAAGTTATCGGAAAGCTATTGTGATGAAGCTGATGGGTTTTCGTACATAATTTTTTTTTAACGAAACAAAATGTTCATTGGACCTAATTCATGGAAGATATTAAAATTTTTAAGGATGACTTCATTGTGGCAGAATGTGAATATGAAAACATTTAAAATCAAAAGAGTTATAATAAACTGGCATAACCCATCGCGACTTCACCTGCTTTCATTAGTAAAGAACTTAAATAATTTAAACTTACAATTGAAATTTATTTGTTTATCGAAAATAATCTTGTATTGAACTATGCAATTGAGCATTATTTCTTCAATAATATTTTTCAGCATAGCAATAATTTTTAACCTAGTTAAATTGAACTGTGTTTGAAGATTGTGTAAAAGCATAATTGAACATCCAAATTGTTAGTTTAAATGTATGAGTCAGTTATCCATACGGATAGAGACTATAAGGAAACTCTTGCGGTTATGGACTGCATTCTTAGTGCTTAAACTAAACACCCATGGATCATATTTTTGCACACAGTATCAGAATATGTTTTATTCGACAGGAATAACTTTGTTGATTTCTTCTACTTGGATTTTAATTTCTAAACATAAATACGGAAATGTGGCAAACCTTGCTTCTGCCACACAAGATTGTACATTTAAACTTTACTATAAATTTCAAGCTCTAGATAAGAAAGTACCAATTAAACTCTCTTGCAGAATGGCACTGGACATATCGGTCAATTTTCAAACTTAACTCTTATCCACATATTATCGCTTTTTCATCAACAAATTAAATGAAAATCAATAGATTTTTTTTATTGCTAAACCTTCCTTGAACTATGAAGATGGTGTAGTTTAAATTTGATAAAGATTGGTTCAGTTGTTTTCGTGGTTAGTGGTCACCATCGAAAACTGTACTTTTATATAATAGTATAGATTTGATAGTTTAATAGCCTTAAATTTAACACCCGTTCTAATATTTTAAGCTACACACAGCATTTATTCTGACCAGTATAAACTAAAGACTTATTATTCGGTCCCAAATTTTTAATTAAAAAAAACAAATACAATGGTTTGGTTTTCTTTTTTTTCTACGAAATTAATAAAAATAAAAAATAAATAAAATAACTATATACAAAATAAATAAATAACTATAAAATAAAAAGACAGAAATTAGGTAGCCCTACATTTTCATTCTATAATTATCAAGATAATTAATTTATTTTTCAATTTTACCAAATTATAAGAAAATACAGCCGACTTCACTTAAATTATAACTAATAACTATCCAATCAAGATAGCAACTATTATGTAGGAAAGTCTAAAGTCTACTGTTCCAAGAAGCCACTAACTGGCCAATTATGGGAAATTCCTCTCAGCGGGCATCTGTTATTAATTGATCTGTAACGGATCTTCTCAGCGATGATATTGTAGGCAGCGAAGTGAAGAAGGCGAGACTCCTCCACTGTCAGGAGGACAGGAGGAGAGCCGACAAAGACAATCCAAGCTGATTTTTAATTCGATGATCTAAAAACTGGAATGACACATAAATGGTCGCCTAGAGAAACTATTTCAAATTTGATTTGACTTTTGATCGTTGTCATGAAAATTATAGCAATTTCTACTTATCCTAAGCATAAGTTAACAATTTAGGTATCAATCATTTAGAACTTAATCCTTTCCACTCCGATGCCGCGAACCCAATGCCGAGCACAGAAATCATATGCCGTATATGAGCCGTAAATTCTTATTGTGGCTTTCAATCTCTCCCAGTACTCCGATCGTTTTTACTCTTTTCTGTAGCATGATACTCAATATTTTTTTAAAAATGGCATAAATAATATATATATATATATATATATATATATATATATATATATATATATATATATATATATATATAAAAAATGTTTAAACTTTTTTTTATTACTTCAAGTACAATAATATAATACAAACACAATCAATTTTATAAAATCAATAAAACAATATTATCTTCAAGAGAGGATCTTGAAAAAAATAGTGGCGGTCTGTGCCCGGCTTATGAGTCCAGTACCAGACAAGTGGATCTTATAATCAGAGTGAAATTGCATTTTTATTTTGCCGGATTATAACCGCCTAATGAGTGCAAAGGGTTGTGTTGTTACTTCACACACGCAAAAAAGAAATTGCCTTTGTATAGTAGGATTGTTCAAAAAACAGATTGTACTAGAATCAAATTCATATTTGAAATGATTTCTATTTAAAAAAAAAACGGTGATAATCAGATCATTTACATATAAATAACTAAATTTTTTTTTATAAAATAATAATTAAAAAATAAAATAATCAAACACAAATTCATTTTTTATTTCTATCACAGATAATTAGCATTTTTTTTTTTTTGCATAGGAAAACTGATGATATAACATCTAAAATGAAGAACGTGCCTCGATGGTTATTTCAATGTCAGGCAAGGACAAAAATGTCTGAGACCATATGAAATGGATTATTCAATGACGAAAGAACATTATTATTTGAAAAATGATGATTCTTACAGTGAAGCATTAAAAAAAAAAAAAGATTACTTTTTCATACGCAAAAAACAGCTATAAAGGTTGTTTATAAATAAAATGCTGTTGTTTTTTTTGTTTTCAATTTATTTAGTTATAAAGAAGTTAAGATTTGTATTAATCTAACTGAAAAGAATCATGGAAAGAAAATACTTCAAAAAATAATCATAAATACTTGTCATAGGTGAAATTTAAATAATCTACCTTGTGTATGATAGGGAGAGATTCCATATAAGTAGCTGAATACCATATCTTACCTGCAAGAAATAAAACAAAAGAATTAATGAAACAGAAGAGAAATAAGAGATATTGGTAAAACTTATGAAATGCACTTATTAATTTTAATATTGTTATTAAAACAGCATTCATCTAAATAAAACTGTTTTTTTTTATTAATTTATGATGGTAATGCACACACAGTACAATAAAATGAAGAAAAAAACCTACTAAACAATCAAGACTACCTTCAGGAGAACAGAGTTCATGCCCTGATGTGTTGTAACTTAAGACTTTGAAATAATTGTAACTTTATTAATTTTAGGTTTGAATAGTTCGTCGTAAACCTGCGATTTCCTATCCTACTGTATCATTTAATGGTGTCCTACTAATCCCTGTTGAACAGATCCACTGCCTAGGACTCCATCTGAACAACTTGGGATCCACATACAACAAGAAACTGCCCGTCGTTTTCGACTACTTCAACATTTACTTGACAAACGTTCAAACCTTCCGATTAATTACAAAAGACTTATTTACATAACAGTAATTAGACCAATTTGGACATACGGGATTGAGCTTTCGTGCTCCACTAAACCATCCAATTCATCTCGTATCCAATCGGTACAATCCGAAATCATTAGAAAAGTTCTAAATGTTCTTTACTTCGTCACAAACAAACTTATCCACAAAGATCTTAATATACCTTATGTTTCCGACTTATCTCAAACCAGATATCGTAGCATACTTTCATAGCAAACTCCAAATCCATTAGTATCACAACTTGCTTCTCATTCCATTCCAGATAACTTTCCGAGGCGCCTGAAAAGAAGATGGCCTTGGGACCTTCTAATATAGTGCTTCATTATAAAGAACTTTAATAAGTGCTACCAATGGGTAGTTGTGTTAAAAACAAGTGATGTGTCATTTTTATCATTATCATCATATTTTAATATTGTACATACAGTTGTGAATTTCAATAAATATCTATATAAAGAAAAAAGGTTTAAATAGTTATATAAACATTTTTTCTTAAAATAATCATTTCTCTTGGAATATTCCAACAGAGCAACATATGAAAGTATTTCAATTAAATTACTTTATTATACCACTCCTAATTCGAATGCTCCTAATACAAGGAACCAAACCAAAGAGCCTCCGATATAACTAATTCACCTCACTCGCCACTAAATACCAACAAGAGCCGGCAGAACGTCAGCTATTGCCGAACTGGTTCAGACAAAAAACCCACTGCCACCTATATAAGGCAGTGGCAGAGGCTAACATATCAGCCAGGCTGTGCCCTCTGTATCGGAGTCTCTTTGGCCACTTCCTGTTGGGAGCATCTTCTCTTCCAATTGAAATATGTCAATAGAATATTTAAAACAAGCCGTTTCGTTATAGATACCAAGTAAGTAAAAAGTGCAGCACCAGAATAATAAGAATTCAATAGATGTAAGAAGATTTAAATCGTGTTTCGCCAAAGAATTTCATAGGATACTACCTGATTGATAACAACGGAGTCTAAGTATATAATCTTGTAGCTGGATATGCACTGTCACAGAGGTATGCACTTTCTTGCAACAGAAAATATTAAATGTCATTGGTAATAGAACCTAGAAGGCAACCTTGACCAAATAGTCGCCATGTAATATACGAAACTGTAATCTGTAGGCATGAACGATCATGAATATAAATACATGGTTCAATGAAAAATTGCCACAATTATTAACTTTAATCATGGTGGAATATCAGATGTCAATACTAAGTATATAATACAATACTAAGTATATAAAACCGAGTTGATAACTAATAACGGTATGGTTAAATGAAGTTTATTAATTTAAAAATAATGTTGAATAAGCTGTTCAGGCGATTGGAAAATAACTCAAAAATTACGAAACCTATTTAAAACTATATATTTAAGAATGAAAATGATGGATACCTTCATTTACAATTAGTAACATGCCTTTCTCGGGAATGCTTTAAAGAATTATTAGGTCGCTCCGTACAAAATATCTGTTTAAACAGAAAAGGTTATTTAGTGAAACAGCTTTATGTAATCAACATACTTTTATTCAAAATATTTATCCTCATTCTCTATACATTTTTCCCTGCGTGTTATCAACTTCTCAATCCCAGAACTGAAAAATTCAGAGGTTTGTGAATAAATAAATTAAAAAAGGCATTTTAGATTTGAAAATTATTTTTAAAAAATTTTACCTTTAAAGAAGTTGTCCAAATTTCTGAACGGATGGGAACCTGTTAGAGATAAAGCGTAGGTGGGAGCGAACGGACTTCGTAATACAGCTCGTTTAGTTTCTTCTCTTTTTGTCGTAAAATTTGGCGTTGTCGTATAATAGTATATGTCTCTTGCGATTAACCAATAACTTGTTTTTTTAATAACTTTTTGAAGCAATCCGTCAATACCACTGCAGTACGACGTTTCGGCATGTGCCATTATGTCTTTACACCTTTTCCCGAACGCCAAGCTAA
Source organism: Euschistus heros (assembly GCA_003667255.2). Classification (NCBI taxonomy): domain Eukaryota; kingdom Metazoa; phylum Arthropoda; class Insecta; order Hemiptera; family Pentatomidae; genus Euschistus; species Euschistus heros. The sequence continues at coordinate 978,589 of RCWM02000071.1, read as the reverse complement.
TGTTTCTTGCCGAGTAACAAGGTTTACATTCATATAAAAATTTCTAAAATCGTGTTTTTCCATAATCATATTTTATAAAATGCTTAACAATTAAGGATAAATTGGAGTGATAGTAAATATTGTCAAAAAAGAGAGGAATAATAACGGTTCATTAAAATCTGTAAACATAAATATAGTAAACAAAGTACATTAATTCTACTTTAGATTCCAGAAATAATTAGAATAATAATAAGAATAAAAACGGACATTTTGCATGTAACTACCAAATAATTTACAAGCCATTTATTCAATTATTACAAGAACATTCCCTACCTCTAGAACAGAATTAAGAATAAAAAATTGTCTATATATAAAAACCGAAACTAGAAAACTTCCTGTCTAGCCATCAATAAAATAAATAGCATTCCTATAGAAATTTTCATTGTTAAAACAAAATTTATAACAACAGACATAATTCTTGTTTCAGCTTTTAACATCAGATTTAAATATTTTATGGATTTAAAAGTGTAAACAGTGAGAATAATTATTATGTTTCAGCTTTGTTTTTAGGTGCCATGTACATCATAGCCATTTCGAAGTTGAGTTGAAAAAAATGTATGGTAAGATTTCCTATTTTTTTATGGATTAATTCTCAAATTTTTTCCTCATTCGCAGCACTGGGGTAAACAGTTTTGGTTGTTGCCTACATAAAAACTTTTTATATTATGATGATTATTACCAAAGGAACGGTTTCGATTAGGAGGGGGTTAATAATGAGGCACGGATCGAAACGGATATGGTTTTTGGGATTTCATTAACACAAAATAATGGACATCGACGTGATATGAGTTTCGACATCGTACTCCATCGTCCTTTTAAATGCTGGCTATTTTTCCAAAAAGTTTACTTTTAGTTTTTGAAGAATTATTTTTAATAAGTCTTCAAAAATGCGCTTAATTTTGAAATAATCGATCGTACATGATTTTGTTGTGTTAATATATAGAAACAGCTCATTAGGATCATATTATATTAAAGAAATATCACCAACAAATGAGGCTTTACAGCCATCTTATTTAACGTTCATGAAAATTTTTTAAATATTTTTCCCGTATATCGGACGTCATTTAAAACATATTTCTGCAATAAAATAATTTTGGCCGCCGAAATAGATTTTTTGCCCACTGTGCGCCGTGAACCTGTAGTTTATGTAAAATATGGCTACCTTTAAAATGAAACCATCCTAAACATTTGCGATATTTTTAAGAAGGGACATTATTTATCCTCACACAACACACAGATGTATATTTTTGTAACAGAAGAGAGCAATTTTAATGTAAATAGGTATAAACCAAGGTTATGAAATGGCCTTCTGTGAAAATAGATTTTTCTTATAATGCCAAGAAATTACTAGAGAGGGGAATTTAAGTGATTATATTAACTATCAAATACACAAGAGGTCAAGTAAGTGATAGAGAGAAGCAGGCCTTTTATAGTTATAGTTTATTCATTGGTATGTATCTTTAGAAAAACTATACAAAATTACAAGCAGCTTTTGTAAGCCTCTTTAATTACCGGGCATAATAAGTTTGGTAGACGCAGATAATTTTTTATCATTAGCCAAGGATCGAAACTGATGCACACCCAGTTTCTTTAAAGTAGGTACTCTTAGTTCTGGGAAAAACCTGGTAGTTGTAAGTAGTCCTGCCCAAATTATCCGCTTTGAAAGGAATATATTTTTACTAAATTACAGAAAGAAAACCCTTCATTTTTTTTTCTTTCTTTTTATTAAATAAAATTTTCAACGTCATTTAGGAGCTGGCACAGCCAGGAGTCTCACTCCCAAAGTCTTAAAATATTATTGTATACGATTACCTACAAGGCCCTCGAGCATAGCAAATAAATCACATTTCTACATTACCGACAATACAAAGACAGAATAAAGAATATTTTTCCATTTCATTTCATTATTGTATTCTTTGCTTTACCATGTTATCTATGTTAACTAACATCTATTTATGATGTTAGCTCTTTTGATATCAATTTTTCATTGGTTTTCGGACATTTAAATTTTGTCACTTTAATTGTTTTGTTAATTTTAGTTCTAAAGAATGGTATTCCATTAATGTTTTTTACTTGTACGTGTTTTTTTCTATCCCTTGGCTGCATCTCTGACCATGTTTTTATATTAAACAACAACAATAATTTTATAATTAAAAATGATCATAATTAAAGTTATGACCACAGTTAGGATTTCGTGAATTATGTACACAACGACATAGATATGAAAACAATAGCAATAACTGGTTAAATTTAAAAATTAAGTCAACTCTAACAGAGGGTTCATTTTCAGTATTTCAGTATTTTATTTTATTTTTTTTTTTATAGAAGTTATATTTTATTTATTATATATACTTCCAATCGTTTAATAAACTCCATATAATGACTAGAAAATTATATATATATATATATATATATATATATATATATATATATATATATATATATATATATATACACATACATATTTTACAATAAAGACCTTTATAATTTGATTTCCAAAACTCATTATACAACCTTAAAATAAAACAAAAATCCTCTTTGATAAAAAAATATGTAACAAGCTTGACTATTACCACTATTTATTATTTAAAATATGGTTTCATATGAAATGTCAATTTTTAGAATACTTCATTTAAAACCAAGCCAGTAAATGCCAAGTGAGGGCAAACCCATTCTTGAATGACTCAAGCTAAGGCTGATGAATGGAATTCGATTTGTATTTATTTTTTTCAAAGAATAATAAATTTTTATATAGCTGTAAATAAGTATGGAAATATTTCATTGCTTATGACCAATGATACGTTATTAGTCAGGCAGAATGATATATTTTAAACAGACAGCACTAAGCTTTAAATGTTTTCGAAATAAGATATTTATATGGACAGTAAGGCTGTTTGTGTTAGTTAACAAAGGGAAGCTAGGCCCAAGAGATGCACATATATTCAGTGCAGTCCCGGCCACGGAAGAAAAGATTTGTAAGCCTGCCTTCTGGACCGGATCGTTTCACCATCATCCTTTTCTTCCAAACATATACCGTTCCTCCTTCTCAGCTGATAAAAAATTTAAATATCATCTTCCAAAAATGTATGAATGGATACTTATTAAAAATGGATTAAAAGAAAATGATAAAAAAAAAAAAAAAAAAAATTAAAAATGCATTTCTGGTTATCAATTATACTTTTGCCCTTTGCTCATTGAAGCACTAATGATAAACAAAACAAGCAGCTTTCAATAGTTGGGGTTTATGATTGGGTCAATCCATTTCAAATCACCCAATACAAATATAATTTGTTGCTCAACATTTTTAATTTTCCTGATTCTTTTATTATGGATTCGCTATGGGTAGACATTAACAAAACTCCAATTGAAAAAATTTACAAGCCATATTTTTTATTTGACAGCCATTTTAAAATGATGATTTAATGAATTTTATGAAAAAACGGGGTTTGCGGAAAATTTAATTGCGAAGTCATTTTTAAAGATATCAGAATAATTTAAAACCTAGTGTGTTCAGCATGAAATGGCCTTAAAAAGGACATTATTTTAATTTTCTTATTATGTAAGAAAGTTATTCAAACTCCTTCTCAAAAACACGGGAAAAAATTTAAAAATCGTTAATTTTTAAGACCATAAATTTTTAGGAAGGAGAAGAGACTCACAAGTAATATTTTATTTCTGTGTTGAGCACTTGTAATAAATACTACCAGCAGCATAAGTTTTAGTCTTGAGAATGTACTCATTTTTTCTCTACGGATTTTCAAAAATTGCTGAAAGCAGGTTTTTGCCAATTTTCATGGGTCAATTTCTGAAAAGGGACTGAATGAAAATAAGTGAAAACTTTATCAAATGCTCTTTATACTAAGACGAATACACCACAAAAAAATTGTGACTGAGACTCAACTAAATTTTGAGTTAGAGAGCTGTGAATTTCAATAAAAACGCTACCTTTTTAATACACTCGTGCAATGCTAAATTAGCAACTATTGACTTAAAATTATCTTAATTGACAAGTTTAAATTATGGTTAATATATAAATTATTATTTAGGGTTTTAAAATAATGAACTAAGCTTATATTTAAATGAAATACTTCACTTAAAAATGTCCATTAATTAAAAAAATATGTAAGTATATGATACAAGTATATTTGTAAGTTAAAACCCATTGTAAAATGTCAACTGACACATCAGTTCTAATGAAGCAACAAGTTAATGTGGGTTTTACATGTTTAGATTTGAACTCTTCCATGTCCAACCGCTTGCACAGTCTACATCTTTCCTATACCTACATGTCTCTGCAAGTGGTGACATGAAGGGGAGGCGTTGTCCCTTAATCTTCATTGCTATCTTCAAGAGTAAAAATGTGAATATTAAACTAATTCGTGGACAGGCTCTATGTCCAACCTGGGCATCAAAAATATTTGTAAATTTTTTCTTTGCCCTTTTGAATTAGTAGAGGAGAATCCGTTGCAGCAAGTGGAATCTATTTATGAAACTTAGGAATTGTCTCCTTTATGCAAATATAACAAAGCTTAACACAGAACAAAGCTTGACATTTTGCAAAAAAAAAATTGACAAAATTACGAGAGCAGTTAAGCGAAAATTAGATGAATCTTTCTATAATGACTTAGAAACTCGGAATTGAAATGTTACAGAAACTTCAATAAGTAAATATTACATACTCTTTTTTAAACTGAAAGAAAAATTCAAAGTGTCTTGTGAAGATGAACAAATTAAAATATATAGTCTATTGCCAAGTTCATAGTCTAAGAAAAAAATATTTGAGGACTTTAGTGCATCTAAATACATGGTAAAGTTAACTAGGCAGCTAGCAACGGCTCAAAGTATCTTACCACATCTTACAAAAAGACAGGGCAACAGAATAAGTGAAGCTATTTTTTATTAACTAGGTTAATGAGTTTTACGAAAATAGTTACTTATGCCCTGGTAAAAAGGAATATGTTAGAACAGTGATTGACAATGTCAAGGTGCAGAAACAGAAAAGGTTTATTCTCCTCTGACTAAATGAACTCTAGAGCATATATAAACAGAAATGTCCGGGTTACAAAATTGGTAGATCTATGTTTTACACCTTCAGGGTTCATCAGGGACCCATAGTATGTGTTTGCAAGTATCACCAAAACACAAAGCTTATGATAAAGGGAGCAAAGCTTAATGCAAATTATAAAGACCTCATAGCTTTCATTGTATGTGATATTGAAAATGAAAATGTTACGCTTGACACCTATTCAGAATGTCCTGGACCAGATACTCTGCTTGATTATAAGGTAGCGTTTTTATTGAAATTCACAGCTCTCTAACTCAAAACATAGTTGAGTCTCAGTCGCAAGTGTTTTGTGGTGTATTCTTCTTAGTATAAAGAACATTTGATAAAGTTTTCACTTATTTTCATTCAGTCCCTTTTCAGAAATTGACCCATGAAAATTGGCAAAAACCTGCTTTCAGCAATTTTTGAAAAGCCGTAGAGAAAAAATAAGTACATTCTCAAGACTAAAACTTATGCTGCTGGTAGTATTACAAGTGCTCAACACAGAAATAAAATATTACTTGTGAGTCTCTTCTCTTTCCTAAAAATTTATGGCCTTAAAAATTAACGATTTTTAAATTTTTTCCTGTGTTTTTGAGAAGGAGTTTGAATAACTTTCTTACATAATAAGAAAATTAAAATAACGTCCTTTTGGAGCTTTGGATAACGTCCTAAATAACGTCCTTTGGAGCACTAGTTTTTAAATTATTCTGATATTTTTAAAAATGACTTCGCAATTAAATTTTCCGCAAACCCCGTTTTTTCATAAAATTCATTTAATCATCATTTTAAAATGTCTGTCAAATAAAAAATATGGCTAGTAATTTTTTTTCAATTGGAGTTTTGTTAATGTCTACCCATAGCGAATCCATGATAAAAGAATCAGTAAATTTAAAAATGTTGAGCAACACGGACTGGGTGATTTGAAATGGATTTACCCGACTGTATTACAGTTTAAACGACAGCAAAAATAGAAGATACTATAAGTCAACCCACAAAATGGTATTTTTACGTTTACATGTCAACTATTAAATTCAACAAATATAACTATTTTAAATATTATTATAAATGCTAGCTTTAAAAGTAGAATATATGTTCCATACCTTTACGGTCATGCTAAATAAATAATGATAATAAAAATATTTAATTGATTATATGTTAATGTTTTAATTATTATAATACTACTATTTATTTGATAATAATATGAATATTTAATTAATAATGTAATACTAATATTTAATTGATTATATTATTGATATTTAATTGATCATATTGTTGATATTTAATTTATAATAATATTGATATCATATTGATTTTATTTAATTGGTTATAAACTAATATTTTAATCATTACACTAGTAATATTTAAGTGATATTAATATAACGTAAATTAGTGCTGTGGGTCGGTACTAACATTTTTCTATTATTGATACTGGTACCAGCTCAAAAAAATCGATTTTCGGTTCTTGGTACCGATAGCTCGGTATAATAACAATGATAAATTACTGCTGCAAAACATAAACCAATAATAAAAGCAAACCAGATGTATATGAAATACAACAATTATACAAGAAATAAATTAGTTTACAGCAAACTTCTTCATTGAGCTTTGAATATTAACTGAGTTCATAATCTTAATTCTGAAGTTCCCAAAATCTCAAAAAATCTAAACCAAAATCCTTTTAGAACAACTAAACAGTAGGATGAAAAATTGGTCTATATCAACAATAAAGGAATAGCCTAAGTAAAACTATATATATTTTTTTTATCAGAGTGTAGAATCGATGTATAATAATTAAATAAATATGAATCACAAAATTATCAGCTTTATCGATCGATTCTTAGGAATTGACTTTAGACCATCGATTCTCGATACCGATTTTATTTTCAATAATCGGTGGAATCGACACATTCCTAATATAAATATTTAATTGATTTTAATAATATTGTTATTTAATTGATTATAATCTTGATATTTAATTCATTACAAATAATATTTAAATAATTTCAATATTAATATTTAATTGATAATAATATTAGGATTAAGTTGGTAGTATTATTAATATTTAATTGATTATAATACTGACATTTCATTGAATTAAAATTAATGTTTAATTGAATATAAATTAATATTAAAGTGGATTATATTTATTATAATTTTATAAAGAAATATGTTCATGTAAACTGATAAGACGATGGACAGGTTTGTTCAATACTGTGTATTTTTGATTAAGAAAAAGTTTATTTAACAATTAAGAAAAATAAACGATTAAGTATTATAATTTAACAGTTCAACACATATTACGACAGTAACAAAAAATAAGCATTTTTTTAAAAAACTTATATTGTAGGTCTACCGAACCCATGAGATGTGAACATGAACATAAAAGTAATTATAAAATAATTCATTACTATATAACTTGTTATCATCACTTTGACCATTAACGGCATTGTATACATTTTGAATGTACATCTTATATCAGTTAAGCAATTGGAGGTATAAATAAAAACATGATATTAAAATTGAACTCAAGGAATTTCATTAGCCAATATACCGTTGGTAAATTATCTATTAAAGTTTAATTAGGTATTTTAATTTATTACTGTGCATTACGCAATAATAATTAACAAACTATCAGTTATAAATGATAACAATTTTATTCTAGGGATATGTATAATTTATAGCTAATGCTATTGAAAACAGTCCTTCGGTGCGTTCTTTAAATAATTCTAAAAACAAACGATATGAAAAATATATATATATATATATATACATATATCTGTTAGAACAAGGACTTAATTTTATCCAATTTTCCCAAAAAGAATAAAATAACATAAGAAGACCACAAAGAGGCCTTCTTTAATGGGATCCTCTTCAGAATAAAAATTGGTGCCCCGAAACTCCAGGCCAGAAAGCCCACCGACTCCTGAAGCAAGTGCTTGGCAGCTCAGACACCAGGGTACTGAAGTTTGTCTGAGCTTGCAAACACTTGCTTCAGGAGTCGGAGGGCTTTCTGGTCTGGAGTTTCGGGGCACCAATTTTTATTCTGAAGAGGTTCTTATTAAAAAAGGGGTCGAAACGTTAATAAAGAGAAGATATTTTTAGGAAGATATATATAGGAAGATATTTTTTTATGTTCTAGTTAAACTAAAACAAGGAATGAGTGACGCCCCAGACTATATAAATGAAATTAATAGTTATCGCTCCACTATTAATTTGATCTTATAATTTTACAATTATAAGTTGCGGTCTTCTAAGGGGGGCCTCAGCCCCTAAGCCCTTCCCCCTTGGTTGCACCAATGTTGACTGTAGTATTATTTTATCCTTATTGGTATACTATTCTTTATAAATATTATTCTTTTATGAACTGCTAATATCTTTTTCTGTTGTTTTTTTTTTATAATTACTAGGGTAATTTGGTTATTAGTAGAATTGCTGTAATGAGCTGTCTAAGACATTATTTGAAATGGGCCAGGTTCTATATGCATTGAATTTCAACATCTTTAACTAAGTAGCCTTTTACCAACAATATGCGAATTAACAAAAAAAAAAAAATTTAGTACTTGGGGAATTTATGGTTTATTTACAGTTTCTTACTATAGGTACGCCATTTTTGAATGGAAAGTGGCGCTAAACCTTATTCATAATTTATATGTAAATGAGATGCTTATTGAATATCCATTATGTGGCGGCAGTGTGGCTAATCCGTTTTAATGTCTATTTTCGCATCGCTACAAAGAAGTCAGAGACGTTCGATTAAAAGTAAATGTGACTTATGAATAACCATGCAAACGTTTCACTAAATGTTATGACCTTAAAATAATCTAGCTGTAAAGGCAAGTATCAGTTGTACGAGTGATTTCACACCGTTGAGATTATTAATTACCACCACATATCCAAATCGAAAGAAATATCCCAACATAATGATAGTCGATCAGGATTACAAAAAACTATAATAAGATTTAAACAAAATCGATATTAAAGAACTATTTCTTCATTGGTTAAAATAACTTAGCCGCGTATGTTGCTGCCTCTAGCGCGTTTTTAGACTAAACTAGCATTTATTTTTAAAATTTAAACGGAACCTGCTCAACAGTTCTTCATAGAATAAACATTTTTATTCTTTTAATTTTTTTTTTTTTATCTCTCTTTTTTACCAAAAATTTAAATTATTTTTGGCTTTTAGAAGAACCTTTCAGAATATATGATCATCTCATGTTCTAAATCATTTGACAAATTTTTAAGTTACATTTTGTTTGCATAAATGGCCAAAATTTCACTATTAAGCATACATATAACATGGATATATCAAATAATTTAATTTGTTTCTAGAGTTAAATATAATTTTATATAAATTAAAGTGGTAATTCTTATGTAAATTAATTAGCCATAATGTTAATCATATTTTTAATTTTAGGTTTAGGTAACTTTGATTAAAATGAAATTTTAAATTTGTAATAAGTTTTTTGAATTAATGAGAAACGTTTTTATTTTGGATAAAAAATTACTTGGTAGTATTCCTTCGAAAATACCCTGGAGCTGTAATACAAGCAGAAACAGTTTCTGCTGTGTAATTCGGACCCGATTATATTCATATCTAAAAAGGGTAAGTCTTATATTTCTTTCAAACTAAATTAATCAGTCTTATTTTATTTATTTATTTTTTATTATTATTTTTTATTAGGATAAATTGATAAAAAATTGTATACCTAAAAAAAAATAAAAATAAGTATGTATTATAATGTCATTTATAATACTTGTATTGACAATTATAAAGGTGCTGGTGCTGCTGAAAATACAGAGGTTAGGTATATCATTTTAATTATATTATTATAAATAACATTATAAATATGAAAATCTAGATATTGTAAAATGATATTTTTTTATATTAAAAAAAATTACATCCTTCTTTTTCGTATATTCATTACTTTTCCATAGTTTAGTTAACACTGAAACTACCGACATTTCATTTGTACATATTTCTATTACATTTTCTCAATAATAAATAAGAGAAGACTGGATCTTGAATAAACACTTTTAATACATTTAATAATAAACGTTATAGAGTTAAATATTGTACTGCTTATTATCATAATTTTTATAGAATATTTTACTTCATATTTATTATTTGTTATCGCATTTTACAATGTTTTATTGTTGCACATAAATCCGTTAGTTATTTTAACATTAACTATGAAGGCCTTGGCTCAAAACAATACAAAATATGTGTCATAATTTTTGTTGAAAGGTTCGATTCATTTCTCTAACATGGATAAAATGATACAATTCTGTAATCTCGTAGTAGGTATTTCGGCATCAGAGTATACTCACCTTAAGAGTCTGATTTCAGTGATGCATCACACTTCAATGACCATCATGCATTGCATTGACAAGTGTAACATTTCAGTTTTTATATACTGAATTTAGTTATATCGCTTGTATTTTGTAACTCATTTATTATATTTTTTTATAAACTATATTTATTCCTCTATGCCATCTCCTATTACCAGAGAGGAGAATAATTTTATCACAAACAACAATAAAGGTTTAAAATATGCGCTGAATTATTAATAATTAGCAAGTTATACACTTCTTGAAAATATTGTTTTATAGTAATTAATGAAGGAAAAGATGGCAGAAAAGAGAAGCAATTGAAGCTGGTAATCACAACACCGAGGGCTTTGAAAGCAGCTTTCACTCAGACGAGCAATGAACGGAATGAATGGGTTCCCATGAAATAGTATCTCGGTCCGACACATGTGAGCCAGTCACAAATGTGCTCAGTGCAAAAACAGAACATGCACTATCGGGCTTTTTGTTATTCATATCATTGCCAAGGTTGGAGGACATTGCACTACGAAATGGAATGTTCTCCATGAGTCTATACATTTTTCATTTAATGATTAATAAAAAAAAAATAATAATAATAATAACGTTGCCACTACTGCACAACATGGTCTATTTTGAATTAATAATATTGTAAACAATTATTTATGTGTACAGTGATTGTATCTAATGTTGGGAGAAAGGTCCAACAAAAAAATCGGTTTTGTTTTTGAATTCATAAAAAAATTAATCATTGTCGTTTTACTGCTATTTACTTTTTCATTCTACCCAGAACGAGAAAATAGATATTCATTTACAACGACATAAAGATCAATACGCCAGAACCATATCGGTCTATGTCATAAATAAATGGCATAAAGAAATATCAGAAGAACAAAAGATATTTCATTCTGTTCATAAATGATTTTGTTTTTAATTGAAGGCCTTATCAATTGAATAAATACAAAATGGTTATTTGAAGGATTATTTAGCACACAAGAGTAAGCAGCAAAGAGGAAGGTATGGAATGAAATTTCAGAACATTTGACAGAAATCGGAGGAAATTATTGACGACAGAACACATTTTAAGTAATTTCATTCTACAATAGTATATAATAGCTAAGTAACAAAAAAATAAAAGCACATAGCTTATTTTCAAAATTATTTTTAGTTTTTAAAATATTTCGATATCTACTAATCAACTAATCAAGTAGGGCATACCAATATTAAATAGTTATTTAAGACTAAAACATCTTCTGTAAGGAACCTACTATGAAAAATTACACCACTAAAAGCAAAACAAGCATCAGGAATTCCAAAGGTGTGCAGAAATTAATATTATAAAAAGAGAAGAAGAAAAAGAATGTGAGATGTAGCCGATTAACTACCACAATAACTACACCTGTCGGATTAAAATACTTTATGGGTGAGATGAAGCTATTGATACCATTATTCAGTCTAAAAAAATATAGTGAACCATTAATTAGAATTTGTTTATGAGGAATATGGTAATTTTTCAACTTTATTTAAAGCCAGTTAGGATGGAAAATATGGCAAGTATTAATAGGCTTGAAAAGGAGTCGGTAAATTAGGCGGTGGGATACCCTAAGGTACAAAGCCCAACCTGGCGGGGATCCTCTTTCAATCGTGATAAATGACATTGAAGTCGAATCGTAACAGCTTCGATATTTTACGTAGCATCATTAGTCATCTGTGTCCATGATGCGGGCAATGATTGAAGAGTTGACATTAACACTGAGGATCATGGTTTGAAAACGCGAAACTGAAAATGTTTTATAGCTCGTATAGCATTATATGTGATCGGTAAAACTTGATGGAATTATTCCTGTTAAACGTTCATCGGAGAATTCAAAATAAATAAATAAAAAAATAAAACGCGGCATCAAAGAGACAAGGAGACATATTTCTTTTGTTTTTAAAATTTTATTTGTAAATTATGCATGTGAATCTTCACAATATAGACATTCACTTTTGATTTTTTCGCCGATCGATTAGCATTGCTGAGCTCTGTTAATCATAACAAACATAATACGAAAACATAAATATAAAAAAGGTGTCTCTTGATTCTTGAAGTAAAATATCGGCATATAAAAAAACTTGCTTTAAAAGACAGCAACGAAAGGTCAAGTAAATATATCGTCCTGATCAAGTCAACACAAAAGTACCAAGAAAGGCAGATTAGTATGGTTCGCGGGTACGTTTCCTTTGAAGTCAGCATTGGCATAAATTACCGCATTCTGGTGTAGCTTTAAAATGTAAGAATATCCGATATCTGCATCAACAAATATCAATATTTTTTTATACAGAATAAAATGTTTATCCGTGAGGAATTTGATTCACTCCCTTAGACAACGCTGTGAAATATCAAATTCAATGGCTTTAATTGTTTGGAGTTCAGTGTAGCATCTATGTGTACTAAGCATTTTAACATTACTTTTATTCGTAAAATATAAATAAATTTTTTTAAACAAAAGGGAAATTATTTGAAACCCTAACGCAAATATTATTCCTTGAGATAAAAAATAATAGAGTCCAAAAGGAGCCGCTCCAGAAGAGATAATTACCTTAAACTGAAGTCTTAAATTGGACTATAACTTCTTGAGTTTTATTAAACATATTTTTTAGTTCGTCACGTCTCCTCCCAATGAAATCACTAAATAACAACTCGCAATGTTATCAGGCTCCAATACCTATTCTTAAAAATTTGTTTGCTTCCAACATTTTAGCAGTTAGTTGTTCATTTCTTTTTTTAATACTATTCATTTTACCATGCATTTTAAGCAAAGTACGTTAGTTAAAAATAATAATAGATTTAAATAACAACTATCAGTGGTAATTCGTACTTAGATGTTTCGAAACTTTCATTTAACGATTCCTACAGAAACAATAATTATCAGTTATATCTTGTTCAATTTTTTTTTTTTTTAAAGGATACTAATTATGCACATAAAAATTAAGTAAATTTTATAAACAATTGAAAAACCCATTACATAATTAAGATCATGGAAAAGCTGAAAAGGAAATAATAGATCATAAGGTTAGGGCGTCATCGCTGACTCCTTGAGAAGTGCATAATAAACCTACTTGAGTTGGACAGCTTTTGAAATACCCCTCACATGTTGGTCGTAAAGCATCAGAACAAGACAAACTGACAAGCTAATTACTTAAAATAGCTGACAGCCATTCGACATTCACAGACAAGATGTGGAGTGTTAAATGACTTATTAAACTAATCACTATATCTTCTGTTCTCGTTCCAAAATATTTTATATATGTGACGACTTCAACAATAACTGTTAAAATAGAATGAAATATTTGGACTGTCTGCTAAGATTTCGCACATTTTTACAAAGTTATCAAACATGCACATGGCGTTTTTCAAATGAACCAATAACGTAAGTCAGAAATTAATCTTTTGAAGATATTTTAAAAATAAATAAATAGGTATTTTAGATGTAATAACATAAAAATAAAAAGGTGATGAAATGGTCAGGGATGCAGTCAGGATAAATAAACACGTCAAGTTTTTAAATGAAAAACTTATATTTTGGTGTGCCGACGTTTCGAACTTTCTTGCAGGTCTTCATCAGGGCTAAAATAACAAAAATTGGATGTGACCAAAATGACACAAACATTAAAAAAAAATAAATAAATAAAATAATAACAATAATTTAAAAATGAAAATGAGACAAGAAAAAATAATAATGCAAAGTAAATTAGTCAATGAAAGAGTTAATAGCTGTTTACATAGTTATAAGAATATCTGTAGTTAATTAAATAATTGAATACAAAATAGCAGCAAATTCTAGTCAAAGATACAGTTGTAATAAAATAATTAAATAATTTAAATTGAATAATAAAAATTGATAAACAGCACATTTCCCTCACTTATTCCCAGGTATTAAATCCTATTTAAAAACTATAACCTTTTCCTCACTTTTTATTAGTTTTTATTTTATTTTATTTATTTATTATTTTTTTTAAGTCTATTTATTTTTTAATTATATTTTTTATATTTATTTATTATTATTATTATTTTTATTTATTTATTTTTTAAAATTTATTTTTATTTTATTTTTTTATGCTGACGGTGATCACGCTTTCTTTATTGCAAAATGTTTAAATTCATATTTAACATCTTACACGCCTTTTTAATAAAATAAAAAAAAAAAAATAGTTCGGTTTTCATCCACCATGCGCCCCCTTTTATATGTTATATTAGCCACTGCCACCCTTAATTACTTTCTGCTAGTCATTATCCCCCCCTTTTCCTGATTTTATTTTTTTAACAGTCATTGTTAGTCAAGCCTTCATCTAGACAACAATAAGTGACTTACATTTATTTTAATTTTTCACATTTCCCCAATCTCTTCCTTCGTTTATTGTTATACCAACTTTCTTATTTTCCTTACCTTTCTATCTTACCATTTCCCTTATCATATATATCCCTTATACTTATTTTTAAATTCCTATTAAAAGCATCTGTTAATAAAATTGTTACATTGTATTAGATTACACAATTTAATTGTATTATTCAATTTAAATTATTTAATTATTTTATTACAACTGCATCTTTGACTAGACTTTGCTACTATTTTGTATTCAATTATTTAATTAACTACAGATATTCTTATAACTATGTAAACAGCTATTAACTCTTTCATTGACTAATTTACTTTGTATTATTATTTTTTCTTGTTTCTTTTTCATTTTTAAATTATTGTTACTATTTATTTATTTATTTATTTTAATGTTTGTATCATCTTAGTCACATCTAATTTTTGTTGTTTTAGCCCTCATGAAGACCTGCAAGGCAGGTCGAAACGTCAGCACGCCAAAATATAAATTTTTCATTTGAAAACTTGACGTGTTTATTTATCCTGACTGCACCCCAGACCATTTCATCACCCTAATTACAACTCACAGTCAAAAATACAATCATCATCATAAAAAATAAAAAAATGGTTTGATTAACTAAATCCAGCAAGAAACGAGACATGGGTAATTCAATACAACTAACTATAGAATTATTGTGTAGTTTCGTTTTCTAACTCCGAATTCAATTCAGACTATACCAGAAAGTTAGTATTCCAGTCGACTGGGTTTTTTTTTTCTCAAACGCAGGAAACCGTATCTAGGTCATTGTATGACATATTCACTCTATTTCTAAACTTTGTGGTGCATGAGTTTGAATAATTTTAGAGCTATTATATCAATTAAATTTTTCACTTCTTGAGCGCTCTGAGGAAAAGAAAATCAAAAGTAAGTAATCACTCAAACAAATACATTTCATATCTAAGCAAAACTAAATAATTACATGAATTTAGTACTCTAATAAAGTAATGACATTAATAAAATCAGATGGTGTAATTAAAATCCTTAAATTATTTACAGATAAAACGCCTCAAGATTACTGAGATTAATTATTAGTTGGTATAAGTACATCATAATCAGAAAAAAAAGAAGATAATTATATAAAAGATATGAAAAAAATCAATGTTTTAGAATCATTTCAAAACAATTTTCACAATTGATATACCATTTTATTTTTACATTTTCTTCACCTGAATCATTGATAAAAAGTACAATGTACTATGACACAGGTTATGAAATATGAGACAGTTAAAGTACAATGGTCATTATCAAATAACACAATATCATAGCGTTTCGTTATCAGTCAACGAGCCCCTGATAAGATCAACTGACGAAACTCCTGTCAAAAACCCAGGAGCAACTAAGATGTTAAGGTTTATTATGAGCTTTGATCGTACCTACACCATATCCTCACCTTTATATCTTGATATACTAAACAGCCACTTTTGAGGGTTACATTTCATAAAATGTTGATTCTTTATTTACTTTAGGCTGTTTAATTAATCCATGGTCCACAGTTTTACAAAACCTAAAAATTCTAATTCCTAGCAGTATAGTTCTGATTTATGATTGAAGATCACAAAATTATAGAAAAAAGTTTTTTTTCGAAAATTCTTATTTATTTTGGTTTCTCAATATTTTTAGATTAAATTATAAATCAATATTATTGATAACTAAATTTAGGTGTCTTTTTATTTTTTATCAATAAAGATATCTACTTATTACTTAGACGGAAAAATTTATTATCTGTAATTTCAATCGTGGATTGGATTCGGGGGCGAGAGACCCTCCTCAGGCACACCCAGTCCTCATCAAAGCCAGAGAAATTCGGCAGTTGAGCATTATTTTAGCCAAATCACTTACTATCACAACCGATGGGCTACCAACTGTACATCCTTCCCCTGAACCCTTCATGGTTTGTGAAAGTATAGTTTATTTATTTATTTTATTTTATTTTGTATTTATTTAATCTATCTAGTATATACCTGATAAATTCGAAAAATTTTAATAATACACGGATTCAAATTTCAGGAAATATTTGTTCTTAAAATATACAGAATCTGGCCAGTTTGGTTTCAGAAGCAGGTGCTATATATCAAACAGGGGTCTGTCAAAACAAGACATTGATCTGACATTTTCGGTGTCTTGTGATTTACAGCCCCATCGTATGCTCCCTGTCACAACAAATATACATTCTTAACAGAATTTTTAATCTTTCATTTCTAAGAATAAAATATTAGACTCGATTGAAGAACTTTTATTCATGCATTTCATTTTATTTATTTTTTTAAAATATGGTTCGTCAGTGAGGACAATGAACCATCTTGCGGATTGCTGATAAGGAAACATATGTGTTATAATATACATCATAAGAGCTTAAGTAATTGTACAATCAGCGGTATCGACAATTAAAGAGCCGACTTAACTGGCGTAATAAAAAGCGGTCATTAAAGCTCATCAAGTATTTGTGGCGCAGGCGGCGATGCTTCTCAAACGAGGGCTATAACTGGACTATCAGTGCTATTTCTGTTCATTGGAAAAAAACAATTCATTATCAACTATCTGAGTGTACAGGTATATAAATACAAGTGTGCTATCCAATTAGTGAAAACACTACGTTTTATGAATAAATTAAATATGTCTAATCATAATTAAATTTTATTGATTTGTAAAATCATAGACTAAGATCTTATTATACGATCATTCAAAATCTGGATAAAACCTCAATACAAATATCATAATTAAGTAATATGCAAAAATGTAATGAATATAAAAAAAGAAAAAAATTACTTTTTTATTTTCATTTCTGTACAATTTTTATATTGAGAGACTATTCACTAACTTATTTGTATCATTGAATAAATAGGAGCATTGTTATCTGTATTACTTATTGCCCTTGAGTGAAGGCGATTGTAATAATTAATAAAAGCAGTTATTTTATAAAACCAACATTTTTATGACCTCATCAAGTTAGGAAAGGAAAGTCGGTTATTACGAAGGCTAAAGAAGGTTGTGAAATATTAATTATAAAATCATTTAAAAAATAATGGTATCGTCACCTTTTTCAAAACTATGAAAACCTACGGGAAGATTATTCGATTAACGAATAAAACATTCAGGGAATGGTAAATATTTTTTTAAGAAAATTAAACTGTTAGCAAGATAAATAAACTCTACATCCCTTCCCCCAACAGGTCATAATTATATGATCCCAGATAAGTTAAGGTAAATTTTAGCACAAGGGGTTCATTTAAGAGAAAAACACGCATCATTTTCAACAGCGTGGTTTAAGAAGAGTAAATAGTAACAACAGTTCAATTGTTGTTGTCGTTCGTTCATAAATTGTTTTCCTTTGGTTCAGAGAAAATATATGTTAAGGTTGGAAGAAAAATTAATCTGTTTGGCTAAATATTTAATTTTTTTTTTTTGTTGAGCCAGACAATTTTAGATTAAAAAAACTGCTAACAATACATATAAATTGAATTTATTGTCATAAATATTTTTAATTTATTCATATGAATAAAATAATGAATCGACTGACCATAAGCTCTGATGACCTGGAGGTTTTACTTTAATAAAACAAACATTTGCGTTGTCCCGATTGGGCTCATTCACAATTCAAAAAAAAAAAAAAAATTATTCCAGCTAGAAAAGGAATTTCAATAAAATTGGTATTTCAAAGAAAAAAAAAAAAGGTTTGTCTATATATTTTTATTTAATGTGAGGCAAGTTGGGAGACCAGTGGATTCGAATGGGTATGGAGTTGGCTATGAAAGGACAGATATCTGGTATAGTGCAAATCAGCAAAATTTTAAACATTAAGATCATTATAGATAAGTTTATTTGTGACATAATAAGGAGGATTGAGGATTTGACGAAGGATTTGGTACGAGAAGAATTGGAAAGTTTAGTGGAGTCCCAAAGCTTTGTACACCCAAATGGGTCTGATTAATGTTAGGTAAATACTTCTTTTGTAATTTATTGGGAGCTTTGAACGCTTATCTAGTAAATGTTTGAGTAGTCGCAAACGACGAGCGATTTAAAATTTGGTACGTAGATTAAAATATTTAGTATCCTTACGATATAGAAAAAAAAAATACAATACGTTATAAATGTATATCTCAGGAATGAATATACAATTATAGCTTATATTCCTGAAACATTTATGACAAAATATTACTAAATCAGTGTTTCGAATACTCGATAATAACGATGAGCTTTAACTGTTCGAGCCATTTTATGGTAATCACATTGACAAATTCTAGAAGATTACCTCAGTGAATCCAAACGATAACAAGTATTGAAATATAACTGATATGGTTATAGAAATTACATTATTCACAGTGGTCAGAGGCAATGTCTGAGAGATAAAAAGTCGAGTGAGAGCTTTGCTGGTCAACTTTCTAGACCTCATTCTAGATATTGGCTTATATGATTTTCAATTGGTTCAATAGCACTGAGTATACTAATAACATTGAAAATACTGATTAAGTAAATTGATTCCTGTAGTTTTAATGTCCTTATATTTCCAGGATGTTCGGTAACATTCTCAGGAGCTAGGGTACGTGAATATTGATTTAAACTACCGTAGAAAATTAAAAACAAAAGTTCATAACATTAAAAATAAAAGATCCAGACGCGACGATTGCCAAATAACATTAGTCTTTATACAAATGGAACTGCACTAAGAAAACTCATGAAAATATAGCGTAGTTACGATTTAATCGCAAGTGACTGAGGGATATTATGTCTGATAAGAAAAAAAAAACACACCTCAACATCTCGAGGAAGAGACACGCCCCACCGAATCTGTTGCAACTCTACACGGTTGAGAGAAGTGCAATGAGATAAGAAACATTACAATCGTTATGTCAGTCAATATTTTCTGTCTTTCTCGGATTGCTAGTTCATTGATACATTTGAAAATCAGTTACAAAATATCTACATATAAATAAAGTCGACTCTTTTCATAACTGTTCAAAGGGAAATGAAAACACTTGCAAAATACACAGAAGTACACAGAAGGTGAACAAATAATAAAGGTAAATTGAACTTGATTAAAGATAGGAAAGCATGAGGCTGAAAAATAAATATGTAATTTAAAAAAGAAGGTATTAGGTACGCCATCCGTTATTTAGTATCTTCACTTTTTTCCTTGTTCTTTTATATGAACGTACAAAAAAAAAAAAAATTATATTACGAAAAATCATAATCATTGGAATTATGTTATGTTGATATTTTCTTTTTGTATATCACAGATATAATCAGAAAAGAAATGATTTCCATTTACTATTTGAGCAAAGTATATGATCATCAAAAAATATTCATTAGGGGCTATTAATTCCACCAGTATGTTATAATATGATCCTTTATCGTCTTATTCAGTCCCTGATTGGAACTTCCATTATTTTTTGGATAGTAAGTTAATGCCACATTTATACTGATATAAATGCTGACATTTTTCCTAACATGTTTACAGTTCCTCTAACGTGATTATATTATCCGAATGTAAACAGAAATTCAACCCATGATCAATGTTCAATGATGATTTCAGTTAATATTATGCAAATACATATATAAAGAAATAAATAGATTAATAAACAATTTTTGCTGGTTCCCTTCGCACTATTTTCCATTTATTTTTCATAATTTAATATTTCACCTATTTTAAGTCATTTGTATAATCAGAAACTTTTACTGCCGTGTTTCAAGAGAGCTCTGTTATTTATTAATTATTTATTGTGACTGGCAAATCTCTTAGTAAATTTTGTGAATATATAGCGAGCCGACAGGTTGAGATGAAGCCAACTCTATTTGTATGGGGTTCGCCTCAAAGACAAATAAATAAATAAATCAGTCGACGATTTCAAATTTTCTTTTTTGTTTTAAAATTATATTATAAAATAAATAAATTAATAAATAAGTAATTAATAATCACATTAATTATCCATAATTACTATTTATATGACCAGCACCGAGGTCGCGGCTTCGCTCGCTCTCATAAGCAAATAACTATGATTATTTTAACTAATAGTTGGAATGTTAATTATTTATCGATACAATCATGTATTAAAGTATGCAATTAAGCATTATTGTAAAATATAGAAGTAATTTTTAACTTAGTTAAAATGCACTGAATAGTTATTTAAAGATTACGTAAAAACACACTTGAAAATCCAATTTTTATTATTAAAGAATGAGTTGGTGATCTAGATACTCGTAGAAAGAGACAGCTAAGAAACTCTTGCGGACAATTAAGTGCATTCCTTGCATACAACTAAAGGCCCACGAATTACATTTATAAACACACATAAAAAAAAAAAAAAAAAAAAAAAAAAAAAAAAAAAAAAAAAAAAAAAAAAAAAAAAAAAAAAAAAAAAAAAAAAAAACATTTTGATTTGGTAATAATTTTTATTCGGCAGAAATAATTTTATTGATCTCATGTGGTTAGTTTTTAATTTCTAACTATAAAAGTATGTGACAGTGTGGCAAACCTCGTTTCTGCCACTCAATATTGTGAATTTAAATTTTTATTATTGTAAATATTATTACCACTAAACCTTCCTAGAACTATAAAGATGATATAGTTAAAATTTGGTACAGATGGGTTCAGTAGTTTTACTATTGTAAACCACATTGAAGAACAGTGCCAACCATATTTCGGTCAAGTTTCAATTTTTACTGAAATCCATAATTCGCACCACCTTAATTGGAAATTTGGAAATTTTATTATCGACTTCTAACTTTAGATAATACCGTACCTTTGTAACCTCTCATGAATGACGCTCGTCACCTGTAAGTCGATTTTCAAACTTCACTGCGCACCACAAATTAATCGTTTTTCAAATAAAAATTGAATTGAAGATCTGAAAATTTTATTATTTTACTTGAACTATGAAGATAATGTATTTAAAATTTGGTACAGGTTGGTTCTATTGTTTGGTTAGTCCAAAAGGAAAAATGGCTTTTCCTTTTATATAATAGTATAGATTAATATAAACACAATCCATCATTCCATATAATTCAAAGATATATATAAATAAATATATAATTTAAGCATATTGATCTACAGCTCTAGACAAGCAAAACATTATTATTCGGCTCAACTATAATCTGGATAAAGGGTGGTATCATGGTTTTACGATTTCCTGGTTTCTTAAACCTTTTTAACCTGGGAATGTTAAGAATCTGACATAAATCCAATAGACTTTCTCTCCATCGAAACATCTCCATTGGTGACGAGTTCACTGGGCCTATTTCTATAAAATGAAATTTTTTACCATAATTTATTATACCAACGCATATATTATACGTGTTATTATTAGGAAAAAAATAAATCAAAATATTTATGACGGAAAATTTCATCTGTTTCAGAATGAATTTTATATTACTGTAAGTAATTGAAGTTTCAATTTAAAAAAAGAAAATCATACTATTTTTATATATGCATACATAACATAACATTAATCATACTATTTTTATATATGCATACATGCGTAAAAATACACTCACATTGCCGATCTCATTCATTTTTCATAAATTGAAATCCATTCAGACAAACGACAGTATACTCAATTGCTCTAGCATTAGCTCAGCGCTCAGCAAGAGCACTCACATCAGATTAAGACTAATTTGAAGAAACATCTTCACTCGTCATTCTGACTCTGTGCCCGATCAAGCAATTTTTCATTCCATTATGGACCTAAATTTTCTCGCTATAGAGCATCAAAAAATATTTTTAAAAATACACAAAACATTTCAAACAATTATACAGTTTTGCAAAAATGTGTTTAAACGTGAAATTGAATTACAAGGAGAGAACACACTCAGTCTCTCACGGATCTTGTTGGCAATTCTTTTGGAGGTTCCTGGTAAAAAAATATTAGAAACGTGTATGCGTTGTACGACTAATGGGCCCTAGCAGCCGAAAAAAAAATTAATAACATTAAATTAATTTATTTTATATATCGAGTTTTAAAAATATCGACATGATTCTTGCACCAACAGTTTTATTTTTGAGTGAAAATGTAATGAATAGCCGCTTCATAGTTTTTGACTTAGGCTAATTAAATTCTAAACAAATTATTAGATCTTTAAGGAAACTACCTTTATAGATTTTTAAAATAAAAATGACAACAGAATCCAATTCAGCACCCTCAAACAGATTGAAAAACGTTTATTCTATAAAAACAAAAAATACCCCTCATTAAGAGGAATGAAATTTAAAACCAATTATTGGTAACTCCTCTTTAAATAGCCATTATTTTGATATACACTAGGCCCACGCAAGTTCAACTTGATTAGTACCACTAGAAAGAAGAGAGCATCAGCTTTTTTTTGTAATTCAATGAACACAAAGGGATGAAAAGCTGCAAAATCCGAAATTAGATACATTTTGATTTTATTACTTGAGTTTGAAATCAGATAGGAAGTTTAGAACCAAATACATTTCAAACGTTTTACCACCCTATATTTTGGGTGAAATATGAAATTGATACGTTTAACCGTCTATTCTATGGTATTCTACTCTAATTCAAGTTTTTTATCAATTAAAAAAAATGCTTACCATTTATTTGGTCAGGTGAATTTTGAAGGTTACAATTTTTTTATTTTTCTATTTGGAGGAAATTTCGTATTTAAGGACTCTTTTGAATACTGAATTCTAATCGTTTTCGGTTTTTGTGTAAAAAAAAAATCTATAAAGGTAGTTTGCTTAAAGACCTAATAATTCTTTTAGAATTTAATTAGCCTAAACCAAAATCCATGATGCAGCTACAGTTTTCGTCAAATCTGGGCTCAACAATAAAAAAGTTGATCTCATTTTTTTTTTAACTCGAGATATAAAATATCACGAATAGCATTAAACATTAATTTATTGCTATCTCATTGTTTATCGTATTCTAGTTAAAACAGCAAAATACATGTCGAATATTTTTTAATCTCCAAAACCTAAAGAATCTCCAAAATAATTACCGACAAGATCCGTGAGAGGCTGACAGTTTAATCTCCTTGTAAGTATTGAAAAATACAGACTTGAATTGATTATTGGTATTTCAAATACGCTCAGCAGTATTTTAAAGTAATATATTAGCTTTGATCAATTGATTGTGAAGGAATACTGACGCAACAGTAGTTTTAGCGAATGTGTGTACGATAACGGCACAAACTTTTCTATTGCTGCTAGTCATTCAAGGCACCAAGAAGGCAAATATATTCATTGTGAACTAGATGCAGGATTTTTTTGTTTTTTTTTAAGATTAAAATTAGTTGAAGAATATTGAAACGTTTCATAATTAGTTTTATTAGTTTAGTTTTGTATAATATACTTACTAACGAACTTACACTAATACTTTCATCTAATATACTAATAGGGCGCGGTAAATTCACAACGATACCTCGGCTTTATGAAGTAAACGGAACTACTTCATAAAGCCGAGGTCCCGCTAACCCTCAACAGTCATAAAGATAATTGACCGATTCGTCATTGTCCTAAAATCCGGACGTTTGAATATATAATGTTGACCACTAAGCAATTGAAATAACGTAAGTGTAACCTGACGTAGCATCGTAATGCGTAAGGCTCGGTGTCCGCCTAAGGCTTCCCGTTATCAATTTCTATAGTACACACTAAGACACGGTAATTTGGTCCTCCCTCACCTTATAGCTTAATATATACAGCTTAGGTTCTGTTAATTCCGAACAGCAATGATTTATGATTCTTAAACGATCCGACCCTGTCCTTAAATCTCTTTGTTTGAATGGCAGAATCGACCACTAAATAATTGAGCTAAAGATAGCCTGCCGTTACACCATGTCTGAGTGACCCCCCACAGTCTTTCTGCTATTAATTTATGTAAAAAATATCTCATCACGCTGCTGAAGACCAGCATATTCTGTTGCACGTACGTAAATTAAAACACACACAAACATATTTACTGCATTCTATCAGTAGCGAGTTTCTTGTTTCACGAGAAAGAAAGGCGTGGTGGTTTCCTCGCAACGGTCACGAACTAATTTCATCTACTTCAGGATAGCTAATATCTGATCGAGGTGAAAGAACTCTTCATATTAATTTGCATACCAAACAGAGGTCTAAAAAACAAAACAAACATAAATACTAAGAAATGACGACCTTCAGATGTTTACTAAAAAAAAAATGTATGGGGTAAATTTAACGGAGCTTTACGCATTGTGGTTAAAAGGTCGTCAAAAAAGCTCTACCCTCGAGGTGCCGCTTGCATACAATTCACCTGCCCTACATGCAGCTGGTTGGGTTGAATGCAGTGAGTTAACTAGAAGAGCTTTCTCTAGGGCCTTTTCAAGAACGAGTTGATAACAAGACACAGCCTACTGCACTATCCTATCAGTTAGTTTCACGCAGCTGAATAGATATATAATACATAAAGGATACATGCACATAATACAAATGCCAAAAATTACCAGATTAACTCATAAATAACAGCAACTGAGGGTATGAATCATCTTTATCATTTTAAATAGGTGTAAATTTAGTTTGATAAAAAAAAAAAAGAAGTAACATTTTGTTTGTTTATTTATTAGGGAGTAGAATTAATGAGTAATAAGTAAATAATCAGATATTACAAAACAATCGTCGAAGTCCACGGTGTTTTTTGTTCCTAGGAATCGAGTTTGCACTATCGATTTTAAATACCGATTTACTAAGTAAAAATTTAATTTATGTTTGCCTAATATAGTTTGGAATACTTACTTCCATAAACTATATATTAATGTCATTAAAATATGTCAATTTATTTTTATTTTTTTTACATGCATATATTTACAAAAGAAGTTCTAAACGTGAAAAAATTCAAAACATGTAAATCGAAATAAATTGTTATGCTATTATTTAGATAATTTCTTAAGGTTCGGACTCAAGCAAACGAAATAAAATAAAAATCAAGCCGTTTTAACAGGCCAATATATATGTGTGTGTGTAGACCTCCCATAATAGCTTCATTAAACAACAATTACTGTGATTACTATTCTCTGAGTGCTTAGTTAGTATAAATGCGGCGAGTACTATTTTTTTCTCTTTTAGAAGCGTGAAATAGATATAAACTAATACATATTTATGTGAACTACAACATTCAAGAATCGCCAGTTTCGAAACACACCGCAGAAATAGCAAGCAACTTCTCAAACTTATAAACAAACAGAACACATCTAGGAGGTTTAGGAAACATTTTTAAAACATCGATATCGCTTCCTCTTCTTACAAATATCCTTTCAATGGAGGAGCAATTGTCCAATTCATTCATTAATATATTTATAACATATTTACATTATCTACTGTATTTATCCTCCTTTCACTATTTAATTGCATGATCTTAACGCACATGATTTATCTGTTATAATTTGAATATGATTTGATGATATGAAAATTATCAATTAATATATAATTCCTGATGTTAAAATGTTATTTTAACATTTGCTTCTTTTTATAGTGTTTTGTATTGGTTTTATTCCACTCTGCGACAAAAAATGAACAGGATGCCGAACACAAACTTCAAACTTGCAGACTGTTTTGGAGACCATCTCAATCGGAGAGGGCCAAAAATCTCCGATTCAGATATGAAGGAAGCTCTAGAGGACCTTAGGAGGTCCACCCATTTCCTCATATTAAATCCTGACTTGGCTATATAAAGAGAAGAACCACCAAAAAGGAAAAACTTCCTCACTTATTTTTAAAAGGAAAAAATATATTTTTAAAAATCTAGTATAAACGCCTTTATATCGTTGAGAGCGCTTGATAAGCATCGTTCTAGCAATATGCATATTTGAAGATTCGCTAGTAAAATGTGAATTCTAGAGTCCATTTAAGCGGACCAATTTAAATAGTTCTGCGGCTTCCGAATCAATTAATCGCGATATATAACTCTCAAGGAAATATTATCTCTACGGCATGCATATTCGGGGGGATGTGTTATTAGTTACAACAGGCTATAGTAGATGGCATTCACTGATAATTCCATTAGTGCTTCAATTTCTTTTCGAGTCACACCTCCCCTTCCGTGAAAAAGCATGAGTCATTAGTAACCGTTACGATATTAAATCATTTACATATCCATAGTTCAACCAAATTCTTACAAGAATTATTTTCAATCCAAATATTCAGGAATTTATGATAAATTTATAAAAACATTAATTTCTTGAATATTAATTTTGCTAGTGAGTCTCCGATCGACCTGGATTTAGTATGCATAAGAAGTCGGACTACCACGAAGATTCCACACCAATGAGGCAATTGTTGAAAATTTATAAAATTAAGTGGATTATGGTTACTTTTTAAACCTCACCAAGCGTCCCAACTTGATGATGTTGATGATGATTAGCTAGAATGAACCATCCAGACTATCTTTGGCGACGACAGTTGGCAGTGGACTCATGGAATGACTATCTATAGCCTGAACTAGCTGACCTCACTGCAACCGTCAAACTGTTGCTGCTTAAGGCCTGGCTGATAATCTGATTGAGAGATATCAAAAAGTAAGAGAAGAATATGTCTCATACGCCTCTTTATAATAGGATATACTGAACTTTACATAATTACTCAAGTTTTTAATCTTGGAAAGAGATTCTGATATATCCAGCAAAGTATATAGTTAAAGTATTATATGGGTCTCTGACCTGGGTAATACGAGGGTGAATCAAATATAAACGGTAATTTTCAAAATTATATTTATTGAATAATATTATACAGAAACTATACCTTCAACATTTTTCAATATAGTCTCCTGCATTATCTACATACTTCTGCCACCGATTTGGAAGCTTGAATATTCCCTGTTCATAAAAAGACTGAGGGCGAGTTTTTAACCATTCGCGCACGTGCTTTTCGACGTCTTCATTGTTTTCAAATCGTTTTCCTCCAAGTGATTCTTTCAGGGGCGCAAACAAAAAATAGTCACAAGGGGACAGGTCTGGACTGTAAGGAGGGTGTTCGAGAGTTTCCCAGCCCATTTCTTCCAATTTATCCATTGTCAACAATGCGGTGTGAGGCCTTGCGTGGTCATGGAGAAGGATGACATCTCTAATGGGCACACCTCGTCTTTTGTTCCGGTAACTGGTTTTTGCTGACTGTAGCACCTGGCAGTAGTAAGCCGCATTCACTGTTCGTTGATCGTGAAGAAAATCAATGAGTAGAACTCCCCTTGAGTCAAAAAAAATTGTTGCAAGAACTTTTCCGGCTGAGAGACGAGTTTTGGCTTTCACTGGGCAGCCTTCATCCTTCCTTCGCCACTCCTTACTTGCCATTTTCGATTCGGGGGTGTAATGGTGGACCCACGTCTCATCACATGTGACGATGCGCCTCAAAAAATCTTGGAGGAAAACTATTTGAAAACAATGAAGACGTCGAAAAGCACGTGCGCGAATGGTTAAAAACTCGCCCTCAGTCTTTTTATGAACAGGGAATATTCAAGCTTCCAAATCGGTGGCAGAAGTGTGTAGATAATGCTGGAGACTACATTGAAAAATGTTGAAGGTATAGTTTCTGTATAATATTATTCAATAAATATAATTTTGAAAATTACCGTTTATATTTGATTCACCCTCGTATATGAGTACATTTTCTCTAAACAATTGTAGAGAAGATAGGAATGACGCGATAGACGAAGGCGTATAGAACCAGAGACATCTGTAAGAAGAATATTACGATTAAAAGTCATGTGAAATAGGTGAGTATAGCGCCTCGCGATGAAACGGGATTACTTGATCAAGACCAGCATGATTGGCAATAAGGGAGGAAGTCTCATCTACCCTAGCATCCAGGAAGGAACAGACAAGGAAATGAAATGAAAATAAAAAGTTTATTAGTGTACATAAAGTTTCATGAACGAAATGAAACGAAAAACTACACTTCGATGGTTAAGGTTAGCTAAGCTATAAAGTTAAATTGGATTAAACTTTTTTTTGAATATACAGATAAAATTAATTTAAACAAATTCACCGGTGAACTTAATCACAAATCGTATTAGAAGTAAAATATTAATTTATGGTTTTTAGTAACAAAAACGTGTTAAAAAGGATATAGTGACAAACAAAGGTCAATTGAAATACGGTTTTTGAGAATCATTTTGAATAAGAGGATCGCAGAAAAATGTCCAATGCTAATTTATATTTAAACGACATGAAACCGTACAAGTCTGAAACGATCATTCCTGGAGGCTGCGCCAACTGATCACATTTACGAATCTATGATGTAACGTATTTTAAATAAAATCGTAATTTTTATAAACAATATACTGAGATAATTAGAATAAACGATTAAAAGTCACCTTAGGCGTTTCCAAAACATATATTCCACTTAGGATATCCAGCTAATTGGAGAAAGTACTGGTTACGGAGCCGGTTACACACTTCAAAGTTCAACGATGGTTTAATTATATCAATTAAAAATGAAACCCTATCATATGCATAATATGTAAATAAATATAATATTCATAAACATGAACCCGAATCCATTATTATTAAACATTTCGTTAAGACGATTATTTCATAAATTATGATTACTACTTACTGAACCATACGAGCGAGCTGACTTTTGAAGGGTCGCATTTTACATTAAGGTAAAACTGGTCTAGTACGACACATATTTTCTATATTGTGAAACTTTATGAGTGTAAACAAAATGTATGATTAGTAAATAATCTTTATGTAATAATTACTTTATCTAACACAATTACATTTAGACAAGACTCCTAATATTATATAAAAGAAGTAAATCAATAGAAACTTTAGATTTTAAAAAAATCTCAGTTTTTTGAACCTTAACCGTCATCGAAAGATATTTTAAAGCATGTAGATAGCTATCTTATCTTTATCAAGTGTACCCATACGCTTTTAACAATGTCACTTAATGCCGTCATTATCCTACAAATAACGTTCAGAATGATTATGCTAACAAAATTTTTTTATGCTAATAGCCAGTTATAGTTGACAATAAAAGATTTTATTTTATTATACAAGGATGATGATATATAAACCTCAATAAAATTATATTAATTGATTATGCTTATGTTTTGGCGTACCATGCAAACCTTCTTCAGGGCTAGTTCAATTTTCTGTCTTATATATTTGTTTTTTTCTAGCGCTGATGTAGGCTTGTATTTTAAGCATAGTAAATTAAATCAATTTTATTGTGTAACATAAGTATATGACTGCATACCTCAACCATTATCTTCATTATATATTATTACTCTTGATGATAATACCTAATTTTTTCAATATACTTTCTGAACATAGCCATTAACATTAATATATCGACGTTTGATAACAGGGTTATTTAATATTATGTACTGTATAATAAGAAACATAACAGAAAGCAAATAATAACAATAAAAATACTTCAATAATATAATATATTGGGGAATGTAACGAATTCTACAAGGTCATGATGATAAATTCCAAAAAGCCTTCTAGAATAAAAGTAACGAAATAGAAAAAAAGTCAGCAAGTGTATACCGTTAGTGGTCTCAAGATTTCCATCCTCTAAAAGCTATCGCAACCTCCACTTAGAGTTCAGAACCTCGTGCAACTTGAGACAGCCGGGAAGTCGTAGTCAATTCAATTTTATAATACTTTATTGGTTTTTCCTCAATAAAATCTATTGACTATAAGGTTTTGTCTCAAACTTGTTTAAATCTACGGATAGTTTTCTTTAGGCTATAGTGCAAAATAGTCTCGAGTAATGACGGTTTAGTATAGAAAGTAGTAAGCCATTACATGTTATCATGTTAGACTGGAATAAAAATTCTATCCCAACAAGAAGTTAGTTTATAGTAAATTTTAATGAGTACAATAAAAAATATATATATAAAAGTAATTAAAATATTGTCTTAAAGAGTACCGAAGAGTTAATGTGGACACTTATATAGAGCCAAAATCTTACAGCATAAAATCTTGGCTTTTAAGAGCCAAAATGAGCTTGTCGCTATCCTAACATTTTGAGAAATTATATATTCAGAAATTTAAATAGTTTTAAAAGCGCAATAATTATATTTTTTGTTTATATATTATGTTTTTAACAGATGAATATCTAGTAATAAAAAAAATGCATGGCATTGCAAACAATTAATTGGTTTATAAATAGGTCATAAAAAACAAAAAGAAAAAAAGAAGTGAAGATGCTTCCATGAACAATATATCTGACGTATTTAATCATGTTAAAATATATACTAAAAAAACAAACATCCTTAGATCGTTTACCGTATCAAATCAAACGGATTAAACAAATATCGCAAAGATTAGGTCGAACTTTTAGGTTCAAAATAAAACAAGAAAAACGATTTAAATGATCGTCATAAATCATATATGACGTGTGTGAATAAAGTAAAAAATTAAATCGAAATCGGCCGTGTCGTTCAGCGTTGTTGCTAATTATAATATGTAACATCTTACACCACATTGCAAGTGCATTAGCAGCGTTTTATTTGCCGTGAAAATACTTCACGTTAAAATTTAGAGAGAATTTTCATCAATTTTCTCTGGCTTATGCATCATACATTTATAAGTTAGTTTCATTTTTAGTGGTCATCGTTTAAGAAAATAAATATTATTTTTTGTTAACAAAATTATTAGAAGATACCGCTGTATTATTCCTGAGATTAATTTAGCTTTCTCTTTTACGTCGAATCTTTGAAAAAATTAAATATTTCCTTAAAAAATGTCGAATCTCTTTTTCTGAACTCCCATTTATAATGCATTTTTTTTTTTTATTATTTTTTTTTTTTAATCCACCAAACAACCACTTGCTATATCAAAAACAATACATTCTAAGGAAGCCTTAAATTATTCAATCTCAATAAGACCTATAGGCACACAGCAATAACCTGTTTAGAATTAAGAAACACCTTCCTATGAAGATATATAGTCAAATACAATCTCTTGTCTAATAATAATTGAATTGAATTAAAACAAATTATAGTCTGTTACGCAATTTCTTATTTTTTGGTGATAAAAACACTGCTTTTTTTTTTTTTTTTTTTTTTGTTAGCTATAATATCACAATTAAAATCACATTGTGTTTCTATTTCTCGCTTAGTAAGAAGTACAAAAGAATAAAAGAAAAATCAAATACATATTAACATCCATGAGAAACAGTGTAACCTCCGAGTAACACGATTTCTGACATAGAAGATACAAATGCCATGATTCTTCTTAGTCTTAATAATGATAAAGAATGATTGAAAAATTCTGACATGATTATCCCAGCAGATATTAATCAATTGAAATATACTCGAGCGATCTGAACCAGACAACCAGTGATTTTTTCCTCATTCCGTCAACATATCCATCATATATCATTAAAATCCAAATATGTCATTACGACCATCAAGCCAGACACCAACCAGTCTTGACTTCGAAACCAACGTTTAAAGAGACTGTGAAGGTTTAATTCAGAGTCACGTAGCAAAGGCAGTATTTAGAAAGGTTATTTACAGCTCCTCAACTCGGTCTATCACTGTTATGCAAAGTTTTACCGGTAAAATCATTTACGCTTGGAGATGGCTTTCAGAAAGCTGAGGTAAGGCATCCCATTTTATTCCCCGCCATACTGCGTTTATATAATCCGAGATTTATTTTACAAAATCTTTTGAATTGAAACAAATATGGCCTAAGAGGATAATCCGGAATCAAAGGATTATTTGTCCATTAATAAATGGCTAATATGAATTGATAAAAATCGAGATGTTTACTTCCATGAATATCAGCCTTTATATTTTAACATTCGGGCTTTCCATTTCTTACAGCAATGTCAGTAGAAAATGTGAATTATTTCTATCAGTATTCTTTTATTTTTTATTATTCTTTTTTTTTTTTAGTATACTTAATAAAAAGTTCATTGTTGTACGTTAAATATATTTCACTCTTGTCTCTCGGAAAACACAACACAATACAAGTTCTGATGATTGTTAAATAAAATCTCATTGATAATAATCATTAAAAAACAAAATAGAATCTTTCTGAAATACATCAAAACTTATTATTAAATTAGTAGGACAAACATATTTTTTAATAGATCCTTTAAAACGGCATGACGTAATGATTTGTTATCAGAGTAAAACTATTTTATCTCTTAGTACCTATTTAATTATTTCATCCTATTTTCGTCTCTAACTTTATAATCGTAATACTTTCCAGGTAATTAAACATGTTAAAGGACCGAGTATATTTATTAATACATGCGCCATGTTTATCACTAAGGCGTAATGATTGTATAGTAACATATAATTAATCATACAGTATTGGTTCATCTAGAGATCTTTTTTTTGTTCTATTTTGAAAAAAATTCAATTAAGTTCCTTAATTTACCCATAGTTCTTTTTCAGTTTATAAAAGTCTGCATATCTAATGGTTTAAAATAAAGTTTAACTTATTGGATATCGAGATTAAATTTTGACTATCCTCTTATTGATAGCCATTGATGAAATTTTCCTAATTTCAGAAGTGTGTTGCGGATTAAAGTTTCCTTCCAAATAGTACAATCATAAAGTTCATGTTTGAGGTGTTTTAAGTAGCATTATTCATTTGCTATACGCCAGTGTAATTTTAAAAGGGTAGTGTTTCTTAATGAACGTTTTGGAAGAAGTTGTATTAGCTTCTAATAGTTACTATGCAATTAATTATAGCAATGATGTGTTATATTTATAAATAAATTGCTTGGCGTAATCTAAGACTCGATACCGAGATTAACACCTGTCACCACCCAACACCATCCAATCCCGATTGGGTCTATGTTTCGGAAGTTTTCCCGATGATTCACTCCTTTATGTTGAACAAGTTATGTTGTGTTATACAACATGTCCTAAACCAAAACAGTTATTCCAGTTAGTATTTTACAGCTGATAATAAACAGATTTAACACATTCAGGTTTTACAAATTCCAAAGGAAGATAAAGACCAAACTTCCTACTAAAAATCCT
This sequence comes from Euschistus heros, assembly GCA_003667255.2. NCBI lineage: Eukaryota > Metazoa > Arthropoda > Insecta > Hemiptera > Pentatomidae > Euschistus > Euschistus heros. The sequence continues at coordinate 944,842 of RCWM02000071.1, read as the reverse complement.
TAAATGATACAAGACATTCTATCTAGATACTATATTCTGACCGAGAGCAATGGTATAATTTACGAAACATATTTTCTTGAAAAAAATAATAATAAAAATAAATTTTACAATAAGCAGTAGAATTCATAATATCCAGAATATTAAAAAAATAAAAAATAAAAAAAATAAAGAAACCGATGATAATGAGTTTATCATAATGATCATTAAACGTTGATTAGTGAATGGAATCGTTTAACCGGATAATCTTTGCAACTAATGAGAATGGCTCTCTTCCCTGAACCCGGTTAGTTGCAAGTTATTACACTCCGCTAATGTATTTTTTCTACTTTATTACAACTCCTTTGTAGCATTAATTTTTTTTTTTTTTTGTTCTAAATTTTATGTGAGGCACTTTAACAGTCGCTCTAAGAATTATTAACATTGAACATTAAAAAAAAAAATTAGAAAAACAATGACATTTTATTTATAAATTAATGATCACATTGAGAAACCACGATTATAATACGAATACCTTTAGCAGTCTCTAGACGGCTGACGCTATAACTTCAAAGATTTATGCACATAATCCTATTCAATTTATAACTCGCACATTTATAGACTGCCCGTATCTGAAGGGATCCCGTCCAATCAAAATATATCAATAATTCTTGACATCGGCGGTATTAATATGAAAAAATGTAGTTTTTTTTCAACAACAATGGTTATTTTTAACATCACATTTGAAGAATTGTTTACGGAAATATCACTAGTTATAATTATGGTGAATCATTTGCTGATATCAATTAAATTCATATTGGACAGATGTAGGTTAGTCCTAAAACCAAATTTCTTCAATTAACCTAACCAATCACTATTGCTGATTTCAAACTGTTATTTATTTATATAATATCATTTGGAGCTGAACATCAAACTAATTTCTTAAATCGGAAGAAGTGAATATATAGCAACAAAAAAATTTTACGGTAAAGACAGATGTAATTATTCGATCAATTTCAATTTTCATGCGTAATTTACAATATGTTTGCTGATGACAGCTGACTAAGTATTTGAATAAAATTTATGGCAGACCTGAATTCTTTATATGTGATAATAGTTAATATTTTTTTTCAAAATAAACAAAGTAGTGAGAATTTAAGGGTTTCAAACATGACTTTTTTCATTCAAACCAATATATAGGTCTACAACTTTGCTCCCGCCGTTTTTTTTTAATTCTTAGAAATTATATAAAAAAAAAAGTGGTATCTTATTTATGTTTCAAAGTATTGTCCGTCACTTTCCACTACTTTGGCCCATCTTTCAGGCAACAAACGAATCCCGCGTCGGAAAAATTCTTCATCCTTTGATAAGATCCAAGAATCGATCCATTCTTGCACTTTTTCAAAAGAATCGAAGCACTGGCCCGCCAGGCCGTGTGCCATCGACCTAAATAAATGGTAATCAGATGGAGCAACATCTGGAGAGTATGGCGGGTGAGGTAGAATTTCCCATTTCAGTGTTTCGAGGTACGTCTTGACTACTTTCGCCACGTGAGGTCGAGCATTGTCGTGTTGCAAAATTACTTTTTCGTGTCTCTCTGCGTATTGCGGCCGTTTTGCTTTTAATGCCCGACTCAAACGCATTAATTGCGTTCGATAAAGTGCACCAGTAATTGTTTCAGGTTTTAGCAGCTCATAATAAATTACGCCAAGCTGATCCCACCAAATACACAACATGACCTTGGATCCATGAATATTCTTTCGAGGTGTCGCCGTAGGAGTGTGGCCGGGCAATCCCCATGATGTGCGTGGCTTAGGGTTGTCGTAGTGCACCCATTTTTCGTCCCCAGTAACAATACGATGAAGAAATCCTTTTCGTTTTTGCCTTTCAAGCAGCTGTTCACAAGCAAATAAACGTCGCTCAACATCTCTTGGTTTCAACTGATACGGTACCCAGTATCCTTGTTTTTGGATCATCCCCAGCTGTTTCAGGCGTTTTGATACTGCTTGCTGAGTTACTCCCAATGATTTTGCGAGCTGTTGTTGAGTTTGACACGAGTCTTCATTATGTAAAGCCTCCAGTTCATCATCTTCAAAAGTTTTTTCTCTGCCACCGCTATGCCAATCTTCAACAAAAAAATCACCGCTTTTAAAGCGCTGGAACCACTCGCGACACGTTCTTTCACTAATAGTATCATCACCATAAGTACTTGAAATAACCCGATGAGCCTCAGCGGCCGATTTTTTCATGTTGAAATGAAAAAGTAAAATCTCCCGCAAATGACGTGAATTCGGTTTATAAGTTGACATATTTAATTAAGTGTAACTATATGACGCAAACAAACATTAACTAATATCGATGTAAGGTTATGTTTATAGATGTCACAACTGATGGAAAACAACTGTGATTTATTTATTTGAACTACTACTGGCTACTAGCGCCATCTTTTGGAAAACGGCGGGAGCAAAGTTGTAGACCCTCCTAAATAGTAGATCCTAGCGACAAATGTTATATAACAAAAAATATTTTCCATTAAATTTTTAATCAGGAAACTGTAGGAAAATTTCCGATCCGAGCTAGAGTGTGCCATGATATTACATTTTCTGGGTGGAAAAATGTTACATATTTGAGTATGAAAAAAGACTAGACATTGTTGAGTGTGAAAAATCGTTACAAAAAAAAAGTATAGAATCCCATCTTTAAAAAAAATAAAATCACCGTCAAGGCAGTACAATTTTTTTCTTGAAATTTTAATAAAAATTTATTAATATAGTGTGACATATTTCAACTCTAGCTGAATGAATTCCGATACTGTCTTCCAAACATTTTTTTCCATTTTTTCCGCTAAACTATTTTCAATATACCTGTGAGTGAATTTAATTGAAAATTTGGACAGCAGGCAATTTCTAATCTGCAGCCACTCATTCTCCGCCCTTCAGACAATCCAAAAATTTCATTCAACTGACAATCCTATCGTCATGAAAATTATGAAATCAGCACTAATAATGAATAAAAACATTACATTTCTTTGGGGCCCTAGTAACACCAATATAGAAGGGAATGAATTGGCAGACATAAGTGCAAAGGAAGCAAGAACCATGTTCCTTTTTCCAAATATCAATGTCACTCTCTACGCCTATCATAAATATATATTTAACCTGTGTAGAGAAGCATGGATTAATATCTGGGCAAAAACACCTGATACCAATAAACTGAAAAGGATTTATGAAAGCTTTCTTCCGTCAACACCTCTCCCAATAAACAGGAGAGAACAAACAGTAATAACGAGACTCAGCATTGGGCACAGTAAGTTGACACATCGCCATCTACTTGAAGGCAATCCTCCACCAGAATGCAGCACTTGTAACTGCCTCCTTACAACGGAGCACATTACCAAGGATTGCACCCAGCTTTTATCTTACAGGACCTCGTTGCATCTCCAAAGATACTGCGAGGCTTTAAAACCCGAAAACTGGAAAAAAAACTGTTTACCGTACTTAAAGAAAACAACATGTATCGACTAATCTAGAAGTCTAATGACAAATGTTATATAATGGTGCCTCTAGCCCGAGTTGTTGTACACGGCACCTAAAACAGTAATCAAACAAATAAATGAATTCTGATAGATAAATCATTGAGATGGAAAAGATATAGAAGAATTGTTTTTAACATTTTATATTTTTGAAAAAATGATAAAGTATAATGAAGCTATTTTATATAATCAACCAAGTAGTAAAGGAAAATTCTACTTGTTCAAATTATAACAAAAGAAAAATTTATTTTAGTAAAACAGATAAATGTAATACTAAAGAATTCAAATTCAGTATTCAAACTCATATAGATATGTATATTATGTGTATGTGTGTATACCTGATATTTACTAGACACAATATCTAAAAGGACGGGAAACATCTGCAAAATGCAAAATGACAGGAAAAAAAAAAAAAAAAAAAAAAAAAAAAAGTAAGCAAAGTTGGAACAAGACAGGAGGAGACAGCACGAACAGCGGAATCTCTAACTTTCCCATTTCTTGTCGACTAAATAACCAGATGCCTGCACAATGATGCATATGTTGGAGGTTGCAAATAAGGCTCTTAATTTTGACTGGTTTTAATAATTACTTATTGGTTTATTTTTTATTTAATAAAATAAATAAACAAACCAAAATATTAATCGTGGACCCGAGGAAAAGTAAGATTAACTTAGTCCGAAGCTAGTATCTTCAAGTCTGCCTCTTTAGATGGGTGTTGAACTGGGCACAATCCTTACACCATGATTCATAGCAATAAAAACTACAATGAACTCAGCAAAAAATTAGAAGAGACATTGAACTCATGACCAAATATTGATAGATAACGATATTTGTTATGTTTTTTGCCTTTGAAATTACTATTGAAAACATTAATCGGTAATTGATTAACACAATTTCAACTTCTGGCTTATCGAAATGTTAAACTTATCAGACTCGTAATAAAAAATTTCAAGCGCAGAAAAATGTAATACATGCAGACAAAATGGTCATTGGTTTTATTTAATATTTAATAAATAAAAATAATCAAACATTCGAATGAATTCATATTAATATTATAGTGATCTAATATATAATTCATTTAGTTTACTATTTCAAAAACATTTTACTTTTCCTTTTTTATTTCCTTTTAAATTTTGTTTTATGTGTTTTATTGATAAAAAAATTTATTATTGGGTAAAATAGAAATATTAAAATTAATCAAATTTAAGAGGACTTTTTTTTGTAAAATCTAAAGTTGTAACTATAAAATCAATCTCTATCCATTCCGATCAGATATATAGTACAAACAAAATGGAATAAAATATTTTTTTTCTCTTTTTAACCGAAAATATAGGAAATCTAAATCAAACTTTTTTTACAATACAGCATTGGTTGTTTGTTTTTTTCCCCCTATTCTTTTCTTTTAATTTAAATTTACTGTAGTAAACGTAAAACTCTTTTAGTTCTTTAAACTCCCTTGGTTAAAAGGGCTGTATAAGTTTAAAAGGAATAACTGTAGTAGCAGTCATTCATTTTTTTTTCAGAATCATCGGATCAAGATTAAGAAAAAATCCATTATATATTTTTTATTTAGTTTCAAAATTGTTTTGTTATTTCCTGCAGGTTTTTTCAATTAATTCAAAACAGTTTTAAATCCAATATAAATAGTATTAAAAAAAAAAAAAAAAATCAAAAGCACCTTGAAGTTAGAAGATTGCCTGAAATGCACCTGCATGCTGACAGCTGAACCGAAAAATTTAAAAAAAAGTTAGCAAAGAAAATAAGAGCAATCTAAATGTAATGTTGCATAAATATCCACCTTAGGCTTATCACTATTACAATAAATAATTTTAACCGGTATATATTTAAAGCTAACCTGACTACTGAATACTAAATTATCATTATTAAAATTACATAAATTATTGCATAGCTAAATGAACTGAAACCTGATTATACCGAGCAACTGGTACTAGTGGAAAGGTGAGAAGACAAACTGGAGATGGTGAAATTGTTTTTAGGCGGAAAGACCTACATAGGTCTCAACAGATCTCCAATGGCGGCAACTTTTGGTCTAGCTAACGGTATATAAGGATGACTACTTTGGAAAGAGGTTTATTTCATTTATATTCAGTTTTATTAGTAAATTTGTGTAAAATTTAATTTAACGTGAACCCTTTCCAAGTAACATTTGTAAAACTTGGAGGAATTCCAGTAAAATCAACTGAATTAAAAAAAAAAATAATTAAAAAAAAAAAAAAAAAAAAAATAATGAGAATTTGAAAATAATGCATATTTTTTATGAACATAAGATACATAGGCTAACTGATATCATCACAATAATTGTAAGTTATGCTAATACTAATCCTATTTACGATGAAAGGTGATGCAGTTAACGCAACAATTTTCCAACAGAGGACCTTTTTCAGATTTTAATGAAATTCCCGAGTACCTATTTATATTACAAAAAAAAGTCCTATAAAGAGGCAGGTTAGTTTAGACTTGCTTTTTAAGTAGAACTTCAAGCTCGTATGTCACAATGAAACACGGAAAATCCTTAGTAAATGAAATAAACTACTACACTACAACTACTAGAGATTACTACACAGAAAATAATACAGGTATCTCTATTTATATGCATTAAAATATTAAAAATATCTAGCATAAAAAGAAAAACAACCATGCTAATGCTATAAAACATAACTTAAATAATAAAATATGACTATTATAAATAACAATAGAATTATGTACATAAAATTACAATAGTTATAAAAGAGTATAACTATATTAAAAAAAAAATTATTTTAAAACAATTCTATAAATCAAAATACGGTTCATTCCACTAAGTACACTTATAAATCAATATCTCTAGAGATATTTTTAATTCGGAAAATATAATTTCATAACTAATATTCTTATCCATATTTTATTTATATATTAAAATTTACATATTTATGTAAATTATACATTACATATTTACTTAAAATTTGTTATCATGATCGAAATAATTTTATAATTCCGATATCTTAGTAGTATTTCTACGCTTATTCCGTAATATTTCACATATGCATACAGCATTTTTTATAATAAAAAATGTCAAAACTGATATTAAATGTATGCCTATAAATAACAAAAAAAAATTCACTTTTTTTAAAAACTATATAGATAAAATATCGTTATAATTATAAATCATATTTATCTAAGTCCTATTGCAATCAATATATAAATAAAAAAATAAAAAATTGAAAACGGATATTGAAATATTAATAATAAATCATTAATTATAATCCCTAGGGCAATAATCACAAAGCTAATAAAATGACAATAACAAAGCTGTAAAACTAGCATTGCAGATTAACTATCGTATCATCAATCAGAGAAGAGACCAATAAATCCTGTCAAGTTAATTAATATGATGAAAATATCTAAGATATGCAAATCCCACTAACGAACCTCATTATTAGATAATCGTTGAAAATAGAAGCCCACCAGCAGATCCAAATATGGAAGAAGACTATCCTTCACCCATTAATATCACCCACAAAAACAACAAAGTCTCATCCTCGTTACCAAATTACTCGAGAATAATTAACAGATATATTTTTTTTATCAAATAATAAAATTTTTGTTTTCGTAATATTTTTATGGAACCAAAAATAACAACTGTGGGGCAGCACCTCAAGACTATCCAACCGCTGTTTATACTAGAATAATACAATTTCACGCGTCATCCTTTCTTAGCTAAGACGGTGCATAACAAACACGTTAGCAACCTGCTGATTTCGCACATGTTTACTTCAGCCAACTGCACTTCTGTAGTTAAAAGTTAACGACTGTTTATGGAGAAGACGTTCAGAGCTTCGAAAATAACGATTGTAAACTGAAATGTTGAGTTATGATTAGTTTAAGAAAAATAGTTTATAATCTTAGTTGATAATTCAGAATATCAAATTGAAACAAGCATTAGGATAAATTTTAAGATGCTCTCCTAGGAAATAAACTAAAACTAGATATCGAAAAGATTTTTTGATTAGGTAGTAATCATTAGGCAAAACATACAAGACTTAAAAGACAAGAAACTAGAAGTCGTTTTCGACTACCCCAACATTTACTAGGCAAGCGTTCAAAGCTCCCAATAAATTGCAAAAGACTTATTCACATCACAGTAATAAGACCCTTTTGGACATACGGAGTTCAGCTTTTGAGCTCTACTAAACCTTCCAATTGCTCTCGTATCCAATTCTTACAATACTAAGTCCTTCGTAAAATCCTCAATGCACCCTTATTATGTCACAAACTATCCATAATGACCTTAATGTCCCATATTTTACTGATTTGGTCCAAACCAGAAAAATATCCTTTCATAGTAAATTCTATACCCACTCGAATCCACTAATCTCCAAGTTATCTCACAATCAATTCCCAATAATCCGCCGAGGTGTTTTGAAAAGACCCCTATCTATTGTAAATTAAGTGCATATGTCATTGAGTCATTTACATGTTATTGAAATCACTTTCCTCAAATTCTACAAGTGCATAATGTATAAAGTTGTAAATATTAATAAATAGTTTTTTTTAAAAATCGTCAATATTAAATAATTATTAATGATCATATCGAAGGTGTTAATAATATTGCTTCTTTGTTGAGCTTTAACTTTTACTTAATAAGAGTAATTAAATCATAGGTAAGTTCCTATTAGATGTTGGTTCCTTCGTTTTATCTGAGGATCATAACCTTTTAAAGTAGTCGAAAAAAAGAAAAGAATATTAATATGACAATATAAAATTGCTAATACGTTTGCGTTCACTGATTGCTAGTTTGATCTTAACGGACCATGGAGGTTGGGTTATTAATCTTAATATTATAATATTATTAATTAATGGCCACTTCTCTGATGTAGCTGAATCACTGGAGAAGACTAAGAAAGGCTTCAATATGAGGTTTACTTACATATACAAGTAAATAAAATCCAAGAAAAAACTACTTCTGGTTACTAATATCCGCCAAACGTCATTTACATATTTTACAGCACAAATTAGACAAAAAAAAAATTAATATGAAAATAGTAGTAAAATAATTTACTTAAAATGTAATAAAAACCCATTACATTTACCGAATAATGTGTTTGATTCAATTTAATGAGAATTACATTAAATAAATAAATTAATAAATTATACGCTATAAATATAGGTTGAGAAATTACTGAAGGATAGATGTTAGTGAATAAAAAGAAAGGGTATCGGTTCCCCAGAACATCATTCATGAATTTATAAATACGATTTAAAACATCACTAGAAATCAAAAGTGAAGAAGCCCGACATGGAATTTTCAATTGGCTGAATTAATATTAAAATGTCGGGGGAGGGGGCGCCACACCTCTGACACGATAGCTTGATACCCTGTAATCTTGAGGCCGCTAGTTCTTGTCAGCTATTCTTAGCATCTGGGCGACCTCCTCAGGATGTCCAAGCTACCTGCGCGCGTGGCCCGGCATATGTTTATGTCCAACAGAACATTAGAATCAATTTGATTAAGTTGTCAGCTGAATATTGATTGCTAGCAAGATCCATAGCCAAACTCGATAAATAAAATGCAGATAGTACTTAGTATTTTGTATTTGAAACACCTACAAATGTAGATAGCATATTTAAAATAAAATATGATCATAGCTAAAATAACAATGATATAAGATCTATAAAGGGTTTATTTAATTGCAAACAAATATTATTTATAGTCGTTACTGATATTCAAGCGAACTTCAAGAAGGGTCTTCAGTTCAATCATTCGGTAAGGATGTACTGTTACTGGGCCAATGGTTATGAAAGGAGGAAATTTAGCCAAAGTCACGCTCAACCGCCAGGTTTTCCCCAAATTTAAGTACCTACTTTATACTTTCTGAGTCGTATTAATATCTCATGATATTAATGAACTGAATTTTAATGGGGTTTGCATAACTATAACAAGGGTAACTTGTACTTTGATTATTGAGCTTTATGGCTCCATGCATTTCTATAATACTAGTACTTTTTAAAATCTTAAATGTTCTCCTGAAGTTGACAAAACAATCTGTTATGAATTTAATGCCCGAATTATATCCGGAATAAAGGAATAGATAACATTCTATAACTATTATTAATTATGTTAGCATTAACCCACTAAATATTTTTTATCTACTATTAGGCGTATCAAAAAAAAAAAGATATCCTCGTGCTCAATCAACTTCGAAATGTATGGAGTCTTATTTATGACTAGTTTTTCTCTAACTGCTGACATGCTTCCTGATTTGATACAGAATCAACTTCGGATATTTGTAAAATATTAGATTATAATACTATCATATCAAATCCAAATTCAGGGATGAATTTCAATCAACAGCAGTTGAACGAAGGATTTGTATAAATTAATATTATTTTACAGTTATGTTTTTTAGCATTAGCATCAGTTGTTTTTCTCAGTTTTATTCGCTGGAACTAGCTTTTAACCATTTAATGAATGCATATAAAGTAAGATAAATGTATTATTTTTTTGTAGTAATCTTAATAGTTTTTACAAGTAGTTTATTCCATTTTAAGGTATTTGTCAGTTTGTGACAAATACAGCTTGAAGTTCTACTTAAAAAGCAAAGCTAACTGCCCAAGTTTATTATAATACCAACGTTGGTTTAGCTAAATGAAGGTTTAGGTGTCATCTTTACGAAAATTATCTTCAATTTAAAGTAAAGCAGGTTTTTATTTGTTTATTAATCATACTTCTCATGTTATGGAATGCATTTGGTTTAATACGCAATTTTCATAAGTAACTTAAGAAAAATGAAATCTCTCTCTCTCAATATATAATATAACAATTTATTAATTATTACGCCATTTATTTTAATTTTATTGATATAATTTAATAAATTCAAAAATGCTCATTTTAATTGATAAGTATTATGTTGCGGAAAATATAGTGAATATATTACATATAACATTCATTTATTCTCCTGATTTTTTTATTTCCATTTTTTGGCAATTACAGGCCTCTGAACAAGTTGTTGACTGTTTCAGAGAAAGGTCCTTGAATAAATAAATAAAGTGAACTGGAAGAATAACTGATGCTGGCATGGTAGATGATTAGGTGTCGTGTATAAAATGTATTTATTAATTTACTACCATCTTAAAATTTTACGAGATTTATTAATTGGTTGTAATAAATTTATCCAGTCATCGAGTACATTATGTTTAATGATACTGTGTAGCAGGTAAATTAAAATTTTAGAATTCATAATGAAGCAATTACAGAAGGAGGAAAAAATAAAACAAATATTCCTTAACAGGGAACGATTAAAGGTCCGAATAATACAATCGGTGATATCTAGCTGACCTCTTACATTTTCATCGGAGGAATTTGTCTCGGTTTCTTTAGTCGGAGTCCTTTGTTCCAGGAGGAGAACCTCCCAAATAGTATGTGCCGGAGGGAAAAAAATATCAAGGACTCTGCCGATATACATTTGTTGTCAAATGGCAAATAGCGTCATCTCTCATTGATGAGGGTTGTGGGTGGTTAATGTCTGGTAGATAAGGAAGTTACAACTTAGTTACCCATATTTTAAAACTATTATATTCGAGTAAAAAGATAAAAAAAAAACTCAACCAATATCACAATTCCCGAAATATTGACTTTAATTATGCCGTACGGCTAAAGACTTAAAACACTCCATTTTTTTAACCATTTAATTTACCAGACCCAGACCCATCTTCTAGCCTTGCTGATGACATAGGAAAAGGTATAGATATCGATGAGTAATAAAAATATCCAGTAATAAAACATTAAGTTATAATTGTTTGTTTTATTGAATAAATATTATGCTCCATCTTAAAGGGTATTGAATAATATGGATGACGAGGAATCCACTCATACTAAATGTACAATTAAATAAAATAAAATTTAAAAAATTAATAAATTAGAAAGCACAATCACACTATATATATACAATGTACACAAACATCCAAGGGAAATCCCAGACCAAGCTTGTCCCCCAACTTATGGGAGGGCAAGCTAGGCCCCCAGTAATCCCAACGCTGTTCTCTCAGCCGCATCACCAGTGTAAAAATCTAGTGGAAGTTATGTTATAATAGTCATTACCACAATAGCTGCGGCTCTCCAAATTAGTACATTAGTGATCATCACTGTGGTGTACTTGATAATTTAATTGTTAAACTAGAGTCAAATTCATTTTAGGGTATTCCAGGAGTCACTATACTAACAAAGCCAACTGATTTCTTATAAAGAAGAAAAGCATATCCGGATGACTATGCATTGTCGTAAAACTGGACGATCTAAGGTTCTTTACCCGAGCTAATTAAAATTATATAAATAAATTATATTTATAAAAAAATAGAGGAAAAGAATAAAATGGAAGAACTTTTAGGGGTTTCCTTCTTGAACGTCGATGCTCATATATTTTTTTTTTATTTTTTTTTTTTTTTTTTTTTTTTTATTATTTTTTTTTTCTTCAATGTGATTCACTTATCTGTAAGAGATAAATTTAAATTTTAAATTAAATTAAATTTTAAATTTTATATTTCTGTATCAATACATTTAATTATTGATAAAGAAATTGGCAGTACATTTTTATCCGAGCAACTCCAGCAAAGAAAGAGAGTATCATCAAATCAATCAATATTTTTTTATTTATTTGCAAAAGATATTTCTTGTACAAATAACATACGAAATAAAACAATTTTTTTTTTCTTTTTTGTCTAGCAGCACTAGGACTTTGTATAGATAATATTAAATTATATAAGTACTACAAATATAAAGAAATAGTTTAGACAGTTTTACATAAAAAAAAATATAATAAAATAAATAATAATAATAAATAAATAAAATAATTATCAACTTAATAACAGGATCAATGCAATTACAAGGTATACAGAATTACAGATTTATAACTTCCCACCAAGTCATATTTAGTCATTATTGAATTTAATTAAAAGTTAAGAGAATCAGAGAATCAGTGACCCAGTAATTTAGAAAAGAACCACAATAAGACCATAGTCAGAACCCTATTCCAAAAAATAGAAACATTTAGCTTTCCAGTCAATGGCACAATAAATTACAAAATAATATAGTCTATTTAATTTTTGAATACAATCTACATTTAAGATTTCATCTATAGACAATGATTCAGAATGTATGTACCTAAGAATTTTTTTTTCTGCTCTTCAAATTTGATGCACTGAGTAAGAAAATGGCTCAAGGGATCCGACACCAAACCACCGCAGGCCATGCAGGCTTCGCTGGATTTCATAATTAGTGTTGTGTCCTTTATAAACACCTTTAGGTAATCCCCGCTTGAGACTCTTGGCGACCCACAACTCTGATTTTCTTAAAATTTGTCTGAAACAGCATGTAATCTTCCGGGCTTGCTATATTAAAATTGCAAAATTTTTCTATACCTAGGGTTGTTGGTGGAATTCAAAATTCTGTTTACATCCTTTGAAAACTGGTGGTTCTTCATCTTTTCTAGGATGTCTTCTTTAAACGTGCTCAGTCCTTGGGGTAGTACTCTTGAGAACAAGTTTTGACAACCCAACTCCACTGCAATCGATTTTACTTGGGTCACCCAATTGTATGCTTCGTCAGACTTTCCTTCAGATACATCAAGGGTAAGAAGTCTATTAAAGCATTGCCTGGGTAAGCGCCCTTCCTCCATTAAGCTCAACTTTGTCCAGTAGTTGACAACTTTTTTCAGCACTTGAACACTGAGTGGATACTTCCCGCATTCTAGGCGTGTGATATAGTTCGGCGTACATCTTGGCCACTGAAGCTATGACTTAAAAAAATTGACTTGGCCTTTCTCTATTACTTCCAGGTAACGAAGACCCCATATTTCAGCGGCATAAAGTAGAGTTGATGCCACACTTGAGTCGAAGAGTCTGGTTTTAGTCACCCAAGAGTCACTCCTGCCATTCCTTAAAATCTCCAACACCCTAGCCATTGCAAGAGACTATCATAAAAGCCCCAATAATTAAAAAATGTAGGCAAAAGCGACTTTTTTACTCAAACCAATATAGCTCCTAAACGGTATGGCATAGCGACAAATGTTATGAAAAAAAAATATTCTCCATTTAATTTCTGATAAGGAGCATTTATAAACACGACCTTATAAAAACTTCTATTATTTTGTTGCAAACAAAACATTTTATTCTAAAGAACATACTGCCTTTAAAACCTACCTCTACCAATTTTTTTTCAGTTACTCCTCACTTCCAAATAACAGATAAATCTAAGATATATTTTTTTACATAACAAATAAAAGGCTATTATAGAAGAAGCTGTATTTCACCTCAATTCATTTCAGTACTTTTTATATTAAATATACATAAATTTCAAATCACTCGTAAGATACAAAATTTTAACTGCTACTTCAGATTGTTGCTGTAACACCATAGTTATAGAATATCGGAATGGTACTAGGTTGATATTGATTCATCCAACACATCTAACATTGTAAATTGTTTTTTATTCAGATCGTTACGGTTTGAGATATTATTAATGAAATACATAAATATCTCAGATTTATTTTTGATTTCACTTCTTGGTATGTTCTATTGGCCTGATCTAATTAATGTACTCAAATTTTCTATTTGCCATGACGAGGTTTTTATGAAACTTAAGTGATAATACGTAATCTAATCTAGAAAATTTAATTAATTTCATTGTTTCCTACATCATTTTTTATAAAGCGAGCAAAGAATTTTTTTCTTAGCACTGTCCATTTTCCTTATGCAAATGTTATTAACGACCTGTCAACATCATCAATGTTGTTCTTAATTCCGATGTGAGGACAAATTCTTTATTAAAGTTTTTAAATTTGAAGAGAATGATTTTTAAAATATGCTTTGGTGTAAATAAATTCAAATCAATATATAATAAATAGGATTGCCATGAGAAATTACACGCTGTTGATCACGTGGACATTAAGATATTTTTCTAGGTTACAAAATTAGTACATGCAGATGAAACATAACTCAGTTCTATTTTACTTAATTAAAAATAATCGTTATTCTGAAAAACATTGTCCTCTCAGAATAATAAACAGTACATATCTTGTAACTATACTGTAGGCTGGCTGCAACAATTTCAGGCAAAGACTTAACATACAATGTCAAAAACAACAATGGTTTAACAAATAATGAATCAAAGATTTTTCATTAGTTGTAGCGGTACAGGTTTTTTTTATTTATGTAAATTTTAGAATTTTTGTTTGAGAAGAGTAACAATTTTTTGGGGGGTTCTTTATAAGTTAGTATAGAAACGATACTTCTATCGATAATTTTAAAAAACCTCCTACTTCGTTAACGCTTAGGGTTCTAACATAAATAAGAATTCCAATACTTGGGGACACGTTAGGTCCCACTGAACTAGATCACCTGAGCCAACACCACGGTATTTCCGACATTCCTCCCAGAGTCAAACAATGACAAGGTCGCACGACTGATTGTTCACGTCAGATACGTGGGGCCAGTTTTTTGGCAAGTCTCGGCCTCCGTAAAAGCGGCTCACGAGAATAAGGCCGGTCTCTACAGAAGTGGAGAACCGATTTTAATTCCATTCAAATGAAGAGGAGATAGGAAAGTGATAAAAATAACAATATAATTCACGAAGTTCCCAAATGTTAATTCAATATAAAAGGACATGAACCACCACGGGTGGAGGCTGTTGCACCGACATCATCCAAAATTAGATCGGCCGACGTAGAATCCTTGTTATCAGTGATAAGATAGGCCAATATCTTACTACGTCATCATCACCTACTTATCAGGTTATAAACCTTACAATTACCTGCGTAAGCCACTCGCT
Organism: Euschistus heros; assembly: GCA_003667255.2. Lineage (NCBI taxonomy): Eukaryota > Metazoa > Arthropoda > Insecta > Hemiptera > Pentatomidae > Euschistus > Euschistus heros. Next base: position 929,513 of record RCWM02000071.1, on the reverse strand, counting down.
GGCTTTAGACTGTTTCTATAAAGCGATTAAGTTAAAATTTGGTGTTGTGAACATTCAGAATTCATTAACTAGAAATCTTCATTTTGTATGTCAATCCATTAAAATTTATGAAGAACATTATCTGTTATGGATATGAATTGAATTTACGTTATTACTTTTTAGAAATGGAAAGAAATCATCAAGAGTTATTGGATCCCAAATAATGATATTGCAAATCATACAATACTTTGACACACTCCAATTTTAAAAGATAAGGTATAAACTAAATATCCAAATTCATAATTGATTGGTTATGATGCGAAGTTTTTAGGATACGAATTTAAAATTAAAAGCGCCTGATGAAAGATTGCAGAGACACGTGAACACGAATTTCATAATCATTAATAAATGTCTTAGTCAAGATATAGCCTGCATTATCACGCTTTTATAAATGGTGCGATCAGAAGAAGTGAAAAAAAAGGAAAGGAAGGATTATTAAATGTATCAAAACAAAAAAGAAAAGAAATCACTGAAGGAACAGGAGATGGAGGCTGATTATAAAAGGGGCTAAGTCCTCAAGATCCTTGGGGCTGTAACTTCATCCGTCTTCGTTATCATTAGTGAAACTGCAGGACAATGCGAAGCAGGCTGCGGACCTAACGATGACTTCTTAAGGCAAAACCGTTAGCCCATTCTCGATCTATCGCATATGGCTCACAAACAAATGAGCTTCTACTAATATAGGAATAATCGAAAAAGGCTAAATAAATCGACTTATACCCCACGAAAGGAAAAACTAATTAATATTCATATGAGATTAGTTCCTGTTATCAGCATTTTGTTAGTTTGTTTTGTTTTTATTATAGTCTTTATTTCATTTTTTGACGATTAATTTTAATTTTTTTTTTCAAGAACACCCACTGAGTTCAGAAGAGATTCATGTTTTTACCTATTATTTCTTTGTTCATATTAGATAGATTATATATTTAAACATAAAGTTATCGCCGATTCAATAACAACTCGCCCAAACGCGCTTAGGGCCTTGGTATATATCACTAATAATAGTCGACTGTTTTTATACATGATTGCATTTCAGTTTTGGGTTTCTCAATAAAAAAGCAAGAAACAATTATGATATTAATTAGATAAAAATACTTGTACTGTGGTACATAGTTTTGAAAGCTGTATTTTCATTTGTTATGTCTATAACAAACCTATATAGAAAACTAATAAATATGTTCTATTATAACGTCATAATGCTATATTATATTATAATCTTTAACATTACAACGAAAAAATATGTGTGTGTATAAATGTATATCATGACTACTATTATGGGTTCTACAAATGATTTTCATAAAAAATAAAATCAAATAAAACACGACATTTGTAGCAAAATACAAATAAATAATATTAAAAAAAAAAAATCATTATTTATTCACAAAAATGTTTGAAGAACTTTTCCTAAAACCCCCAAAACTTTATAAATTATAAACTATACTGGACCTGGATCCCTGGGTGTTAAGAAACACAAGAATTTGATGATCCTCATTAGGGGTGATGTAGTGGATAGGTAAAACGAAAATATGAAAGGAACGGGATGCCCTAATAGGCTAAACAGATCAACTCTCTGATTGTTACATCGGAAACTCTAATCCAAACTATGATAGAGCAATATATACTTTGATCCGTACCCGGCATTCAACTTGACCTGATGAACTCAAGATTTTATATTAAATGAGAGCTTGTAATTTGATATAAAATATACTAGTTTGTAGTAAATATTGATGGTTTAACTTGGTTACAAGGTGATAGTTGGAGGATTTCCATGAATAAAATATGTTTAAAGCTCTATTTAAAACTTTGGAATAGGTGCCATTTTGTGCAGGCCTGCCATGCCAATTATACTTTCAGTGATCTAACCTCTGTCACAGTTTGAGCGAAAGAAGTTTATATAAAATTAAATACAATTAAAAATGGTAATGTCGTTTCAAGTAATATGTTATCTCTTATGAGATAATATTTTTCCGCTTAACCTTTTGAAACCCAAGGTAAGGGGGTTCAAATGAGATTCATATACTATCTAATAAAACGTGTCGTTGTATGCGTATATTGATCCGGAGTTCGATATGATGAAACCACATGCAATAGAAAAAAATAAATAGAAAAAAGTAACGAAAACAATGTATATTTGGATTTTTCTATAACTTGTAGACTCATGATGTTGTTAATAATATAATGTGGTGGTGTTACATTACTAAAATCCGATGAATATGCCAGAAAAAAAAAATTTTCATGGGCAAAGTGAGTATGTATTATCTTTGTCCTGTAATCCTGAATAATAAGGCGGTTAATTTACTTTCTGACTGACCAGCCAATAAAACATTTTAATATAAATTCCTAAAACTGATAATTGACTCCCCTCCTTACGAACCTAACAAAACACTACATACAGACTTCTTATTCCAACAGGTAAATGCCACATTCATAAAATTTAGATGGCTGTAAATATATAATAATAAGCATATATTACAAATTTCTTACACAACTCAAAGGAGGCTGAAAAGGAGATGGATGAGGAATCTCTTTGTCTAATCCCTAATAATGTAGTATCACGCCTGGAGATTGTACCACTGGGTTGTACCTCCCTCATGCCCTGATCATGTCAGTTGTTTTCAATGCAACTTTATAACCACTATTTGTAAACAAATGTGAGCAGTTGTGAATAAAATCATTATTAAAAGAAAAAAATGATTTTCGACAAAGATGCCTAAATGAAGTTAATAATTTAATATGACACTACCATATTGTTTTGTTTTTATGTATTATATATCTCCTAACGAATAAAATAAAATATGTAATCATATTAAGAAAAATTTAAAATGCTAAGCCCTCAATGTTAGCTTATTGAAAATACGATTTGAATTTAAACTTACTTCAGTATCAAATAATTAGGATCATATATATTACGACTTTGTTGCGGATTAACATCTTTCTCAAATCAAATTTGGAGCCAACACAGACCTGACTGTTGACCAAACGTAAGAGCCCAGTTCATTATTCCTGTTCCACAAAAAAAAAAAAAATATATATATATAAAATTAGGCAATATTGACCAAATAAAGGCAATGATTCGATCGCGGTTCAGTATGCTGCGCTAATATTTATATGGACAACTAACATGACAGCTATAGCCTGTAAAATGCAAATTCACGATCATAATCACCGAATTAGAGAGAGAGGGAACTTGGCCGCTCATTAGATATGCTAAAGCAGTTAACGACGGTGGCTCTGGCCACTATAAATCATACATTTCGTTAGTATCAGTAAATTCATCACTTATTCTAAAATATAATTTACGCCCTCTTTAATTATTCCAAGATAATTATAATTTCCTAATAAGGGTAAGAACACATTCAAGATTGATTGGATGTTTTGTAGAGAATATATAGCTCTTCAATAGTAGGATAAAGATGTATATATGAGAAAGAGAAGGAAATGAAAGAGAAAGAGAGACCATCAGAAATCAGAAACTACTATTCTTATATCTATATAGGCAAGCCTTCAAGTGGTGGTGTCCATCTTAGCAAATTTTCTTAGGAAATAATTTGGTAGGCAGTAATTTGGACAAGAACTTATGTGCACATATAAGTGTCAAAAAGTACCAGCAGTTCCTAGTAAAAAATGTTACCAAACGTAACATAATAAAAATTACATTGCATGCATGGATGTTACGTTTTTTTACATAGTAAAAATATTCTCCATTAAATTTCTAAATTTGAAACCGTCGTCAAATTTTCGATCCAAGCAACACCAAAAGAGCTAGAATTTGTCAAAATGAATGTGAAAAAAAATTACACCGAAAATGTACAGACACCCATCCAAAAATATATATTTTTTGAACCTTTAAGCTAAGGAAGGGAGTCGAGATCCCCTAAATAATACTCCCTTAGACCTTTTACATACGCCATTGGGGGCGAGAATAAAGACTAAAACAAAAAATTTCAGACCAATACCAATAATTAGGATATTTTCAACATATTTCTAATAAGGATGGATTATCTTAGCTATATAGAGTCTCTAAGAAGAAATAATGGTTTTATTGGTGCGAAATTTATATGCTGTATATATAACGGGTGACTAGAAAATTGATGCGGAACCGGTAGGGGGAAATAGTACAGGCTAATCTGTGTCGATTTTACTATAAAACTACTGTCCGAAAATTAGCCGTTGTCGGGTTATACTAAGTTTTAAGATTTTATAATATTAACGTCCTTCATAAGTTAAACAAGTCGTAAAACTAAAAAAAAAAAATGCTTGTTTGGGGTCGCATGAAAACTTTAGTATCTGATCAAAATCCAGTGCCCACAATAGAAGACCTCAGAAATAGGATAATACATGCAGCACAAGAAATTCAAGCCTCTCATAGGAATTCGACAATAGAAAAAATCAGCTGTAATATGATGAGCACGTATGTGCATTAGAAATAGAGGGTGCCATATTGAAAATGTATTATAAAAACAGAAAATGTAGTTTCAAACAAATTATCCTATACTAAAGTATGATTTTGTATTTGTGGTATTTTTATTGTTTTTTTCCTTCCTTCCTTTTATAGTCATATTTTTGCCAATTCTTAACCGATTTGTGATTTTTATACCTCATTTGAAAGGAAATAAAACGTAGATGTTTTACAATTATATTGTACGAAAAAATTGTAGGTGATTTGTTCTAGTAAATTAAAGTTCTTGATATTAACGATTTTTTTAAACAAAAATTGAACTAATTTGAGGCTTACTGCTTGAGATAACGTCAATACATTTGAGTATCAATTTTCGTATTTTAGAATATTTTTATTGTTTCAATCAATAAATAAATAAATAAATAAATAAATCGTATAAATTAAATAAATATTGTTAATAAAAATGACGCTAATTTTATAAAATCTTAAAAATTAGAATAACTCGAAAAGGCTAATTTTCGTACAGAAGTTCTTATAGTAAAATCGACTCAGATTAGCCTGTACTATCTTCCTCTACCGGCTCCGCATCTATTTTCTAGTCATCTTGTATATTACAGTTAAATATAAAAAGTTTCATTATTAATTACTAAATAAAGTTCCTAAAAAGAAAAAATTTAAGAGTTAATTTAATCTTAAATATTAGTATTGTAATATATTTAAAACAAGCATTTTGTAAAAATAAGGATAGAAACGTTGAAAACCCGATTTCCAATGATCTGCCAGACACCGTAAGAACCGGAGTTTTCTCTTTATCTCGGAAGAACATTCCTAAAGCATGATAGCTTTCTCCAAAAAAAAAGTTCTTAAGAGTACTTGAGCGGTGCTTTGGCACTAAAGCAGTAGGATAAGTGAGCTGTATGTCCTCGTAAATTCTGCTCTCTGGCGGCACCGAAACTGGCTTCTCGGTCGAAGCCTTGTTCCTTCCCGCTACCGGGCTGCCTCTTTTTTATTAAAATTTTAAAGAAGAAAATAATGGATACTATTGAAGAAAATTATTGGCATGAAAAATAAATAGAGAGATCTATCCCGTTTTAGGTGGATCCTTCTCTAATTTTAAGGAGCAAGGATAACTATTTTTTTATTTTGATTAAACAATTTATACTTGAAGACACATATGTCGGATGGATGGGCTAGATCAATATTAGAAATGGAACCACTATGACTTTGGCCGACTAATTGGCCAAGCTGATCATGGCTTCCGTAGGAATTCGGGTAATATCCGCAATGTCCGAATGGCATCGTTTATAGTTGTCTGTACATGTAGATACTTTTTAATAGAAAAATAAAGCAGGTTACTTGAAAACTTTGGAATTCAACCATGTCGAAAATGATATCGTTTTATTGAACTTTATATATGTATATATAACAAAAAATATCTAACATGCAATTGCAAATAAAAATCGTGTTCCAACGGTTATATTACATTTCGATAATATTCTTAGTTATGACACAAAAACAAAACTTTAATTAAAAAAAAATAGTAGGTTATGTAATCAAGGAAGGCCATTTTTGTCATTTCAATCAACCTATTTTTAAGCTTAGAAATATAAATGAATAAAATGGCAGGCTAGTTGCCGACTACAAAAGCAGCCGATTAGTTGGCTTTACCGACTAGTCGGGCCATTTCCAATGAATATCTTGGGACGCATTAAATAAAATCATGAAATTTATAGGAAAAAAAAAATTATATTGCATTAAGAAATACCTACATGCATAAATTATACCGGTTTAACATACAACATTACAATTGATAATTGCTGAGAATTGCTTAAAAATCCTTACATGAAATGATCGAACCAATATCTAATAGGAACTAAGCTAGGATTTAATTGCTCATATGAAGTTAAAGCAAATATTTAGATATTAAACAAACATATCAACAAAGAAAACATTATTACCACCTTCGATCTGATCTGTAAAATAATTATTTAATACTGCCATAATTTAATTATAACGAAGTAATTCAAACAGATTTAGATAAATCTGTAGGGTAGAGTCCACAGTTTCTGTTGTTTTGTCATTCATTAAGTGCTATCTGAATTTTCCAAGAAAAAAATAAAATTATAGTCATTAGAAAAATGATTCAAGGCAACCGGCAAGAGGACATATTCTCGTTTGTAAGTCCTTGGCAAATGATAATTGCACTATTTCAACTATTTGAAATGTATACTCATACGAAATCGAAATAATGTTGTCCTATAACTAACTGAGAAAATAGTATTTCATTACTGATCATTAGGAATACAATTTTTCTATAATAAAGATTTTTAAATAAAGAACTAGAATATTTCGATAAATAGAAAAAAAATATTAAATTAAATTAAAAATATTTGAAAAAACATGAAAATTCCCCCAATTATCCTAATTTATCAATTACTTGTTGATACCATCGTTCAGAACGCTCATTTGTGGCCTAGTGATTTGCTAGTGAAAGATAAAGGTCAATGAATGAAATTATGATATCGGACTGGTAGCGGAATAGTCCGAATTATCTATGAATGAATGGGCACGACTATTACAGGAAAACTGCAAGGTCCGTTCACTATCATTAGGAATACGTCGTCAATTACAACTACATTTTACTTTTACTTCCTGCATTACTCAAGATAAAGAAAACATGTCAATCGGCAAAATAATTTTAAAATAACAGGTTACCAACCTATTCTAGCCATGGTGGAAAGGTCAAGATTCATTCCGTGGGTCCGCCACGAATTAAATTAAATGATGAAAGAATAATTATTAAATTCGTGAAAAATTTAAGCTGACCTTTGAAAAAAATCTGAAATAGTAGTATGTCTACCTAACAACGACACTTTGTCAAAGTCGATATCTTGGAACTCGGGCCCTTTTAACCTCTTAAATAATGGAAAAGCTTTATTTTCATACTTCAGCCTATTTTTCAAAATTTTGGATAAGATGTTCGCTGGTATTCCAAACTAATTTGTAATATCGCACTTTCTGCCAATCCCCGGCATTTACTGCTGGAATAATTTTCAATTTTTCCTCATACAAAAGGGTTTTATACTTTCCCATTTTCGAGAATAAAAAAAAAGTTGTGGAACAACAGACAACGAAACGTATCGCATTATTGTTTCATCAGAAATTGAAACAAACCGAAACAAATGTTAGGATGGGGTTACTGTTAATCCTTCGTTGAATCTTTGAACAGTCTAAACTCAACTTATTTAACAAGTCGACTTCGATTTATGGAGGTTTTTCCGATAAAAACTTCATTTATAGAGGTGTGGTGTAAGCTAAGGAATCTTCAAAAATTCGATATATCAAGGTCTTCTTAACCAATCCTTCGATATGTAGAGGTAAAAATAACATAGAAATAGTAGGAAGATTCAAGGGGAATAGAAAAACTTCGATTAATCAACGAATACGCTATATCGAGGTTCCATATATATAAGTTTGAATCATTATTTCTGAGATATAATTGACTATATGACGAAATAATATTCATCAGATATTAGTTAATTATAGTTTATGTATAATCGATTTTTTTTTAATTAATGTCCATCAGCTAGCAAGAACTAGAAATATCCCTGCTATTTTTTGAATAGCACCTGTCTAAAAAAAAAACTATTGTAATAAAAACCTTTTTAAAACAATAGAAGCATTATAGGATTGGAAAAAAAAAACTGTACCACTTACAACCCACGAAGGGTCTGAGGTTGGGATTGCCCCTAAGAGCGTCTTTCGACCTCAAATTCGATCCACGGCTGAGATGACAGAATATAAATTTTCTGCCTTCAGTCGGACTTGAACTTAGGCCCGGGAGCATGGTAGTCAAGCGCCTAACCCACTGAGCTACCGCGCCTGCCTATAGAATTAAAAATCGGTTGCTAATTCAATTATAAATAAATTGAAAATATAAATAAAGGATCCCGATCCTAAATCCCCAGCGATGTCATCGTTAGGTGGACGTAGCCCCTCCGGTATCGGAACACGGAATGTACTGCACTAGAGCGTTTCTGGACGAAAAACAACCTTTTGACAGATTTTGGCACCCAGGACTGCAATACAACCTCTGCAAATTTCTATTTTGTGCACCCTTCCATGTAACACGTTCCTATATCAGCATATGAAAAATAATGTTTCAAGGTTATATACCTTCATATTAAATTAAAATATCTCTTATTTGTTCCTCTTTATCCAGTATGCCAATGTTCCTAGGGGTAGTATCTTAGGTGTCATCTATATGTTTATAACCAGACCTTTTTGGACATACGGAGTTGGGAATTGGGGCACCATCAAGCTCTCCAATTTATCTTGTATCCCTTATTTAAAATTTAAAATCCTTTGAAAAATCTTCAATTACTCTCAATATGTCAACAAACTTAGCTATAATGATTTTAATGAACCAAACGTTGCTGATTTGATACAAACAAGATGCCGTTATTTGTATTATACAATCCATTACCAATCAAACACCCCCGCCTCTCAAATTTTTCCTTTTCGATTCCCGACAACCCTACCTTATATGTGAAAAGAAGGCGGCCTCTAGACATGCTTATATAGAAATTTTATTTCGTAAGTGCTGCTAATTTGTAGTTGTTCTAAAAGTCATTATATTACATTAAACCCGTTATCCCTCACATTTACTTAATGTATATTTTATATAGTTGTAAATGTGAATAAATAAATACGAAAGAAGAAGAAGAAGAAGAATTCGAGTAAACGGGTTTTTTAGTTTGTTATTACACAAATTTGAAACTTATCAATAACAGTAATCCTATCTTACATTAAGCTATCTTTCCAAGAGATAAAATAAAACAGACAATAATAAACACTTCAGATTTAAACCACTTAATCCCACCAAATCATTGAATAGTGGCTGTATCTTGAGTAGTTTAATTGAAGCACTTAGAAAAACCATCAGCCATATTTTATTGTGTTTTGTAAATATGCATTAATGATTTTTTTAGTGCCTTAAAATTTACATTTCCACTAAAAAAAAATAGAAGAAAAAAGAAAACATACTCATTAGCACTAAAAACAAATTACTTAAGAAGTCAGCTTAACAGGTTTGGCAGTTAAATCAATATTCTAAGGTTCCATATTGTTTATTTTTTTGTATTAATTATAGTGCTATTATCTGCAAATTAGTAAGAATACTGATGTGAAAAATATGCCTATGACGGAACGCCTTCAAGCCTATAAAAGGCAACGAAAACGTTAAAGAGAAATGAGCGCGTTGATTTATAACATCGTAAATTAGTTGCCACTAATCGATATATGGCGCTGCAAATTCCGGTCCTAAGAGCTCACCCATTCATTGCCATAAGTTTTGCAAATTAGGGACTGCAGTTCGACAAAGAACAGAGTCGCTAATGGTATACAATAACCGAAAAGCAATGATGCAGCTTTCGATAATATGATACAAGCTACATGAATTTATTCAACTTTGGCTTTCTTAATTTATTAAAATATCATAAAATAGTTCAATGCTATCAAACAACCTTTTAATAATTTAAAAAAGAAAAAGAATTCAAAACTGAGCAGATCATCCACTTCTTTTTAATCGCGAAAATTAGAACATATTTAAGCTGAGATTTAATGAAAATAAAATATGCATGATGCAATCAGTAAATACAATAAAACGGTACTTTCCTACACTACTGGATTCTGGGGGTCTTATATAATAATTTTTTTTTTCTAATATATTTTATTGAAATAAGTGTACAATCTGCCTCAGTAAAGGGCAATAGGTACAGAGATAAATGTATTCATTCATACCGTATTTACAAATGCACACACACACACAACTAATAATAATAAAAAATAAAATAAAATAAATAAATATCTTCATAAAATAAAGTATAATAATATTAAACACGTCAATTAACAATCTACTAAGGATTGGTTAAACATCAAACTAGTCTAAGAAAATGTTAAATAAACTAATAAACGGGAACGAGGAACAAGTCGTCATTTAAATATTTTTCAACAATTATTTAGCGATAAAAAGTTTTGTTACGTCAAATTCAAGTGTTCAAGTCCTAGAACGATTTTTTAATGTTTGTTAATTAAACGATTAGCCAAGCTGTCTCATCATTTTTTTTTAATCTTTAATTTTATGAATAAAAAGAAAATATTTTATATTCATATCCTAAAATGTTCCTTTAAAATTCTGGATTCTACAAATATGTGGTCCAGTAACAAGCGGCTTCTGTTATACGAAACGCTTGCACTGAATATTTTCTTTACTTTTATTCATTGAAATATTTTGGTTGCAAATAAAGAAGCATTATGAAGAGAGACAGTGCCAAAGGCTCTATTAAAATCGCGATAAGCTTTAAGTGGCTAATAGCTGAATTAATCGAGGCCACTCAAAAAATAATCAGCCTGATCGAAATGAGAAGGATTCATCCTGTGAGGAAATCGGCACGCGAAAGACTGTGAATGAACTATAATTTTAAAAAGCCATGTTTGCCGAAGCTATAAATCTAATACTTATTGTTAGTATCTTATTTTTATAATTTTCCCTTTTGTGACATCCTTATAATAAATTATTTATTTTTATAGCAGTGTTCAAATAGGGAATTTATTCTTATATCTTAGGAAGGAGATAAACATTTAAAGAACTTATTTTAATATATTTTGTTAAGATTTAAAGATAGCTACATATGAATATTATGTAACTATCTAACTAAATTATTTCTTATTTTCTAATTGATCATGTGGAAATTCAATAAATCAACCTATTACTTAAAAGCTAAACCTTCGACTCCTTGAACATTTACTTAACAAACGTTCTAACCTTCCGATTAGTTACAAAAAACACATTTACATAACAGTAATTAGACCTATTTAGACGTAGGGATTTGATCTTTGGGGCTCCACTAAACCATCCAATTCATTTCGTTGCCAATCCTTACAATCAAAAATCCTTAGAAAAATCCACAATGCTCCTTACTTTGTCACGAACAAACTTATCCACAATGATCTTAATATTCCTTATGTCTGTGACTTAGCCCAAACCAGATACCTATTCTTTCATAGCTAACTTCATAATCATTCAAATCTACTAGTATCACAACTCGCTTTCCACTCTATTACTGATAACTCTCCAAGGCACCTGAAAAGAAGATGGCCTCGGGGCCTGCTAATATAGTACTTTATTATATAGAACTTATCTAAGTACTATCAATGGGATGTTCCTTTCAAGCAATGACATGTCATTTAGAATTATCATCACATTTACTTGTAGTATTATATATAAAATGTATACAGTTGTAAATTTGAATAAATAGGTAATTATATATATATATATATATATATATATATATATATATATATATATATATGTGTGTGTGTGTATATATATGGATAAATTTCTTGACTGTTACTAAACATATATATAGATATAAATATTTATGCGCTCTCTTTAAAGATCGAACTACTTGTATTATAAATTTGCAGCATTATAAAAGAAGAAGGTATAAAATTATTTCTAAGAATTAGAAAAAATAAAATAAAATGGATGTTGGTCTTTAATTATATTATAAACACACTAATAATTTGTCACACAGACTCAGTTCGGATTTGATTTTGATTTTAAATGTCAAATAAACTAGTGTGATCAATATTTATGTATTTTTTAAAATTTAAACTATATGGCTAGCCTGTTATCCCGATTTTTTAATAACCTATTGGCGTTGTTAATCTATGCATACGTGTAGTTATAAAGTACCCTTATTATCATTTATAATAATGTGTTTTTAGTTATGAACCTACAACATCCTGTCCAGCAGAATCTCGCCACTTTATTTCTGAGGACAGACTTCTTGACAAGAAGGTACGGATTTCTTAAAGACCATCAACATAATCGTCACTAAGCTTATATAAATTATACAAATGGAATAACAATGTCACTGAGACATTGTTCAAAAAAAAGTTTAGAAACTTAAATACATAAACAAAACACAGGCTGAATTGTAGTTTATCTCTGGTCAGATACATTCTGGCTGGTTGTCAGTTGCATATTTGTTCCATTGAATGTGCAAACTAGGTATCATTCACTCTATACCTAATTAAACTGTGTACAATATGAGCTTTTAACTGTTCTAAACATCCACAACCTAGCAGAATTAGCGCGTAATACTAACACATTCTTTCATTATCGAACATACATGCAGGACTAGGTTTTTAATCGTTTTATTTTTAATAAACCTCCTAAGCCTCTGAGAATAAAATGGCTTACGAGCGCAAGGCACAAAAGGTTCGATTTCATAAATGAATTTCGGTCTTCATACTCTGGATAGAATAGAATCGCTATCGGTGAGATAACCGGCCTTTCCTTTCCTAATTGGAGTTTATAAAGAGGTTAATCACTATCCAACAATAAGATGGCCCAAAAATAGTTATTACATTTCAGAAACCAACCATAATTTCTCAACAAGTCAGTTCTTGTTTCTCGGGTCCAAGAAAATACTTAAATTACAAAATCAAAAAGAAGCTCCATAAATGACTAAACCTTTCAGACCACCTCCGGCTTTATGACAGATTGCTCTATAAACACCCTCATCTCACAGATTTATTGGCCAACTACCGATGCTGTCAAGTAAATAGTTAATGATGATGGATATATCGCCTAAACAATGATCGATTATGCCATAGACCCTGAAGAAATTGACCAATCAACTACTTAGCCAGCCCACATAGCCACAGGGGACATAATAAAGTCACGGTATGGATTTATAGCGGTCTCCTGTTACAAAACTGTTTCGAAATTCAGAGGTCGGCTCCTGTGTCTCAATCTGGGAACCAAAATATTACTTGAGGGGCAATTAAAAATATAGGGTTGGCTGCTCAATTATGTCATGGTGCGACAAGAAATAAATAATGGGTAAAAAACCACTAAATTTTATATCACAACTGAGAGCAAGATAAAAAGTTGTTGGTCAGTGATGCACAGAAGCGACATATGAACAAGATCAAGAATAATTTGAAATATATATAATTTTTATTATTTGAACATGAAAATATAAGCAAATAAATATTTGAAAAAAAAAATTATCTCAATCTAACCGTAAAACTGAGCATTTGCAAGAATAATGTCGAGTTTCTGATACCAAAATTATTTAAATAAAATTGATTTTATTTTCATTATGACATAATATTCGTTTTTCTCGTTGAGTTCATGCTAAAAGACCTATTGCTGGTTTTAATTAGTTAAAAAATAAACCTTGTAGAGAATTAAAAGAAACATATTAAAAGAAAGTAGACCAACTAAATTGGTTATCGCGATGATGGCTGTACAATGATCCTTTACACTAATTCAAAATTCCTTAAAAACCGAACCAAGCCGCTACTTCTTTTTATAAGAAACAACCTATTCACCATTTAGATTCCAGGATCCTCTACCAAAAATTTATTTTTTGAAATACTTCTCTGGATCGCAAAAGTCGAACCTGTGTCAACAGCGGAGTCAAAAGCAGCATTTTTGGCAAACACGCCAGTAAGATTTAATTCATACCACTTCGATTCTTATACTAGCCGATCCACTTTAAAGTTTTTTAAAAAATCAACAACATAAAACGAAAATATAAAAGAGAAAAACATTCTACATGGGAAATGTTCCGGCCAAACCTTCCCCTGACAAGAGGGGGTTACACTTGTAGACTTCTTCCTCAGCAAGGACCTCGTTCCTTTTGCATTCCCTGCGCTCCTTGATGTAGGTCTCTGGAAGGACCTTACTAAATTTGGAGATGGCCAGGATTCCTTGTTTGTCTTATATGGCAGGAGACTGTGTCAGGACCTATCCGGCTAGGAGGTCCTGCGGCTTTGATCAACCTGTCGGAAGGAGAGGTCCTAGGTGCCAACACCATCGCTCTCTATAGCAACCTTTATCTAGATTCAATTCATTAATTCAGGACAAATAAGTTTGTACCTTGAGTTGGAATAAAAAAAAAAAATTCTATAAATCGTTTCTGGTTATTTTCTTTGAGGCATAAAATTGTAAAATAAACAAGAGCATTGAGAGATTTCACCACCAGATATAAGCTTAATATATTCAATGCTTCAAACGAAGCTTAATACTCAAAACGAAAACGATTAGATGCAAATTTTGACTGACTTATTTCTTAATTAAATCTTTTATTTTACCATTGCTCCAAGATTTTATTTTATTTGCTGAAAACATTTAACAAACGTTTTGTCATCACCTTATTCCAATACTTTTGCTTATGGTAAAAGATAATAATTACAATAATTGTTAGATATATTACTATAACCGGTGCATCACCACCGGCTTAGTTTTTATCACTCTTAATTATGACTTAGCTAAATAAATATCTATGAAACTAAATTATAAAATAGTTAAGAAACTAAAATTTAATAAAACGATTTTAAATATATAATGTTTACAGTAACTCAAATTATTTTAAACGACCGAAACCTGCCAGACAACTATATACCACCCCGAACAATAATCAAAACATAATAATTCTAGTCAAATCCTAACAATTTTTTTTAAAAATATAAACAGTCCATTAATTAACGAATAATTTAATACTATTTATTTTGAAAACCTGCCTTTAATAATGGAGCAGTCTAATACAACTTTAAAATCCATTACCTTGATAAACATAGTATGAAGTTATATCATTCAATTATTTTTCTATATTACGAAATAAAAATAATTAATCGTATGATTCAAATATATTAAAAACGCAAGTATATGTATATATACTAAGAGATAACAAAAAAAAATGTTAACCATTACAATTCAATTTATTAGAATAATTATTTATATTTCTATCGAAATGAAATAAAACACTTTTCATATTATACAATTTTAGTTGACATTTCTTTGAAGGAGGTATAATTTATAATAATTATTTACTATTGTAAAATTTATTATATGTTTTATATTGATAGTTGCTTGTTAGTTGGATTGTTTTAGAAGTATCCTGAAGATAGGATACAATTTTTTTTTTCCGAAAAAAGTAGTGTATTACTAAATATATCCATTAAGGAGTAGAACGGCATAATAATGTCAATTATTATAACAGTTTAGGTTTAATTTAATAATAAAAAAAAAATCGAAAAATACTCCTCTACATACACAACTGCTAAAGATTTTTATTCTGCTATATTCATTTTTAATAATAAAGTAAAAATAAAATAAGATTCTATCTTAATTTTCAAATAAATAAACAAGTTTAATTTCATTTATATTTCCGTTGAAATGATCGCATACCACTTTCCATATTATTAATATAATAGTTTTAGTTTAATATAAAAAAAATAGTACTCTACATACCCTAATGTTGCAGCAAATTTGTATTCCTGTGATTCTATTACTATTGTAATCGGTTGAACCTGCAGTTGTCATGGCTGTTAAAAGTTTTTAATGAAACCTCAACTTCAACAATTTAAGGTCCTCGAAAGGGGTAAAAATAGTTTTTTATTTTGATAAAATTTCACATGTAAGGGTTTTTTTGGTGCGTTAAATCGAGATTTGGGTTCAGTTTTGCAGGAGAAAAATTTTCCACTTATTAACAGAGGATTTCATTGGAAAAATTTTTGAAGCCGGATTGTGTCTTGAGCATAACGATAGTACTTTTATTTCAAATAGCATACAAAACTACAATTTAACGCTAAAGAATCATTTCTCTACCTTGAAAGATAAAACGTGATTTTCATTGTTTTTTCTCGGCCCCAATGATCATTGGCGACTATAACTCTAGTTTTTCACTATTATAGGTCCCTACTACCCACACAAAAATCGGCATTCAAATCTGTGAGTTACAAGTCTAAACGTCCTCTTGTCAGTAAAAAGTGGATTACAATGAGAGAAATGTGAAGATCAAGATAACTTTCTTATGATTTATAAATATCTTTTTAATACTAAATACAGTCTAACGAAAGTATTATTGGTCAAAAATTATAAGTTCGTTATGATAATATTCTTTAATAAACAGACGATTTTAATTAATTAAGATATTATCGATGTAATTTCTTCATTATAAAGCGCAGTGCCTCAAAATGGAGACGAATAGACTCCCGCCTAGGTAACTCCAATGAGGTAGTGCATTAATAGGCAGCTAACACCGGATAAGTTAATAGAGGCGGTTACACTCTAATCCCCACAGCAGTTACTGCATTCAGCAGAGGGGTAGAGTTTAGCGGCCACAAGACGAAGTTTCAACTGTGTTATGATATATAGCCAGCGATATCAGAGCGCAAACCGTAAAAGTAATGAGAGCAGAAATGGATAATGCATCATGTATGTCTTAATGCAGCATGACCAGCAGCGATGCAAATAGATGCAATGAGCAAGGTATTAGAAAAGCTTCAGCTGGTCTTCCTTACACCTAGCTGTCCTGGAGAGCATACAGATCCCGCATTACCTCCGTGCTAGGCACCTCCAAGGGTTAACTTCTCAATTGGTACTTACAAGAGTTATCGCTGACATAAGTACCTAATTTCCAATTCATAAATATTTAAAAAAAAATAAATTATAAAAAAATTAATTTTTATTATTTCAACCAATACTTTTGGTTCGTCAATTATCCAATTATAAATATTATATTATTTAATTAAAATAATCAGGAAATTCCAATATAAAACTTAAATATAAAAAGAAAAAAATTGACAATAGTTTTGAGTTACTAGTGACATATCTGAGAGAACAGCACTGGGATTGCTGTGAGCCTGGCTTGCCCAGTAAACCCATAGCATGGTCCGGCGTTTCCCAGGGAAGTTGTATAAAAAGAATGATTTTTATAAGTATGATTATTTATTTTTTTCCCCTTTATTATAACTGTTTTTTTTTAACATTCTTTATACTTTTATTTTCTGATTTATTGTAAATTAATATTTACTATTTTTTGTATCTTGTGTAGTTGGGTTTTTTTAAAATTATTTCGTACTTATTGAATGAATGGATCCTTTTGTCATCCATATTATTCATTACCTTTTACAAAAGCAGCGTAATATTTATTCATAAAAAAAATAGTTATTCAATAATTTTGATTCGAAAAAAAAAAATAGTAATAAAAATGTAAATTATAGTTTTTTTATAGAGTCACTAAAGGAGTAATAAAATACTTCTCTTAAAATTGATCTAAATATTACAATTTATTTTACGACTGCTGTCTTTACATTTTGGTAAATAATCATATATACCATACTAAAAAATTTCGAGGGAAAAAAAAATGTTAATACTTTTATATCATTAAGAAAATCTAGCTATTCTACACGAATTTCGAAAACGAAGGTTTTTATCGATTCAGTGCATAGACGATTAGCGTAAGGAAGGAACTACAACTTAACCTCAGCTTAAAATTACAAACTAAATTTTAAGTTTTATGCAGTTAAAAATTAAGTAATACTTAATTTACTACAAGTTTCAGAATACTGATCGGTGCATGGAGCTAACTGCAATTTAATATGAATCTAATGTTTTTCTGATATTTGTGATACCAATCATTAATTATTAATTATCTCTAATTATTTAAGCAATATCAATCGAACACATTTATATATCTATGGATATAGAAAAATAACTTTAAAATATTATTTTTAAATTTAATATACTCGATGAAATTCCAATCATCGGTTATGGTTTTCTCCAGTTATTGTGTTTGGGGCAATAGGACTTTCTAAGAGCACTGTTAAGGAAGTGAGGCTTCACAGCTGCGACCAAGCAAGGCTCCACCTTGTCACGTATGTCTAATGCTCGAGCAGGCCTGGAACCACGCACTGCAGGTAATCGTTTCAAACCAACTGCAGTTTTATTATCTTAATTAATTGGTCGTAAACTGCTTAATATATCGGCCACCCAGGTCACCGTCATCACCTCTATCCAATAAAACATTTAAGACCTTCCCTCAAATTTATGATAGGGGCAGACAAGCCGGAATCCGGTTGGCAAGTCGTCTGGAAAGAGTTCCATTGACGATTTCTGCTCAGTCTGAGTTATAAAGCGAGAAGCCAATTTAAAACTCAGACTAGAGAGAGAGAGAGAGTGAGTCTAATTCTACACACGTTATACAAAGTAAAATAAACAATTAAAAAATATAAAATATGAACTCGAAAGAGATATTTGTTAGATGGAAGTTCTATTTTTATAAGAAATTGAAAAAGTTAATTTTTTTTTTTGACTACCTCCAGACCAGAAAAGAAATTATAGAAATATTATTAAAATACAACATAATATTAAAACATAAAACTAATACGAATATTGCAACCCTTCCACATGGCATCTACAGAGGCAGTGTTCTACCCGCATTGACGGGTCAGAAGTCACACCCAAGGCCGCACTGATAAAAAGAATCAACTGACGTTATGATTGATAAAAAAAAAAATATTTTATTCAGCCAGGATCCCTATCAGAAAAAAAAAACACATTGGAAGGACAAAGTAATAATTCAAGTGATTATTAATGAATCCATTCAAAGAAAATTTTAAATAATGCCGGTGTCGAAATCAAGTGACTCAAAAAATATTTAAAAAGAAAAATTACGTCCTTTTTAATTGCTATTTTCATGAAATGAGTGATAACAGCCATTCTTACATATAATTTCAACTGCTATGACTAAGTACATAAAAGGTTGATTTATTCAAAGCAGGCATGAATACTAATCTTAATGCTAAAATGAAAAAAATATTTTCAACTAAAAAATATTTCTGCCAATAAATTCAAAAATTATTAATCATAAATGATATTAAAAGTGTAGTAAAAAACACTGACGTCCGCAGAAGAATTAAAATCAATATGAAATTCGAAAACCAATGTTTTAATAGACAAATATTAATGGTAACTATGATGTTGGACCTCACACCACTAGTCATGTAACAGCCATTAAACTAATCTCTTCGGAATGTAATAATTAACAAATGGACTTTTAGCAATGAATACAGATCTTAATTATTAATCCTAATAGGTAAAATCTAATTAGCAAAATCCCAATTGAATGATTTTAGGATATTATGAACAATTTTTTGTGTCCATTAAATATAACATAAAATTCAGATAAGGAACTTCACTGAATAGAAACATATAAAAGAATAAGTATAAATTCAATCATCTGAGACATAAACTCATTATTTCATTGAACACTACATAATATTTCTGAACAATTTCATTTTCAATGCCATCTACCTCAGATAAATGATCAAATCAACACTTAGAGATAGTTAAATGATTATTTAAATATCTCCAATTTTCCTTTTCTCTATCTAGATTTCTCTTTAAAAATTTCGCCAAACAGTATCCAGTCACCATAAAAATTATCGGGATTGATGGAGCACAAAAAGTATTCTTATCATCTCAGAGGTGTTCTTAAGGCAAACAAGATGCAGAAGAAATGAATATTTAATGTGTACTAAACTATATTAAAAGTGAACCACATTTGAATATCTTTATATATACCTATGTTTGTTGTTAACATCGTCCTAGATTAGAAAAGATTGTCTTATCTTCATTAGACCAAAAATAAAAGGAATAACTGAAATGCAATTTCACTATCCCATATAGTATCCAACAGGCACTGCAATCTCAAAAGTATCTGAATATATAAAACATACGCTTATTTCACATGTATTTTTTAACTATCTAACTTCTGATCAAATTTCTAACTTATTATATTACATTTTGTTAGAAATATGTAAGCCCAGCTTTCTGCTTTCCAACTTTCACTTCTCTGTGATCCTTCATTTATAAAAATGAAATTCATTTTAGAGTTCTCTTTGAAATAATAATTTTTGAATTAATAAAGAAGAAATAATTTTCTTCCTGAAATAGTTGTGTTTCTTTAAGCTTATTACTGCTTCTTAGCAGTGTTTCTGAAAAAAAATCCATGGATCGAATTATAAAAATGTTTTCCTCCAGTAATCATAAATCATAAATGTATTAAAATGTAATGTATTAAAATTATATCTTAATTCATAAATGTATGAAACTGAGCCACATGCAATTACAAACATTTTAAAAATTAAAAAGCAGAATTAATTCAACTTCTTGTTGGTAATACTCCTATTGTTGGTAAATTCATCACATAAAAAAGAAATTATAACTTATTTATAATGTTAACGTTTTTTTTTTTCTGTTTTTTTTAATTGTAAGCGCCGAGGACTCATAAAACCAACAGATTTAATTACTGAATAAAATCGCGGGTAAAAACATAAAACAACCCAGAGTGGTTTTGAAAATTACTACTGTTGGTCAAAATTCTAAAGTTCAGGTATTTTTTATCCGATTTCAATTTTATGTACTCTGGGGGTTAAAAAAGAACAATGATTTTATTTATAAAAATACTGTTTTTCCATATACATTATTTTTTGAAAATTTTAGTTTAAAATTAACTTCTAAAAATTTCACGATTAGGGAATCACAGAAAAAAAAAAAAAACTTTTTAATGTTCCAGTAACCAGAAGAAAACTGATACTTTTTATTACACAATGAAATCATTATATTCATTGGAGTCCTTCTGTGACAATTCGTCTGGACTATGAAAATTTGACGATTCATGAACGTTTATTTGTTGAATAATAGTAGGCAAGCCACGAAAGCGTATTTAATAAACGATTGAAACTATATAGATGATAAGGTAATAATGACACAGAATATCGAAAATCGTAATTCAATTTGGGAATTTTCAAAAGGATTTTTTTTTAAATGCTAGTGTAAAAGGAAAAAGCATCCAAAAAATTTGAAAACATTTGTACGACTTCTTGATCTATTCAAAAAACACAAAATGAGTTGTTTAAGAAAAACGTTTAAGAAAAAGGTTTCATGAAAGAACATTACAAATTTACCTAATAAAACAAATATATTGATTTATCAATGTGGAATGAAAGCCATGGATCATCCATCAATTTATGTAAAAGGGTAGTTTTCGCAACGTTGTACTGAAAATAGCTCATTTTAACCAGAGTTCGGTAGTTGGAAACAACTATGCAGCGATGGACTCTTGGTATTCTCTATTTTCATTAGACTCTAGAGATATCACAAAAATAATATTTTACATTATGGAAATTTAGAGAATATTGCTATCACTGAAAGATCTGTTATAAATAATAACTTATTATTCATTGGAATATAAATAAAAAGTATTTATTAAAAAAAAATAAGATTCATGGAAACACATTCAACTAATGATAAATAAAGACATGGTGACAACATAGTTTCTCTGGCACTAAAATATTCACAGGGATGATCGCACAAATATTTGAGAAACGTTATCTGGCAGGTGTTTCGTAATACTCTTCACAGCGCGAGGTCAAACGGCGCCGAGAAAAGTTGCTCTAAATAATGGTTTAATCTATAATTGTTTAAAAAAAAAGAATGTTAACTGGAAACATTCTGTGAATGATGAGAAACGGAAAATTCCAATTATCGTCAAAGAAGATTTCAGTCAAAATATGACAAAACGAGGTCAATAAAACAATTCGTCTTTACGGCCGTAGGAACTCCAACCTTGATGTGGGACTTCAAGGTTGAATTCTGTAACAAATTTCACCCAAAAACGAGCCGAAAGCTTATAAGAACTGGGCTAGAACTGGGGCCAAGTTAATAACCCGCCGTCCGCATAGGAAGCGTTGACCCTCTTATCTTTATGGCTCAAGCTTTCTCAATCCTTAGGAGGCTTTTATGCAATTTATAAAGAAAATTCGCATTTTCAATTGTTACTTGAAGAATTTTTAGAAATATTTGACCGGGCGATCAACCTCCCAAGATGTAGCCCAAGCCTGTTTACAAAAAATGAAGAAAGTTTCGGAATATAAATGTTGTAATTTTCGTATTTCTTCGGTCGATTGAATAATTTTATGGCCACTACTATTCGGTATCCGTTATATTGGTTAATATTTTACAAGCGAGTGCTTGGATAGAAAGAAAAAAAAATATTCGAAGGAAAAAAAAATACTGAACATCGACAAACCAGAAATTATGATAAAGTTACGATATTTGTTTTGTTTTTTAATTTGTCATCTTCATATTTTTGATCCATTGATACAACGTGAATATCCCTAAAATATAAAATTTAGCTATACGAGAAATACTGGTCACGAAGTTATTACGGCAATTAACTTAATTTAATTATAACTAATAAAATAACGCCAACTTCTATTGTGTAACCTGGCTCAGGGAAAGTGTTCCGAATTTCAATTTAAAGAGTAGAGTTACGTCTTTTAAGCCTGATATTAGATATTCGTCAATTATTTAAATCCGATAATTTCGTCCGTAATTCAAAAACCAACATTACATTCTGCTAATGAACCGTTAATGCCACCGGCTGAGTGGAATGTTGGAGAAATATGTACGTATATCGTAACAATCCGAAGAACTGGTTGCTGCCGTTATACCATTTATAGAAGGTCCGGAGAGTGACGAGCCCATCTCCATCACTCGGCGAATTATTTCCAATACGTATTATATACAATAAATATATTCCGGCATGTATAAATAAGACCTCTAATTGGGTAGATTGGTTAGAAAAATGCAGATACATCGAAGAGGAATCCCTGGAATTACTGAACAATCCTCCTGCACTGATCATAATTTATAGTTCGGACTCGGGTTCTATCTAATGTCATGAGAATGAAAAAAAATATAATAATTTATATTACAATCCGAATGATAAAAAGCTAACAATGCTGATACAGAGAATTATTTTTTACGAATAGTACCATTCATTTCAAGAAACTATAAAGATCAAATTGAGATAAGGAGCAATGCTACATTACAATAGCTGATGTGGGTCGGATCTAATTCACCAAATACAATGAAAACCTCGAATCTTCAACCGGCTGTATTAATATTTTATCCCAACGAATTTCGGTAATGATTAAATCAAAAGTAACGAAAATGGGTCGTAAACATATTCCGAAATAATTTTCACCAGCTACCAATAAAGGATTTTATTTTTATTTTTTAACTTTCTATAAGTAATTAAAAAAAAAAAAAAAAAAAAAAAAAAAAAAATATATATATATATATATATATATATATATATATATATATATATATAAATATATATAAGATGATACAGAATCAAAAACCAAATAAAAAGTAGTTGATTCTTCTTTTTTTGGAGTAAATCATGTTCAGGTACTCGTTACATTTTTGATCTTTCTGTAATCTCGGGATAAAATCACGAATCCGAAACAGACTCATCAATTCGTCGCGAAATTGATTTTGAAGGTTTGCTTGCTGGAATCGTAAACCATAAACTTAATTCCAGCACCTTGATCTGGCGATTTATAAGGTTATTGATATATTACAATAAATTGGCAATGATACTTTCACTTAAACTATATGAGAGGCACAACGCCAGTATCGGAATGGACATGATTTTTTCGCAATTAAAGAAGTAATAGAGTTTATTTCTGTTTAAAAATCTTCAGTACATAATTTTTTTTTTAATTTTTATTTTAATATCCAATTTTTAGGCAGTTACGTCTTCCATGCTAAAGCTTCGTCGGATTTGCTACAGCCCTATACGACTAGGGGTTACTCACTTTCTGGAGAGGACTCCTCCTGCGTGCCGACGACCCTGCCATCGTGGGAAAGTCGGAGGTAGAAGTTGCTGACGACCATGCGGATCTTGCGGCTGGACCCTGCGATGTGGTGGAGGTTGGGCTGTGCTGCGAGGCACGCGGTGAGGCAGAGCATCAGAGCTAGCCGCATCAGGAGAGCACCAACACACTCGACATGCCGCCGGCACACTGGCAGCCCCCTCCACCGCTCGGCCTCTCGCTGCCGGCCCTAGGCGTTGGGGGGGAGTCCTCGGGGAGGGTGCCGATCTGGTGGAGGTGGTCATAGTTATACAGTCCGCTTATTCTTTAAACTACTAAGCGACATCCTCCTGATTTTTTAAAGCGAAAGTTGTCTCAAATTAAAAAAAAAAGTTTAAATGTGCTGCTAATAATATTGTGAAACGAAGTTGTCTTTAAGACTACCATAATTTCTGGACAGCTATAATGTTTTCGATAAGAATGGATTATTATTAGTTTTATTATCGCACCAATATGATTCCATGACAAATGTATAAATTTTTCGAAAGTTTTAACAACAATAAATGTTTATGAAAATGTGTTAATGTTAATAAATAATAATTTAATGACAGTAATAAAAAATGCTCAACACGATATTTCTGACTAAAAGATTATTATTAGATAAGATTATCATTCAGATAAGATATAGCAAGTGAGCATCGCTATTAGTGTAATGAAGAACATAACTATCCTGACTCTTTCCATGATATGCTAATTTAATTAAATAAATGAATAAATATTATATAACTACATTTATAGTGAATACCTAAAATATATATACATATATATATACATATATATATATATATATATATATATATATATATATATATATATATATATATATATATATATATATATATATTAAATACTGTTTTAACGTGAGACCGCAAACACGTATTTCCTTTATTTAAGCAATGAACAGAGCTTACACTATGTTTCGTCATTAGACTGCATTCAATAAACACTTATATAGAATGTATCAAAAAATAAAATAAATAAATAAATAAATGGTCTTCCCTTTCTGTCTGTACGAAAAAAAAAAAAACACTATGAATTCAAGGCAATACAAATGTAATTTTAATTATGTAGATAAATAATGTTTATTGCTGTTTGTTTTAAGATGAAGATGGGGATATGGCCAAACAATATAGAATTACTCCAGTAATAAATTACTATAAATTAAATAAAAATCATGAATTTAACTTTAATTATAAACAAGAATTGATCTTAATATATTTTTATTATTCCGTAAAAATAAGATTTTTGGTTTAGATAAGTAAATAAAATTATTATAAAATATTTGGACATAGAACGATAAACAAAGAAGAACACAAATACAACTATAACTAACTATACAAGCTAATAAAATTCGTTCTAGTGCCATTGATTCCAGTGAATATATGTATATACATATTTCAAGCCAAATCATATAAAAGAACAAACACTTAAAGATATTGAATTTGACTTACCAACTATTCATACCAATCTTGTATCACCAATTCAATCTGCAAAGAAAGTGCAAAGAAAATTGGAGATCAAAAAGCCCTTGATATCTAGTGGGATGGTCATTCTCCATTTCCAGACCAATTCCAACTCTCAGTTCCCTCAAGGGCCGGAGGCAATCCTCAGTTACTGGTTTTACAAAAGGAGCACCCTCCTGGAAACAGAGATGGAACATTGAAATTGGGATGATATATGGTGGTAGTTATATTTGTTCAAAATAGGAATTTTGTTGGAAAGCTTTTATCAGCAAAAAGTAATTAATAACATAGTAATTACAAATTACATTCTCTAATAAAGAGTAATTATAACAGCTGATTACATTGATTCTATAATATACTAGGAAGTAAATCGAATGTGTTCCTATTTCGAGGGACGTTTATCCACTTAATTATTAAATAATATGCTCAATTAATTAAATAAATTAATATATATTATATAACTACATTTATAGTGAATGCCTAATTAATTGGACTCTTGGAAAAACTTCGTTCTTAAGGTTTACCCTACATTTAAAGAATACTTATTAATAGTACCGGAAAAAAATCATTCGGCTTTGAGCGAATTTATGACTGCAGACTCTCTTGCTCCCCTGTCATTTTTAATGATTTTATTTATTCTTTTTTTTTTTTTTAAAGGATTAAAATAATCAATGTAAATACATAATAATTCTAGCATATTGCACAAAGATATAAGACTTTGTATGATTTATCTAAAAACTTAGAACAACATTCTTTTGAAAAACCATTTACCTCATATTTGTTTATGTAATAATACCCCGAAAATTAAGTTAAGATTCAGGAATGTAAGAGCTAAATCTGTTTTCTGAAAGTAATGTTTAGCGATTTTCAAAAAACCCTTAAATATACTAATTTTTTGGGGGCTCATAAGGTCTATTCAGATAAAAACTTGAATTATTTTGGGCTTAGAATAACCACTAAAGATTAGAACAGAACAGAAGAGCAAGCTGGATCGCTCCCCTTGTCAGCGTACCATTTAACAAAAATGTCCATAATTTTAGAGGATTATTCTTATCTTAAAACCAAATAAAGCTTTTTAATATATTCATATAAATTGTTAGATTTAAGAAATAAAATAATACTGAAACTTTTGTCGCTGGTATATACTTTGAGCTACTTCAATTAAGGAGAATACATAATAATGTCAAGAAACTAATTCAACTACTACACCAAAAAAATTATGTTTAATCAGTGAAATGTAACAAGAAAAATCTTGAATCGGATTAATCCGTATATTCTGAATGCAATTTAATTTAACCTTTTTTTAGAAAACAAATACAACGAAGATTTTCTTGTACTCAATAATCGTTGTTGTTTATAAATTATGGATCATTTATAGTCCATTTTTTTTTTTTTTTTTTTTTTTTTTTTTTTTTTTTTTTTTTTTTTTTTTTTTTTTTTTTAATAGATCAGTCATATTGTATGGATAAAAATGCCGATGATTCAATAGCAATGGTGTTGGGCGAAGGTTTGATGATGGAAAATATCAGCGCTACAAACAGATAAGCTCGGTAAAAATAACAAATACAGTAAAGTGATAATTTTAAGAAATATAAATAAATAAAACAACACACACGTAAAGAAAACAAACAGAATCTTTATTAATATTGATAGGAGAAAAAGAGTTTGTTAAATGTCTAAAATAAGGAAGCTGATATAATCATGAGTAGCAGATGCCTGTTTATAAAAAAAATGTACAATTTGGATTTTTATTTTATGTATTTATTTATTTCCATCCTTTTTTCTTTTCTTTTTTCAGACTTTATCATCGAACAAGACCGAAAATCACCATTTTAATGTTGGGATAAGGATATTTCAACAAGTTGATATTTGACAGAGCGCTCTACCTGATGAAGTGAGAAACTGTGAGATACGAGATAGGTGAGCTTAGTGCACCCTCCGGTAGAGCACACCAGGCAATGCCTTATGTAAGAACTGCGCTGATCATCTGTCAGTTTACATTTATAAATTTAATTATAATAAGTAATTAGGCGATAAGTTTCAAATCATTTAATTGAATTATAAAATTAAATACATGACTATTATCTAAAAAAAACTAATTATACAACTAATTTACTTATTAGTAAATTACCCTTAGCCATAGGGTGTTATAAATCATATGTTAAATAAAAGATTTATGTTTATTTATATATTTTTTATAATTAATATTGCTTGTCTGTTTATTAAAAGTGTCGGAATTTATCAATATTTTTAATATATAACACTGGTCTACAAAAACAAATAAACAAAAATTTGGGGATTTCAGAATCTTTTTTGTGTTAATTCCAAATATTCTGTCGGATTTTTTTCCATCAGGCAGGGTTTTTTTGTAACAGGCATTTAAACTTTAATGGAAATAATAATAATAACGTATATACATACTCAATCAATATTATTAAAAACACAGCATACCTAGACCTTTTTTGATGATTTAGGAGAATATTGTGCTTCCGGGATATCTCTCGTTGTACGATACCTCCTGCATACTTTTACGCATTCCCGGAGTAGATGCCATCCTTTTAGCCCAGAAGCTAAAAGCTCTGATTGCTGTTTAGACAAGTTTAGATCCCGAGGTCTTTCAAATCCTCTTACGATAAGAGGTGAGGATATCTTTTCAGATTGCTGTATGTTTCTTCTTCAGTGTTTGCAAGGACTGTAAGGACTCTGTCGTTTACGTTCAACAAAAATTGACAATGCGGTACAAGAAGCTCTTCACTATGTAAGACAGGCCTCATTGCAGATTTTGAGTTTGGGTATTTTACTGTGTATTTTGTTTTGGATATGATTCCTTTAATGTTCGTTAAGCAGAAATAGCAATGTGTGAAATGGTTCCCTGCGGTTCCCTCCAAATCAAAACAACAGCAAATTGCATGAGATGTGTACCATTTTTCCAACCAGTTATATTTATAACACAAGATAAATAACATATGTATGGTGCCCAGCCCCTTTCAAGATCACCAACTTCACACACAAAATAAAGCTTATAACACTTTTTTACTTAAAACATCGTTACTGACTCTTGAACGTCACTTCACCACAAATGGAACAAAACTTGTCAGGATGATATGTACACTTTCTTGGCATATTCGAAAATTTATAACAACTAATAGAACTTGAGAAGCAAGGAAAACACTAAAGATGACCGGGGGAACAAGCACTTGCCTAATCAGACTCACTGACAATTAGATACATGTCTACTCAAGGTATTGTGGCTGTTATGTGTTGTAATCTTATTCCTCACATCACACAATTAGTAGCACTAAATATTTTTGTTGAATCACCAAATGAAAAATCATACAAAACAACAATGATCGCTAAAATTAAGAAATAAAAATATTTATCACAAAAAAAACATCCTTGTGGGTAAATTCTGCCAACAAATTCTAATTCAGGATGTGAAATTGGACTAGAAATACTATTTAAAAATCAGGTTAACCAGTGTAATTGATCACCATCTTATGAGCATAGAAATAAAAATTAGGTATATGTATTCCTTTTCTTTTTTCACATTTAATTAAAGCTCTCTCGAGACGCCATGGAAGGTGTCTTTAGACCTAAATGTTTAAAAGTTCCCAGAGATATAGGAAATCGAAGGAACAGAACCAATCTGGCAGAGACATACAACGCCCGAAGGTGTTGCTTCAAAAATTTATTGCACTATCCGTTTCAGTAGTTAGTTGGTTCCAGACTATCTTCTAACGGGTATGAGATGTGGGCTGAGGTACCACATAATAGAATATAGGTAATAATTCAGCTGACTAGGCAGGGGTCTCTTGCGTCACGTGCCCTAGTAAGTCCAATAACTTACACATCAAAACAATTCCGGATCTCAAATTAGTCTATTTTACTCACAAATGTAAGAGAAAAAAAATACTTTCTGAAACTTTCGTACTCCTAGTAACTAAATTATAAAATATATAAATATTAATTATCAGTATTGCCCAATAATTTTGTTATTCATAAAAACTTTTAATATACGGCTTCAAATAAAAAAAAATCTACCGTCACTTATATTTAATTATTTAACACTGCTTATCTAAATGAGAAACAAATGAATACAGGATTAAAGTATAAAGACAATATAATCACGAAATAGTTTCATTAACAAAAAAACATTTTTGGTTCATATAACTTATGTGCTTGTTATTTGTTATTTATTGTAATGATTGTTATTTCTCGGTCGCAAAACTACTCAGTTCGCGCTTACTCTCGAAAAATTTAAAAATTATTATATATAAGACAATTTTACTACCAACAGTTCTCTACGGATGCGAAATGTGGCCGCTTACGTTAAGGGAGGAGCAGCGCCTTAAAGTTTTCGAAAATAAAGTGAATGTTTGGCCCAACAATGCAGAACTGCGCGAGTTATATCCGGTAAATATAGTTCTGGTAATAGCAGCGCGACGGTTAAAATGGGCATGTAAAGTCGTTGGGTTTAGTAATGATTGAATTTCGAAAAAAGTGACCAGTTTTGACCGAGGGGTAGACTAAGACGTAGATGGGAGGATTGCCTCAAGGCCGACCTGGGAGATTTGGGTTTTGGGGGAGTGGGTTGGAAAGAGGTTCGAGGTCAACGGTATTGTCACTTAATTTTACATATGGTTCACAAAGTTACAAGTTTGCGAAAAGAATGGTTCTAGCATCTTAGATATACGGTTAGAATATATATATATATATATATATATATATATATATATATATATATATATATATATATATATATATATATATATAATTAAAAACTCTATAAACCGCCTTCAGTTATGAAGCATCCATCAACGTATCTCCATTTTAGAATGCACAGTAATAAACTAATGAATAAAATATTGAAGGATAATTATTCATTTGTTGGGTGAGTAAAAATATGCTTAAGCGAATACGACAGAACATTTGTTGCTAGACAATATTCTAGACTATGATATAAAAAAGTGAATGAAAATTAATATGGGCTATGAAAGAGAGTAGAAAACCGTCAGTAATTTTTTTTCACCTGCATCTCCTGCCAAATAGATATAGCAAATTGATATTTAAAAATACTGGAACTAATATGCAACGATTAATTTAAATAATTACTCTTGGCATTAATACAGGTAGGAAAAAATGTTTTATTTATTTATTTTTAAGATTTAAAAAAACGACGAAATGAACATCTGTTTAAAACGTCATAAACATTCACATTACTCTTCTTTAAGATTTTTTATTCGGAATAGTGAGGAAAAAAAAAAAAAAAAAAAAAAAAAAAAAAAAAAAAAAAAAAAAAAAAAAAAAAAAAAAAAAAAAAAAAAAAAAAAAAACCATATGGATTTGGTTATTTTTATATTAGCTATGCCGTATCATGTATAAATCCAACACATGGTATTTAGAAAAAAAAAATGCGTCTTATAATTGTATTTTCTTATATGCTCCTGTAATCTTTGACTTAAACATTATATTTTTGAATTAGTAAAATTAATATTTATAAGGGTCATTCTGCCATTTCGTCGGAATTTCGACATTGTGATTCCATTAGAAAAAAGTTATGTAAAAAAATGTTTTTTTTTTTCATAAACATCTTTTTAAAACTCTACTAATATTACTAGCGAAAAATTCCTTCATAGAATATAGTCTATCAGCACATTTACAATCATGATGGAAATTATGAGAGTAAGAGAAAATGATAAGGTGTGAGGGAAATAGAAAACATTCGCAATTCAAATAATAAAATGTTTATAGTACAAAAGAATTGTTAATTAGTATGATATCAACTAGTCGATTAAGAGATATTTGTTAACATTAATAAAACATTTAAACATAAAACTTGAGAGAAAAAATTATAAGTGTTGAGACATTTAAACTCTGAAATTGAAGATTGGATTAATATAATCAATATTATATCATATTAATATAAATAATGAAAATATATATAAAAAGTGTTATTTCACTTACAGTTTTTCCTATTGTAACCTATTTCCCTCACTTTAGGTTTGAGAAAAATAGAAATGAGGGAAATAGAATTTTGTGTTTGATTTAAGATAAACACCAACACACGTATTTAAAAAAAAACAAAAAAACAAACGGAACTCTGAACTACATGGGAAACATATTGTTCAATGCAAAGAAAACAAGAATCAACGTTACACTCTTTGAAAAACCACTATGTGAGGTAAATAGAATTATGAATGACACGATTCGAACACTTGATTCGACACAAACTTGGAACAACTAACAAAGGAACTTTGTTGTAAGTTAGGTTATTCTCAGTTTGGCGGGAACCTTCTGCAATGTTGCCAGCCTGAAATATGATGGAATGAATCTTGATTATGCTTTGGCGGTCTTTTTCAAAAAATGTGAGGGAAGTAGATTGACCCTATGGGATACAGGCATTAGAAGTCATTCTTCTTTTTGTAAACAATTAGCCTCAGTTTCAATTATAAAATTCAATATATTGCAACTTACCTGAGTTACTAGAAAAAAAGTAAGTTAATAATTGCAAAAATGGAGAACTTATTCGCATTTAACGTTACCAACTAATGTTATAGGGGGTGTGAGGGAAATAGAATTAGACTTTTTGAATTCAAATTTAACCATGAAAACAAATCAATAACCATAGAAAAACTACTTTACGTTTAAGAGGTTAGTACCTTGCACCTACCTGTTACATTTGGGTTGAAAAAAATTTCATGTAGAAACCACAATCAGTTCCGCACACAAATTCGTATGAAATAGGAGAATGGCCCATAAACTGTATAATAAAATGCTGGTTTTGAATTTTTTATATATTTTTAGTCCTGATGATAAATCTTTAACATTCGAAACATGTCGTCAAATATAAAACACTAACAGGAATAGCAAATTATTCATTGATTTCTAATTCTTTAATAGAATTATTCCAATTGCATATATTGTATAATTAGTTCACTTGTTTGGTGGAACGGTATATTGCTACTGTCTGAGAAAGTTTCAAAAGGTTCTTCGATCCCAGCGAAATTAGGCCGAATAGTGATTTAATTACTGCTACTTAAGAAAGTTCTGCGAATTCCCTAAGGCCTAATAAAAATGCCAGAAACATCAGAGCAGTCCCCTTCCTTTTAATTAAAACCGAAAAAAAAATACATGAACAATTTTTGGATATTCGTTAATAATTGCTATTATTTAAACTGAATCATTAAAATGCTTTATAGCAATAGTGGCAAAGGTTTTTGATATCGTACTTAAAACATTTTGTTGTTTTTTTAATATCAACTAAATTACTCATTTTATACTTTCAATATCTAATAGAATAGAATAGAATAGAATAGAATAGAAAAATAATTTTATTCTGGGACCAAGTCCCTTAAGAATAACAAATTGTACATAAAGAAATGATATTAGTTACATCTGGTCAGAGACATGATGAATAAATAAGATAAAAAAAATAAATAAAAATAAAAATGATTAATGATTAATACTGTTTTCGAAAGAGTACAACCAGCTGAGGTAGGATATGAGCTATAGTCCATCTTTGTAATTGATTTGTTATTTACTAAATAAGTAGACCGTTACCTAAATAGTAACAAGGATGAAAAAAATCAGCGCAGTTCATTGACCGATATACAACACATTGCAAAAAAGAAAAGAAAAAAAAAAAAGCACAAGAACCTTACTTCGCTCCAGCTAATTTGCAAGACAGTTTCTTCCGGAGTATTGAATTTCTTATACTCGTAATATTTTTTAGCCAATGAGATACAGTTTGTACACCATCAGCCCATGGTTGTACCCAGCCAATACTTTATTAGATTGCTAAAATATATATTAGTACATATCCCTCCAAAGCAAAGTTTTGTTTAGAACTTTAGAGAAGAAAAGTAGTGGAATAGTAGGAGTAAGAAAAAAGTCTATACAATTGAAATGAGGTTCAACGTTCAGTAAAAGTAACATTGTAATAGGAGACCAACAGGGTAATGCACTTTAGACAAAACATTTATAGACGAACGTATTTGTTGCATTTAAGTGAAGGTTTGTTACTCCTCTTCTTGAGTTAACCGAAAAATGTAAATAAATATAAAGAGATGAAAAACAAAACAAACTAACTTAAAAATATTTCCGCCAAACATCTGATGAAACCTTTGACTTGTGAATCCTCAATATCGGGTAAAAGATGCATTATATTGTAAATATCACCCACATCCTTTTCAGTATTCATTTTCTGTCCTCAGGTGTACATTCAGTATCCCTTTTTTCAGCGTGTAATATAATATATGATGAAATCGTTCGTGTTGAGTTTGCCATACGCAAGTCAGCATGCAAAATTGGCTAACTACCATATAATGAAGATTAAGAAATTATTTTAAAAATTAAACCCTAAAAACATTTTGTATAGATCTTGAATTAAAGCATTTAAATAAAATAGTATAAAGTTATTACATCAATAAATATTTTTATATTTCTACTTATTTCATGTTTCATTTTCGGTCTCAGGCCCTCCATTAAATATATTTAATTACTAATCAACTAAGTGCCCACGGTAAT
The DNA here is from genome assembly GCA_003667255.2 of Euschistus heros. NCBI lineage: Eukaryota > Metazoa > Arthropoda > Insecta > Hemiptera > Pentatomidae > Euschistus > Euschistus heros. The sequence continues at coordinate 895,493 of RCWM02000071.1, read as the reverse complement.
AGGTCGTCAGAACTATTTTCTGTTAGATTCATGTATAGTAAAATAAAACTTGGTAGGAGGCAATTTTCTGGTTTTTCGGTGGGTTGCAACACACCCAAATATTTGTAAGGTTTCATTGTGCCTTTTTGAAGTTCAAGATCCTCAATTTACAAATTTAAACCACAAATTCCGATTGTAAAAACTGGTCGAGTGGTGGTAATGAAAACTTCAATATTTTTTGAATGGCGGTAATGATAAGCCCATGCGTTAATAAACCCATGTAGTCCCAGGGATCGTTTTGTACAAATAGTATTTAATACCATAACAATAGATTGAAATTATATTTTCTGCTAATTGATAGGAATTCGAAAAATTAACTCTAATCAAAATACACTAGAACCTTATTTATTTTTTTAAAGTAAGAAAGGTACAAAAAATACTTAGTCAAACGTTTTATTAATATTTAATATTTTTTTCGTTTCTAGGTGGCAGTCTCTCACTCCAGGATCGCATTGACAGTTTTCCTCTTCATTCAAAAATTGTAATGTCCAATTGAAACATCCTGCTGCGATTTTTTTTATCTCTTGGAGAGTTTTAACATTCAAAATTTTCCCATTTGGTTTGGGAAATACTCTTTGGCTTTAATCTACAGCCTTAACTCCGAGACGATTCCACCTATTGGTTAAATGAATATTTTCTTTTCCTTTACCGATATTTAACGATAACTGTCCTTCAGCAGATTCCGTAGAACTTCAGTGTGACTAATTTTGTTCCTGAGAACTTGCCTCATAATTCGAATCCAAATTCGAACCCGTCGATCAATATGTTTCTCTATAGGATCCTTTTTAAGTAAGCGTTGATATATATATATATATATATATATATATATATATATATATATATATATATATATATATATATATATATATACTAGCATCCCTGTCGCGGCTTCGCCCGCCCTCCATAAGTAAAGCTAATTTCAACTAAAAATTAATGTTTTATTTGTTTATCGATAAGATTCTTGTATTTTAGCATGTGGTTCAGCATTATTTCTTCAATGATTTTTTAGCAGTAATTATTAATCTAGTTATATAAGTTGCATATTATTATGGTTGAAGATTACATATAAGCACCATTAGGCATAAAATTTTTAACTTTAATGTATGAATTGGTAATCAAGATGGATAAAGACTATTAAGAAACTCTTGCGGAAAATAAACTGCATTATTATTGCTTATGGCAGAAGGCCCGTGGATCATATTTTTACACACAATATAAAAAAGCAAAGGATCGACATTTTGATTTAGTAATAATTTTATTCGGCAGAAATAACTTTATTGATTTCATCTGGTCGGATGTTGATTTCGAACTGTAAAAGTATATGACATTGTGGCAAACCTCAGTCCTGCCTCTCAACATTGTACATTTAAATTTTAGTTATTCTAAATTTTACCATTGCAAAACCTTCCTAGAATTATAAAAATTTTTTTATTTAGATGTCGGTACAGATAGGTTCAGTTTACCATAGTTAACTCTATTGTGGGATGGTGCTATACACAATCGGTCGATTTTCAAGCTTCACTGGGATCCACATATCGCACACCATATTTAAATCTTTTTTAATAATTTTCTTTATAGTTTAATAAGTAAATTTTATCATCGATTTCAAGCTCTTTTGTAACCTCTCGCGTAGAATGGCACTCGCCACCTATCGGTCAATTTTCAAACTTCACTGTTGTCCACATATTTTCTTTTTTTAATAAAAAATAAATGAAAAATCAGTAGATTTTAATATTGCTAAACCTTCTTGGAACTATGAAGATGATGTAGTTAAAATTTGGTTCAGATAGGTTCATTAGTTTTACTGTAACGCTATTGTCGCTTGCCACATATTTATAGCTTTTTGGATAACAATTTAATTGAATTAAGTAACTTTATTATCAATTTCTAGCTATATTTAACACCGGATCATTGTAATCTCTCTTAAATGGCGCTCGCTTTACTACACACCACATATTTATCGCTTTTTAAACAGTAATTTAATAGAAAATATGTAAATTTTATTATTGCTAAACCTTCCTTGAACTATGAAGATGTTATAGTTATATTTGGTACATAATAGTTGTATAGTTTTCGCGGTTAGTGATCACGAACGGAAATGGCTTGTCCTATTATATATAACTTCATCATCCCCCGTCGAGGCTTGGCCCTCTCTCATAAGTGAAGATCTTAGATAATTTTAACTAATAATTGATTTTTTGTTTATCGATAAAAATCTTGAAATAATGTGAACAATTGAAAATTATATTTTTTATGATATTTTCACGCATAGCAGCCATTATTAACTTGGTTAAATTTAGATTGATAAGGTGTTTGCAGATAACATAAAGCATAATTAGACAACCAATTTTCAATTTTAATATATGAGTTGGTAATCCAGATGGACAGAGACTATTAAGAAACTGCATTATCAGTGCTTACAACTAAAGGTTCAAAGTTCATATTTTTACACACAATATTAAACATCTGAGGATCGGCATTTTGATTTTTAATAATTTTCATTCGACAGAAATAATTTTATTGATTTGATCTGGTTGGATTTTAATTTCTAACCATAAAAGTATGTAGTAGTGTGGCAAAACCCGTTTCTAACACTCAACATTGTACATTTAAATTTTTAATGTTGCTAAACCTAGAATTATCAACATGATGTAGTTAAACTTTGTTATATTTTACTCCATATAGCTGTTTCTATAACAATTTAATTGAAAATAAGTAAATTTTATTATCACATATGTAACACTGTACATTTTAACCTTTCATGTAGATTGCAATTGCCGCCATTTTTGAACTTCACTGTTATCCACTTACTATTCATTTTTCAATAAAGAATTAGTTGAAAATCATTAGATTTTACTGTTGCTAAACCATCCTATAAAGATGATGTAGTCAAAATTTGGTAGAGATTTGTTCAATAGTTTTTGGCGGTTAGTGAACACAAACGAAAAATTGCTTGTCCTTTTATATAATAGTATAACCTTATACCGCCATATGTTAGAATCGTATAGAGCTAACAAATAATTGTGACTTACAGATAATATACAAATAATATTGTGACTATAAATTAAGATATAAGGTATCCTATCTTTTTTGTTGGATCAAACTGCACACGGCATGCAAATTTGATTAAAATCGGTTCAGTAGTTTAGGTGTTAGCCGGCCCCTAGGCGGCCCCTAGGCGGCGACACGTAATTTATATATATTAAGATATTTATATATATATATATATATATATATATATATATATATATATATATATATATATAATATATATATATATATATATATATATATATATATATATATATATATATATTTTTTTTTTTTTTTTTATTTATCCTTAACAATCTAACTTTCCATGATGATTTCCTAACTTCTCACCCCAGGAAGTTACTATTCTCTAATTCTCCACTGCAAGATCTCTGTACAATTTTACTCGAGATCTGTTTACAATCTTCAATCCAGATGATCCCTGGCTACCTCCTGCATACGCAGAAGTAGTTTGGTTGACCAGGGCGAGTATCTTTGGAGTGGATGAAGATGATATTCAAACTCTTCTTCTTATTAGATTTAAAAATCCAAAATATCTGTTACTTATAAGTTATAATAATATGCTTCCAGTTTTTTAGGATCTTTTCAACCGAAGAGCGATCTCATAGGCTTAAGAGGAGACTTTGGTGGGCAAACCGAAATCTTTACAGGCGGTAATGAGAATTGAGAGTTTCCTAACCAATAATAAATTACCATTTTCATAGAAAACTTAATTTTTTTATAGATTTTCAAATAGCCAGGGGTAAGAAGAACCTAAAATTTATAAAGTATTGTATTATCCACCCAACGGCTACTGTATATTTGAGCTTTTTTTAAGAATCACCCAGGTAATGGGCATCATACGTCAATGTATAGTAAAATTGTAGCAACAATGGAATTCTGGTCTTTTTATTTATTAAGTTTTTTTTTTTTTGTATTTTTAATAGTCATTTATGAATTTTCTAGACATTGCTCTAAGAGTGGTTATAGGATATTAAAGAATAATGTCAAATCATCTGTATAATGTACATGGTTTGCCGAGGTATGCTCTTAATTGTAACGCCAAATGAATACGTCGCGGAGAGAATTATCAGCTGATTGTAAAGCTAAACTATGTCTATTAATATGTTTACTTCCATCTATTTCAGATAGAAATTATATGTAAGATATTTCAGCATTTTTCTTGTTGTTTGTTACGGGATTACACATATTGGAGAATATTTGATTAACTAAATATTTTCCAAATGGTCATCAACAAGGATCTCAGGCATGAAGAAATACGGAAGCAATATCTAAATAAGCTACGTAGTTTCGTTGATTTGCCGGATCATCTAATATTTGCACGTGGATCATCTAATCCACGGTCTACAGGACTAATAGTATAATAATTTCTAAATTAAAATAGTTTCTTTGAATTTACAATGATATTTTAACTGTTTTTTAACCCACTCCTTCTATTATACGTACCACTTATTTTCAATGAGAAAGTAAATGTTGATAAATGAGTCTAGATTAGAAAGCGAAAATAATCAGCCATAATACCGACTGAGAAACTCACTCATTTCTTCATTTCCACAGAGATGTATTAGACGTCAGTAATAAACTATGACGGAACGAGCCAGATAATTGGGAACGAGTATAGTGCGCACCGGAGGAGGCGCCAACAATGATTGGGAAAGAGGTTAACAAATAATGACTAGTTAATAAATATATTATAGTGGGTAGTAAGTGCACAACTCAAGATTTTTCAACAAAATGAGATATTATAGATGTTGATCAACAGCATTGTGTTACATTATTTTATGAGGATTGGCTCCGGAAATAAGCATGGAGTCCGGTGGTAACCGCAAAAATTGTGAGCATCATATGCAGTTATGGCGTAGAGTGGTTGAAACGTGCAAAAAAAAAAAACTATGTTCATTCGTAGAATTATTCATTGCTTAGTATTAAATTATATATTACCAGTATTCCCCATCGTGACTTAGCCCGCTCACATGAGTAAAGGACTTAGTTAATTTTAATCTATAACTGATGTTTTATCTGTTTATCGATAAAATCTTGTATTGTAGTATGCGACTGATCATCATTTCTTGAATACTATTTTCACGAATTACAGTAATGTTAGGTTAAAATTAGATAGATAAGGTTGTTAAAGATTACGTAAAAGCATAAATGGACAAGCAGTTTTTAACCTATGAGTTCAGAGGGACAGAGACCCTTAAGAAATTTTTGTGAATAATCTTTCAATTATCAGTGCTTACAACCAAAGGTCCATGAATCATTTTTATATACACAATATAAAAAATCAAAGGATCGAAATTTTTATTTGGTAATAATTTTTATTCAGCAGAAATAATATTATTGATTTTATCTGGTTGGGATTTAATTTCAAACTATAAAAGCATAGGATATTACGGAAAACCACTCAACATTATCAACATTAACTTTTCATTATTGTGGCTAAACCTTCCTAGAACAAAGATGGAAGATCGATTATACGAACGCAGCCAACATCAGGTCAAAATCTCATTTTGCAAAAATATGACTCCTTACAAAATATTAAAACTAGTTACGAATGAAAAAAAATTGTTTCATTTTAATAATAATAATAATACAGTTCATTATTTATTCTGCGACCTTAAGGTCCTTTAGAATAAAAAATAAAGTACAGTCCAGTGCTTTCAGAGTCTTAAAATGAAATTATATATTTTAGGATAAAATAAAAAATATTAATCAAATTTAAAATATATATATATTAATAAAAATTAACAGAAAATTTAAATTCAGTTAGTACAAAAATAATAAAATTTCTCTGTTTATCCTTTATATAACTAAAGTGGCTATTGGCAGTTTTCGTGGATCTGGACGGATAGTAGGCGATTAAAGAAGCAGTACTTGAAAGTGGAAAGGGTAATTGAATGACGAATGGTGGAGTTGGAGAAGAGGATCGGATTACGAAAGATCTGTTGCAAAGCTGATCTGAGCAGCTGAGCAATGAGCAGGAGTAAACAAATCTGATTGGCGGGACCTGGTTTGGCGACTGAAGATTTAGTTGATGGAGTTCGGAAATATAAGTTGGTCGTTGGGATTGGACAGTTTGGAAGAAAAAGGGTGCCAGAAAATACTGGCGACGATAGAAAGGAAAGGGCCATTTTTTACATTTTTTTTTTTTTTTAACCCCATTTAATGAGGTTAATTTTAAATTATGGTGCCCTCCTAACAATCTATCAAGTTAGGATGTACACTGAGCCCTGAGAAGGGTTAAAGGAAATATATAACAAATTATTTAAGTGTGATGCCTTTTTAACAAAAATAGAGAAGAATTTTTACAATGCAGAATATAAAATTATCTTAAACTCTTTAGGTGAATTGAAACAAGGCTTTTAAGAAACAATATCCTTAATTTCAATTTAAAAAATACCAGTAATAATAGATAACAAAGCATCAAATAAAGACAACTTTAAAATTTGTTTGTTTTTGGGGCTTAACGTCCTTATGCACTCCAACTAGGGCAGAAGGACAGGTTACCAACCTATTATAGCCAGGGTGGAAAAGTCAAGATTTATTCGTGGGTTCGCCAAAAAATAAATTTTAACCCGCCCAGGTGGGATTCAAATCCACGACCTTCTGGTTACGATCGCACTTAGACCCACGCCCAGACTCGGCCATCGAGTCCCCCTCTTTAAATTTTTTATTTTTTGTTAAAAAATAAGTAGGCTTTATTTTTTTTAAATTTATTTATTAATTTTTTTAATAAACGAGGCATATCAAATCTTAAGCAAATGTAAGCATTAAGAATCATACAACAAAAGTGTGAAAAATATGGAAATTTTTCGGTTCTGTGTTAAGTTGAATATACAGAACCATATTTTACATCTAATACTGAAATAAAGGCAATTTATGAGAAACTTCAAATAACAAAACAGGGCTTTTAAACCTGTTTAAAAAACAAAACAAAAAACTCAGAAACATTGCTCACAGCTGCCAAAGTGGCAATAAATCGAATACTCAGCAAGAAGAGAGGTAGGATTTTCCTTAGGAGATCGTTAAGTTGGTTAGGCAACTTCAGCGGCTAGTGCACCTTCTGGACCATTTACATACTAAATCTATTGCCACCACCTCATGAATGTGGAATGTGTTCAGTTCACAAATTAATTGGACCTCTTATCTATTAACTAATGTTGTACAAATAGAAACACTCTCGGTTCCACTATAAATATCTCAGACCTTTCTAAGGAACCAAAAACAAATTAAAAATTCTAATTAACCAAATTTCATATTATAACAGAATTTCTGTAATATTTTGGAAAAAGACCACAAAAAAAAAAAAAATCGATCAACATAATTTGGCAAAAGAGCCAGTCTATGTTTTTATTATAAAAAATTTAAAAAAACATAGAAAAATCATAATAAAAATTTTATTATAATCGGTCTAGGATATATCGACATGAAACTGCCGGAATCAGCTCTAGCAGTAACATATCCAATATATCAACTATACAACTGTTTAATAAGTACTAGAAGATGACCCTTCAGTGAGAACATAATTTATTTAATGGGGTGTATAAAAAAAAAGTGACCGTTTCTTAAACAAATATTTGTATTATTATTTCTTTGATATAAAATACAATTAATACTCAAAGTATAGTCCATTGTTATCTACCGTCATTACCCATCTGCTAGCCAATCGCTCGATGCCACGCTGATACCATTCCTTGGGATGGCTGTCAAAGAACTCTTAGACAGCATTTTCAACTTCCGCAAAATTATCAAATTTTTTCCCTTGAAAATGGGCCTTGGATCAAAACAAGTAGTGATCCGAAGGTGCGAGGTCTGGACTATATGGTGGATGAGGCAGTTTCAAACCTTTCTGTAAACTGAAGTTCTGTAAACTTTTCTTTGGTTCGGCGGGAAGTGTGTGGACGAGCAGGTCTTTTTCACATTCTCCATTGAGAGAAGATGGCGACTAACTGTATCTTTCGACATACTACACTCCCTGGCAAGTTGTGGACGGATTTGACTCAACAGCTTCCTTCAGAATCTCATCAATATCCATTAATGGCCGCCCGGAGCCCAGCTTCCTTTCCAAGGTAGTATCTCCACTTCTAAATTTTTCAAACCAACGCCGCGCGGTACGCTCTTCAAGGACTTCATATTTCATATTTAATAATTTCACGAGTTGCTTCAGCGGCTGTGAATTTTTTTTTCCCAGTAATGTCTTAAAATTACGATAATTTCGTAGGACACTGTCATGTTTCTTCTTTGAAGTAAATAACTGAACTGAAGCTTTTTTTGAAGAAGTCCAGTGTTAGTAAACCAGCTGAGAGAATACTCTAAAGGGATTATTAAGTATTGGTAAATAATAAATAGCATTAAGATATTAACAAACTTTTGAACTCTGGAATTTGATAAAACGGTCATTTTTTGTGATATGCCCTACTATAAATATAAAAATTGTGTATAACTTTACTAACCAATTATCATATAAGTCCACTAACATCTCTTTAATAAATTAATCAAATAAAATCCACATTAAAACTTATTTTATTGTGATTTAATATTAGTAATTTAAGAAAAGAGATGTTAACACAATCGGGTGATATGAAATACCTCCTCGTCAACCACTGCTAATTTTGGGAAATAGTAGATTCACAAAAACAAGTTAAGTTACTGTGTTTCTAATAAAATCTCCAGAACTTATGCTTACCCCAATATTTAAGTCAAAGACTTCGAATCTTTATCTAAAATATCTTGGCAGATTGAGATTAAGGAAAGTATCCTCTGAAGTTTGAAGATCTCGATGTCTTGAAAAAGAAAAAGAAACGCTCGGGGATATATTTAGATACAGTGAAACAAATTAATTGGAGAATATATATGATTTATACAGAATAATTATAAATATTTTTTGAATGATTTAATTCATTTAGGAGTTTGAATTTCTTATTGATATTATGATTATCTTATATTTCCTTACCATTCAAATGCATGCTTTGATAACAAATCAGATAAGAAACGTCAGAATAGAACCACAGCATAGTACGCGCCAAGAGTCACACACACACCAGGAAGCCGACTCACCTGCAAAATCCCCATAGGCCAGTGAAAGTAAAACACAGACGCTGCCTGCCTACGTGGCTAAGACATCGTAAGTTCGAAGTAAGCTTCAATGTCTCTTACTTCTCTGGAAGTCCTCGTTGCTACTTCTTGGAATTCAGATATCATAAGATGACGTTAACTGGCCTATTGACATGCAAGAGAGATATCGCGGTTAAGGCGATTGAATTACGACGGTTAATTAAATTAACTGATTCAAATATTTTTTTTTTTATTTATCGAAGCAATAAATGCCTTCTTTGATATAGATAATAATACTATAATTGAAAGTCAGAAATAAAGATTCAAACGTAATATTTCACAACATAACAAAACGAAACAAAGGTTATAAAAATCAATAAATTAAATTATGTTAAATTAAACAAATAATTTTTTTATCCATAAAATCACAGTTTTTTTTTCTAACCTAAAGTATATGTAACATTTAGGATTATTGTTTTTTTTTTCACGGAACGGCCATATAAAACCACGCGAATATCATTATTTTCGCTTCTATTCATACTCCTTCTCTCCTTCCTTCTCTCTTTCCACCTCTTCCTCATTCTTTCCCATTGCTCCTTCCTTCTTTCCTCGGTCCATGCTATTCCTTTTCTCGCATCTCTCTCTCCCACAAGGACCTTAATTTCTTTTAGCCTTTTCCTATAGTCATCCCTATCGTTTATTTTCAGTCTCTCAGTTTTTTTCTTCATCTGTTTGTTATAACCCCCCCCCCCCCCCCCGGTAGTCTTGTACCCTATTATTTTATAGAAGATTTCTCTATTTAATCATTTTGAGTGCATACTCTCCATATGCCCAGAGAACCTTTATATTCTTATTCTTATGTCCGTTTCCAAATACTTTATTTCTTTGTATATTTCCTTATTAGGTCTCCACCTATAGCCTTCTTGTTTCACCGGTTTGACGACCGTATTCTAATGTCTTATTTTCGCGTTTATTGACAGGCTCCTATTATTATATTAATTGCTATTCGCGAAGCTTAGTCTTTCCAATATACTCATTTTCTCTTTTATGCTTTCCTTCTCCGATCCATTGCTACATATAATTTCCACCATTAAGGTCAGATCGACTGCATAAGCCTGGCATCTTACAATGATGTGCTTGTTGTTATTCCCTATCGTTTCACCAGCATCGTTGCTCTTCCAAATTTCCTTCATGATTTTGTCTAGAACTACGTTAAGCCGTACCGGGGAGAGGCTATCCCTCTGTCTAAGACCTTTTCTTATTTGGAAGGGTTTACTGATGGATCCCTGAAACTTGATCCTAGATGTCAGTGTCAGTTCTATCAATCTTTTCGTCTTCCCATCCACTCCATACTCCTCCAACACTTCCAGCAGTGTTTTTCTGTCCTCCGGGTCATGTTTTTTTTTAAGCCAACAAAACAATATGAAGAGGTTTTTCTTTGAATTTGATTTGTAGTAATTTATTAACAGTTCTAGGCTTAGAATTTGCTCTAGACACGATCTACCCTTCCTGAAGCCTCCTTGATATTCTTCCATTTGTGAATCTATTTGTGGCTGTTAAGTAGCACTTTAGAGAAAATCTCATAACTGACAGATAATAGGGAAATTCCTTTGTAGTTGATTTTTTGCTTTATTGTTTATTTTTTTAATTTTATGTGTGTGTATGTATATATATATATATATATATATATATATATATATATACATATATATACATATAAGGCTAGAACAATACTGTTTCTTGAAAACGTTTATTGCAATAGTTTCAATCATAAAATCCTTCAAAGAAATTAAAAATTACATTTCTCCACTACTTTCACATAAAGATCACAATTTTTTTATAGGTTGTGTGCTTTAAAGCAATCTGGGTGTAATTTAACATTATATCACTCACAAAATTTAATTGTACCAACCCTTCTTTGGCTGAAATTAACATTTAAATCTACCCTTAGGCGTTAATAATAACCGATTGTACTACTATTTTTCAATGAATTAAAAAACACAATTAATCAAAAATTATTTTTAATAACTACAAATCTTAAATAATAGGCTGATGTAATAAAACCTAAAAAAAATATTTGAAAATATAAAAAAGAAAAAAATTGTGAAATTAATGAGGCTTATACGTATCAGAGGACATGAATTGGTTAAATATATATATATATATATATATATATATATATATATATATATATATATATATATATATATATATATATATATATAATGGTAAGGAAGTAAAGCATCGCCAAGCAGAGCAAACTCATACGACATTGGCTCTAATTAAAATATACGTTTCTTTGTCGAGATGGGAACCACGGTGCAAGTTTCTTAGGTCCACTCAACCAACGCGAATATGTTTTTATTTGAAACTACAATGTGAAAACATAAGGTAGTTTGAGTAATTTTTGAGTACCATATATTTAAAACAATAATACTGTAAATTTGAGAATCAGACAACTCTGCCACCCATCACAGTTTCTTGTTAAAACATAATAATGACAGATATCAATTTCTATCTATGTCATCTCATTTGTACATTAGACAATGTCAATTTAATTAGTACCATTCGAAGGAATTATTAAATTCCTCCTCCCCAAAATACCTTTTCGTAAAACAAAATAGGAACGTTTAATGTTGTAGTAAATACAAGCTTAATGAAATTGCGAATAAAAAATGTTTTGATGTCTTGACATATTAAATTAACAATTCTTATAATCATAAGCAGTACTTGGTAAAATTATAGCAAACGAAAGATCACAAAATCCCTAACGTGAAACCTTGTAAAATAAAGAGCAACAAACCCCTTGATGAAAAAATACTACAGAACCACGATCTAACCTCGTTAACAAGGGCCCATAATTAATAACAACGGATCTTCAAAAGGCCGTGAAGACGGTAATTTTCAATGTCTTCATTACTAGAACAAGATGAGTTTTGATATTATATAATCGTTGACTCTTCTTATTTCTCGCGATAATTACACTATTTAGTGCCGCTCTAGCGTTACCTAAAACACGTTCGAAGTTTAAGATTTTATCAGGCATTCCTCAGAGTGCTCGTCATTATAAGTAATTAAATATCTTATTATATTTAAGAAAATCTCTGTTGTGTCGAAAATACAGGATTCCTTTTAAGGAATTATTCGTGAATTAAGACATGCATTATTATCATGTAAATCAGAGTTAATAATTTGAAATATTAGTATAAGAACTATATAAATAACGTAAAGGGTATTCCACCAATCTTTAAATATTAATTGTTTCTTTATGCTTAGGGACGTAAAACCATACTTTTTAAATTAGAAGCCTATTAAAGATTAATGACAATTTATATTTTCTCATAATTATTTAAATAAAATAATAATATAAATTATAAAGAAGATTTTCACATAGAAGTATATATTATCCATCACAAGTTCAACAATTTAATATATTAATATAATATTGATATAATCATCACATTGACACCCCCCCCCTATGAGAAATTTAAAACGTACTATAAGTTAATTACCATTAAAAAATTGGATTGCGTTCACAAAGTTAAACGAAACAGTTAGCCAAATTGCGATGTCTTTCAGTAGATATCTTTTATAATATCTTCCCTAGCACTACAGTTTCCAGAAAATCATGGAGTTCAAACAAGATTTCCTTGAAACATTATTGGTAATAGATTATGGAAGCCAATTACTACAGCCATAACTATGTGTTTTTGTTGGTTTCTAATAAAGTCTTAGTGGTTATTCTATCCCGAGTGTTAAAGGGGTGAAACGGAATTTAATTCAAGAATTATTTATTTGGCAATTTTAATTATTAGTTCACAAATTATTATTCTAAATTAATGTAATTAGATTTAATTAACACCCTTTTGACAGGTATAAACACCCCAATCCCATATCCTAATCCTTCAAGAATGGTGTCAAAAATAGAGAATCAAAATAAATCCAAAAAAATCTCACAAAATAACCTTTACCCTTCGTCGTAAACCCACGACTTCCTGTCCTACAGTATCCAATCCACAACCCTTCGAAATTGAGGATTTTTCGAAGGATTTTGGATTGTAACGATTGGATGTGAGATGAATTGGATGGTTTAGTGGAGCCCCAAAGCTCAACTCCGTACGTCCAGATAGGTCTAATCACAGTCATATATATTAGGCTTTTGTAATTAATTTGGAGCTTTGAAAGTTTATCTAATAAATGTTGAATTGATCTGTAACCACGGGCTGTTTCTTGTCTTTTTAGTCTTCTATGTGGATTCCAAGTAAGACGTTTGTCCAAGTGGAGTCCTAAGTAGCGGATCTGTTCAACAGGGATTAGTGGAATATCATTAATGGATACTGTAAGACAGGAAGTCGTGGGTTTACGACGAAGGGTAAAGGTTATTTGGTGAGATTTTTTTGGATTTATTTTGATTCTCCATTTTTGACATCATTCTTGCAGGATTAGGATATGGGATTGGAGTGTTTGGGAGGCAATGAAGGGATCATTGTTTACTGATAACACACATGTGTCATCAGCGTAAGTGGTGAGGGCAGTGGTAGGATGAGTTGGAATGTCAGTTGTATACACCGTGTAGAGGATGTGATATTTCAAGAATGTTGTCGAAACTCGAAACTATAGGTTTAAAATATATATTCTGATCTCTTCTACTTCATTTGGCTCAACCCAGATGCCTATCCTTTTATTGTAAAATCCCTACCCACTTTAATCCACTTATTTCCCAACTCCATTCGCAGTCAATTCCCGATAATCCTCCGAGGCTTTTGAAAAGAGAGACCTTTTAATGTAGAACTTTTATTGAAGTGGTACTATCCAGTGGTTCTTTACATGTTAATGACAAGTAAATAACTCCCCCCCCCATTTACATATAATATCAATATTTAAAAAATATATACTCGTATATTCGATAAAATCAGTTTTAATCTTTGTTATTGGCTTCCGAGATCTTGAAGTCCTATTCATAATCATATTCAAGACTTAGAAACTGCTCTTCTTTTTTGACTACTTTACCAGGGTTAAATGTAAAGATTCATATTAATTACAAAAGACATATCTACACGACTATAATCCAACCTATTTGGACATACATGCTCATTGGAGCTTTGGAGCTTCGCTAAACCATCCATTTTATAACGCATCCAACCATTACTTGTAATCCTTTTAAAATACTGAATAACAAAACTTCAATTTACACATATTCTGTAAAAAAAATTAAGTGATAGGCATTTATAATTAATGTCAGATTATCGTTGATTCACAAATATTAAAGTTTCAATAAATATATAAATTTTTTTGGAAATTCATAAACGTTTCATTGCAAAGTTTTTAATATTAGTCTACATCGTAGAATAATACAGACATATTATTGCTTAATTAAGTATATATAATATACTTACCAAGTGCATTAGGTATTGAACAATACACACTACACACACTTCTTCTTTCCCCACCTTAGAAAATCGCAATAGTAGCTGTGAGAACTTGTCCTTATTATCCTAAGAAGGAGATTTTAGGCCATGTATCATACAACTCAGGTTAAAAAAAAAATCAGCACACAGCCAAATGAAGTATGAAAAAGGACGTGGTAAATAAGATTTCGCATAATGAAGACAACTGCTTTGCTAGGACATTTGTATTTTTCCAGCTTTTATGATGGGAAAACTTTACCGGAGACCTATATCCAATGTATATTGTCATTTATTCGTGAGGGATAGCTTCAGCTGCAATGGCACAACCAGTAGGATCTTCTTAATACACAGCTCCTCTAAGCAGTTAATTTCGAACTCAAGATCATTTTTCACTTTTATTCTGCAATGATTTTTTTCGAAACTGTTTCCTTGTCACCTTGAGTCTTCCAACTTACATTGCTTTAGAGATTTGCATTAAAATTTCCATTTAATCCTTGACTTACGGGAAACCAAAGATAAAAATAACTCTAACAGAAAATTAACATATCAAAACTATAAAAATAAAATTTAAAAAATAAAATAACTTTATCAATAATAATCAATGTTATTGGAGTTTTGATTTATATGACAACAATAATCTCACAACAAAATTGATCTTACTATAAATAAGTTGTATTTTTTTTTTTTTTACAAAATCATAAAAATCCTAACTACTAATCATCATAATTACTTTGCAGAATAAACTGTTAATGAATCTATTTCTTTATAAATCTAGAGCTTTATACTTCTCTCAATCAGTTTTTCAATAACAACGGAACATTTGAATAATTATAAAGGGAATAAAAATAGTTCACTGAGATAAAAAAAAATATGGATGTCAATAAAATCAACAATTATTAGTCCAGTCAATGAGTGCTGAAATGGGGGTGTAGAGTGCATGGAAGATGCGATAATTTTTGACTTCATAGCTTCGTTAGTAGTTCAAAGGTAAAAATACTAGGTAGAAGTCCCTTTTTGGGCTTTTCGACTAAATCTCGAAAACGGTGAACTCTAGAAAAGTATGTTTCAAATCATAATTAAAGCAAATAAAATTTCCTATAAAATTAAATCTACACATATTTGTCGAACTTCCAGCGGTTTTCGATATATACGTTATTGAAAATAAATAATTTTCGAAAAAATATTATTTTACCCTCACTTTTTGTCAAAAATTTGATTCTGGTGCCTTCAACAATCGTTTTTAAGAAAAGATGTCGGAATCAAAGTTGTAAAGCATTACATTTACTTTAATTTCATGTATACATTTCTGGCACTTGAAGCAAATTTTTCATAAAAAGTGAGGTAAAAATAATTCTTTTTTCGATAATTACCGATTTTTAACTAAGCATTTATACAAATATGTATAGAAACAATTTTATTGGAAATTTTATTAGCCTTTATTTTGATCTGTAGCATATTTTTATATATGTGAAAATTACAGTTTTAATTTATCTCAGATTGATGATTTTGCGGATTAGTTGATTTTTGTATAACGCCTTCCTTTCATAAATATGCCTTATATAGTTCAAATGTTTAAAATTCCAAAAATATATAACTGTTCCCTAAATAACTTGACATTAGTTATAGGAGCCGCAGAGCTAGTTATTTTAAACTGAACTGACGCTTAAAACACTTAAAGAGACGTTTGGCGAAGGTTCGCTATATTTGGGACCCCGGGGGCAGATCATACGTGATCCTTAGCACGGGCCGCTGAATCACTCGCCTCTCACCGCTCTGCTCCTTTCTAAGAACTTCGGATACGTGAATCTTGATCGGCTACGTCTATTTTAAATTTTAGTAGTCTAGTCGCCTACAACATTGGGGATTTCCTATGAAGTATAATGGTATTCTCCTTATTTTCTTTATCTTTGAATGTCAGGTATTGCGAATATTTGTTTTATATTTTTTACATATTTACCGCGGTTCGAAGGTAAAATTTCGCTTTAATGTGCTTTTAATAATCATACATTATTATAGCTATAACATTTATAGTTAGTTAAAATTTACTCTTAATCTTTACTATAACTACTTGATTATAATTATTGCTTAATCTCAAGATAACAGAAACAATATAATAAAAAATCTAATAATTAGGATGACAGAAAAGCTATTTTCATTTACATAATACATTACCTTGGTCCCACACATCTCTTCGAAACGCAAAAGATTAAATCAAAGGCTAAGACTGCTTTATTCCCTAATTAGACGATATTCTAAATTAAAGCTAAAAGACAAAAACTCAATAACTACACTTACATACAAAACCAATTTGGACGTATGCTTAAAAAACTTATGTCACTGTCAAAACGACGCATATACAAAAGCTACAAAATTTTCAGGCAAAAACTTTAAGGACTATCATAAAAGCACCTTTGATTACGTAAGTAACATAACTCTGCACAAAGACATATGCCTACCACCAAAGAACACCTACTGACCTACTACAAAAGATTTCACAATAGACTTAAATTTCGTCCCAATAAACCCATACACGACATGTCCAAAACAATGATGCCCAACAATATCCGTAGAAGGTTGAAAAGGAGCCGGATGAGAGATCTCCTTGAATAAAATAAAATGATTAACAATAGAGGTGGAGGTGCCTCTGGCCAATGCTCCTCAACATACCTCTCACGCCAGAAGCTTCTCATTGTTTTATAGACATCACATTCGTAGGTTGTAATTTTATGTATTTGTCAGTTGATAATTAAGATAAATAAAAAAAAAAAAAAAGTCCTTAATTTACATTCAGTTAATCGTTTACAATACACCCGTAACGCTCCAGACGAAAACCGTATTAGGAAACTGAAAGATTTATTAAGATAGATCTACGGTGAACTGCTTTGAGTTGATATACTGGCCAGATACCTTTCCGAATGTTTAGGAACATTATTTATCCCCAGTTGATTTTAATTAATATCCCTTAAACGAACAAAACACTAACAATGTTAAATTGCTTACTTATGTACAACAATTTAACCTTGAGAATGATCACTTGAGGTTTTCCAAACAGCACAATTGAACAAATAAGATATTGTTTAAATATAATAAGATATTGTTCCATATAACAAATTAGATATTATACAAATGATATAGATATATACAAATAAGATATTGTTTTTTATTGATTTATTTTTATAAATATAAAAAACTTTTATTAAAATAAATAATGGAAAGCAGTATTATATTTATAATTATAAACTATTAAAGATTGTAACTACTAAATTGATTTATTAGTCCATTTTTATTTTAGCAAGTTATTTCAATATAACTCTATATTCTAAATATTAAAGGTTAGATAAAATAATGTGTAAAATAACATGCCCTCCTATCTTAGTTAAAGCAAGTGTTAAACCAAGTGATAGCATAAAACAGTAGACTTTGTTTGGCCACCTCTCTTTTTATGTCTTAGAACTAAAGAATTTGCAAGAATTAATAATTAATTTGTGAAATAAGAAGATATAATATTCCATCCAAATGATGAATGAAAGTTTACTCTTAGGTCATACTCATTGTGATGGGGTAATGAAAGCCTTTTTCTTTTCTTGTTATTTTCCTCATTATACATATTTTATATCTCATCTGGGCTAAGCCGAACCTTCAATACAAGTCCGCTAAAGAACGCTTGGCATAAAAATTAATTGCAATCAATAATAAATAATCCCGAAATTCAGAAGTTCTATTGGCGGACCAAACTTAGAGAACTTCACGGTACGAGAAAAAAGTAAAGCAAATAAAGACAAAAGATCATGAATAAACCAAATTGACATTCAACAAGTTACAAGTGAAAAAGTTTGAACTAAAACTAACTTCTAGGGACCTAGAACACACTAACTTCAACATTTAGGATTCACAGAAGGACCCCGAAGTTGGAAGTTCTACATTGGAATCAACTGAGGAACTGGAAGCAGAAAGAAAGAAGTAAATTATTTCTTTTTCCACAGTGGACTTAACGATGTTCCAGGGTCCTTGAACTTTTAAAAGGTACACTGAATATTTTATTACCTTTGTTTTCTTATAAAGCAGGAGCAGACGAAATAATGATGAGAATGAAAAATAATAAAATAATAAGCCATCAAAATGTTTGGTGGCTCCGCAATATTTCAAAGCTTTTTAAAAGCAAGAAACATCGAACAATACTTATTAAATATTAAAAATGAAACTTTCAAATACTATGAAATAAATTTTAAAGAGGATATAACTTACCTCTCATTAAATTATCAAAGATAATTGTCAAGAACCAATTAACATAAATGAGACGGATCAAGAAAGTAATACAAGAGATCAATTTGAACAACTTACAAAGAAAAACAATAAAGATTTTTGTTTATTCGAATACTAGTTTCAACAGGAGAGGCAACTAGATAAAAATTCAACTTCAATCACTCTTAAAAAATTATATGTTTCTATAGTTTACAGAGTTCTAAAACAATGTTAAATGTAAAAGCTAAAAATCTTCAACCTACTGTAGGAAAGAACTTTGGAATGCAGTACTTCAGTGTGATGAAGTATAGAGATCTGAAAGGCGAGATCTTGTATGCTGATTGCGGACTTAAACTGCAGGATACTGAAAATAAAGAGAGTGTGACGGTTGTTGATAACTTGGAATAGGTATGTGTCAAGGAAGTATTTTCTGCGGAAGAAGGTGATGAGCCAATTTAACTCGGTCTAGAGTTGCGAAACATGTGAATGTCTCGAGGTTTCGAAGACAAACCTAATGAAGCAATTCATGATACGTTTAATTTGTCCTCAAAAACCATCGAGAGCCAACTAAAAAGTGAATACAAATTTATATGAGAACAATGCAGAAATAAAAAAGAAAAACTAGAAATAGATAAAAAAAAATATAGAAAAACATATATACAATATTACAAACAAAATTTTCGCATATACCACGCAACCATAGTCAAATTGGGGGATGTTGAGATAGAATACTAGGAGTTTGCGTGTGGATAAGAGAAGCAGGTGTCGGGAGCGGTAGAATGATTTCAAAATGCCAATTGACCATCAGGAGATTTGTGCAATATGGGATTCCAGGAATTTATGTAGAGAACTTGAGGTATCTGGGTCCTACTGTATTGAAATTCAAGAGGTAAAATAGGCAAAAATAAAGGCCGGGAACGCTATAGAAAGAAAGCCTTAAATATTTTTAAAAGAAAATATAAGGATATTTTGCCTGAAAAAAAGATGAATAAAGTAGGTAATTCAGAAGACCATACAATGAATAGCGGGACTGTTATTCCGTTTATATAGTGCAAGAAATACAAAGTCGCGGCTTAAATCAGATTGTAAAGTCGTTAAATTAAAAAAAAATCGAATATTAAAGGAAGTAATCAGCACTAAACAATGTAACTGACGCGTAAAATTAATTTTATTTTAATTTTTTAGACCCACAATGTATATTTTTACGTCTGGAATAAAAACCAACTAATTTTAAAATAACAATACTATTTAAAGTTATCACATGATTAACAGATTAACTGTTAATTTAAGCATTCCCTATCGTATGGTCTATCTGAACACCTCTCAGGACAAAGTAGAGAAACACATTTCAAAATAAAACTTGGATTTTCCATTTGCTACAGTTGTTAGAAAATAAATGTACCTATCAATCATTTCAGCACAATGTTTAAGTGATATTCGCCTTGATGGAAAAGGTTAAAAAAAAAATACTAAAAATGAAGACTTGAGTCGTACCTCTTCAAAGTCTTGATGTGCGATATACTTACAAGGGAAGGACACACTCTGTCTCTCACGGATCTTGTTGGTAATTTTTTTGGAGGTTCCTGGTCAAAAAATATTAGACACGTATTTTGCGGTTCCGACCAATGAGCCATAGGAAACGAGAAAACAAATAAAATAGCATTAAACTAATTTATTTTTTATCTCGAATTTAAAAAATGATATCGACATGATTCTTGCACCAAGATGTTTAGTTTTGATTGCGAATTAAAGGAAAAATACAGTCGCTCCATAGATTTTGGTTTAGGTTAATTAGATTCTAAAAAAAATTATTAGTTTTTCAAGCAAACTACCTCTGTAGATTTTTTTTACACGAAAATTGACGTCAGATCCTTATTCAGCACTTTTAAAAACATTAAAAAACGCTTATTCAACAATATCAAAAAATATCATTTTTTTTACCCTCTTCGAGGAAAATGAAATTTTTAAACGGATTATTGGTTACTTACCTTTAAATCGCCATTACTTTGTCACGCAGTTCACTGGTTGGTATAGCTGGAAAGAGGAGATTCTCAGCTTTCTTTTTATGTATATAAATGTACAATTCGATGAACAAAAACCTATTAAAAAAATTGGAATATCCGAAAATCATTTTGATTTTTACCTTGAGTTTGAAACCAGATAGGATGATGAAACCCAATACATTTCATCCGTATTACAACCCTATATTTTGTGTAAAGAAATAAAGTTGATACGTTAAACCGTCTAAGCGTAATTAATGTTTTTATCAATTTTAATAAAAGTCGCTTACAAATTTTTATTTTTCTATTTGGATGAAATTTCGTATTTAAGGGTTCTTTTGAATGCTTAACGCGAATCCGATGTCGGTTCTTGTGAAAAAAATATATTGAACGTACTTCACTTGAAAAATTTTAGCTTTTACAGTGTAAAACGTGATAGAAAATTGTTTTAGCTCTAAAATTCCATTTCAGCACCCTCAAAACTCAGGAAACGTATGTATATATATATATATATATATATATATATATATATATATATATATATATATATATATATATATATATATATAGATAGATAGATACCAATTAAAAATATATAATATAATGCATAATAATAATTAGGAGAGAAAATAATTTATTAAACTTTAATATTTACTTAATATACAAACAGAACCACATATAAGATTGTTATGTATTTACAATTTTTGTTTTATTTTGCAGTTGAAGATGCTAAAATATGATTGTAATAGTTGACATAAAAACATTATAACTGCCTCACTTCCGTTGCTGACAGGATTTTGTTGAATATAATGAAAATGAAATTGTAAGGTAATAAGCTTCAGTTATTAGAACAATCCAGTAAACAAGGATTACAAAGCGGATTAGAGATGTGTTCTGGGTTTGAAGAATAAAATAAAAATTGTAAATACTTATATGTGGTTCTGTCTATATATTATTTAAATATTAAGTTGTATAAAGTAACAAATTATTTCTCCTAATTAGTATATATATACATACCTTTCCTGAGTTTTGAGGGTGCTGAAATGGAATTTTAGGGCTAAAAAAATTTTCTATCACGTTTTACAGTGTAAAAGCTAAAATTTTTCAAGTGAAGTACGTTCAATATATTTTCTTTCACAAGAACCGACATCGGATTCGAATTCAGCATTCAAAAGAACCCTTATATACTAACTCAAGTTAAAAATCAAAATGATTTTCGGATTTTCCAATTTTTTTAATAGGTTTTTGTTCATCGAATTTTACATGTATATACATCAAAATAAAGCTGAGACTCTCTCTTTTCAGCGAGTGGGAGTGAATTGCGTGACAAAGTAATGGCGATTTAAAGGTAAGTAACCAATAATCGGTTTAAAAATTTCATTTTCCTCGAAGAGGGTGAAAAAAATGATATTTTTCGATACTGTTGAATAAGCGTTTTTTAATGTTTTTGAGGGTGCTGAATTAGGATCTGACGTCAATTTTTGTGTACAAAAGTCTACAGAGGTAGTTTGCTTGAAAAACTAATCATATTTTTATAATTTAATTAACCTAAACCAAAATCTATGGAGCGACTGTATTTTTCCTTAAATTCGCAATCAAAACTAAACATCTTGGTGCAAGAATCATGTCGATATCATTTTTTAAACTCGAGATAAAAAATAAATTAGTTTAATGCTATTTATTTTTTTTCTCGGCTCCTAGGGCCCATTGGTCGGAACGGCAAAATACTTGTCTAATATTTTTTGACCAGGAACCTCCAAAAAAATTGCCAACACGAACCGTGA
Source organism: Euschistus heros (assembly GCA_003667255.2). NCBI lineage: Eukaryota > Metazoa > Arthropoda > Insecta > Hemiptera > Pentatomidae > Euschistus > Euschistus heros. The sequence continues at coordinate 872,915 of RCWM02000071.1, read as the reverse complement.
GAGACTGAGTGTGTCCTCCCCTTGTTAGGAAGAAGCAAAAGTTTTCGCACAATTACTAAATCATTAAAATATGATGCTTTCTACTCTCATAGTATAAAATATTTTTTTAACGATTTGAAAAAACTTGCTTATTTAGTTAAGAAACACTTGTAATAATTAAAAACCCAAAATGTGAATAATATTTATGTGTTTACTCTATAAATGTAAAACTGGCCCTATTAAAGGTTTTTGTACAGCATCAAAAGAGTCCTAAGAAGAATTATCTTCTTGAATCCTTATATTAGACTCTGAAGCAGAGGAGTTGACTAGTTCTTAACCTTTCTCTTTCTAACAATGTTCCGATCACATTCTTCTCAGACAGTCTTATAAACAGTCATGGTACGAAATTTTGTCATTATCTCTAATCATCAGCGATTACATGTTTTCTTCAGAGAACAGGTGCATTCGTACAGCCAGTATTAGTTCAATAACTTAAATCCCTCTTCAGAGGTCTAATATAAAATCAAACGTTATTAAAACGACAAAAGTCTAGACGATGAGGGCCGATCTAGAAGGACGAAAATTCTCTTTCGCCGGGGTGAGAAGAGTATTTTACGGAAAGCTAATGGTCACCGCAAAATACCGGCCAGAAAAATAGTGATGGAGGGAAATTCCGAATCGGGAACATCTGAAGGGCCTGATACAATTAGAAGAGTCCTAAGAAGAAATAGATTTTAGGCCAAAGTAAGAAGGAAAAGATAATTCATAACTAAGTAAAATTGACTTCAAAGAATAATTATTTGTTAAAGAATATTTAAAAATATATTTAAAATTAGATTCCTGACTATTGGAAAGACAAAATATGAAGCATATAAATAGTTGAAATCAAAAAATCCGATTTTTCACTAAAGTTGAACTAGTATTTAGTTTAGCTAAAACGTATTTTTTTAATTTAAACCATTTTTATTTTGGATGCTCAGTATATCATTGATCTATTGCATATCTAGAAAACGTTTCAAGAGATATTTTAAGTAGAGTTTCAGATACTTATTCATTGTATCAAATAAAGGCTTTGTAAAGTTGGAAACAGCTACTTATCAATGACAGATGTTCAAATTAAAAGAATCAAACACCAGTGAAGAAAACTAGCTACCTGTCAATAGGACACCAAGCTACTTCCACGACCAATTTCTTTGCAGACTTAGGACCATATAGTCCCGATTTAGAGGAGCTTGCCTCCAAACAGAATTCCTCACATTTTCGTTTGATATTTTGATTTTCCTCTCTCTGCGATACCTATGTATACCAAGTTATACCATTAATCTTACAAAACGTCTTTCTCTCACATTAATGAAAGAATATTTATGGGCTTAATAGACATTTTCAGAATTTGAAAGTAACTATACTCTAAGTAGGCTGAAAACTTATTACATTACAATCTAGTCATAAGGTTCCTATGATCTAGATATAATTCTTTTTGAGTCAGAAGCTCTGTCAAAAAGTTAATCCCAAAAGTTTGTACATTTGAAAGCAGGCCGTTCAGAGCCACAACGAATTACAGGTTGAGTTACGAGCTCTTTAATTTTACTAACCAAAGACTTAGTTCTTTACTTCGACAATGACAATCATTCTTACAATAACAAATTGAATTAGGAATGGATACAGAATATTAAAAATGATCATATGCATACAATAACCAAAATCGGGTTGAGTTAAATGTAAAATACTTATTTGGCATTGACCGAGGCAATAATTTTATCTTGATATTTTAATAAAGAAATCATGGTAATGAATTAAAACTTAAAAAATTTCAACACCTTCTTTAGAAATTTAATATATTTTTATTCTTTGTAGGCACATTATCGTAGCCAGTCACATTACTGGTATCATTCTTTTTTTTATTAAATTAAGAAAAAAAAATAGCAAAGATGTAGCACAGGCTAATAAATGATTCCTGACAGATTGGTTTCGCAGCCATTAAAGTAATTTATTTTTGTATAGGTAATGCATTCACATGTGGCGTAATCTAAACAGTTTCCAGAAAAAGTTAATTATGCACTCGATACGATACGGTGGCCTACCTGATAATGTTGCATATGCATGTGGCTTAAGGATGGGGGCCCATGTAAGGTCAGGACTTACTGCGCAACACAAAAGTGTTATATTTACTTTCAGGTAAACACTTAATTACTGTCATTAATTTGAGGCGATCGTGAATTCGATTTACCTATCGCTACCTCTGTGGTCTGAGGTCCAAGCTTATGCATATTCATTCGTTTAATGCAACTGTCTCAAGAAGTAAGACAAAATGAAGTAAAACAGGAAAAATTGGGATAATGACACATAATTTTAAAGAAACGAAACCTATTAAATAGAGACGATATTTTCTAGATTATCACTGGATTAAACCTGTACAAAAAAGAGCCTTGAACTTATAAGATATTGAATATATCCTAAAATTAAATTGGGTCACAATTTATTTTGACACACTTCTCTCTTCAATAACTATACAACCACACCGGCTGGTTAAATTCTATCTTGTCCTTCACAGCAGACACAATAACTATTAATTGTTATGAATAACCTTTAGACAGCATCTCCCTAGTTAATTGTTTTGCTCCGTGGGTGTTGAAGAATGGTGAGAAGACAAGGAGATGTGAAGATAAAGCCACTTATAAAACCCTAATCAGATGTTTACCAATAATACTTAACAAGGAAACGAATGAACCTTACACATAGCGAGTCGTTGGCTTGAAGAAAGGTTCATGAAAATAGAACGGAAACTCAGAAGATCTTGTCAAAAAATAATTAAACAAATTAGGAGATCTAGAATTACATTTATGATTTACATAAGGTATGATATAATTTTTATTGTTGTAAAATAAGGTCCGAAGATTCTTTTATATATATATATATATATATATATATATATATATATATATATATATATATATATATATATATGCAAAAACACATATTAATTTTGATAAAAGTATAGTTGACTGTTATGATGAATGGAGAAGAAGATGATCAGGGATGCAGTCAAAGAGAAACACCACGTCTAAGAAGAAATTCTTTAATACGTGCCAACGTTTCGACCTTGCAGGTCTTCTTCAGGGCCACCGAACCACACTTGTGAGGAGACCAACGATGACTGCAGTTTATTACTATTACTGACGTATCAGGGTGAGCGAGTTATGATTCTTAAAACCTTAGACTGAAAATTTTGTAATTTTTGAATGTATTTTTTTTTGCTTTCCCAAACATTTGTGATGCATAGGTCCATAAAGGTTTGAGTAAATAAGAATAACTTTTTAATTGTTGTCTGAATTAAGAGTCGATTGTTTGTGAAGTATAAAGTATAATAGTGTTGGTCTATTATTAAGGTAGGGGCGTTTCATTTTCATGTGAAGGCCCTCTTCCCATGTCAACCTTCTGTCAAAAGTAACACCTATATTTGTTTTGTTTTGTTGGTACTGAACAATATTTATTTGTTGAATAGGTTAATTGTTTAGACACACTGCAGGGCATGGGTCGTGTCTGAGAGATTGGAGTTGATATGCTGAGGTTCGTCATTTTTTTTTTTTTATCTTACGAGTTCGGCCATCTGTGGACCACGCTCAACAATTTATTTCCTGCTCTTCCTCTCTCTCCAATATCTCTTCATCACCTCTGCCTGATGCTTTCTTCTTTCATCTGACCACCGTCTGTTAACTTGTGTCTTAGCCATTTCCGGAAATTTGATCCTGTTGACCACTGTCCGAAATTGGTCTCTGTCCCACATTGAATTCCAATGCACATTTTCCACCCTCATATCCTCCTTTACCATCCTTATCCATGTATTCTTTTTCTGTTTTTGGAGGCTGTGTTGGAAAATTTTCTTCGTCAGTCTTCTTTCTTCCATTCTCATCAAATGCCCACAAAACGTCAATCTACGTTTCCTCATTACATCACTCAACCTTTCAATGTTTCGATATATTTCCATATTACTTTTTAGTTTAAAACCTTCTTCAGTCTTTCTTGGTCTTGATATTTTTCTCTCCTTCTTTTCCATATTTTCAATGTCTCCCTCTTTATTGAGGAACAAGCATTCAGAGGCATTTTTGAGTTTAATGTTCCATTTTTTGAACCAGTCTTGTAATTGTTGTAAAAAATGTTGGGAATCAGTGAAGCCTGAGTGATGTCTGTATGTCTGCCAGAATTGCAGTATCATCTGCGTATGTGCTATTATTGTGTTAGGCTTAGTTGGAATGTGTGTATATTATGTACAGCAAAGGTGCAATAATTGATCCTTGCGGATCTCCGGCCCTGATCGGGCGTATAGAGAAGAGATATCCCGACCTTGATTAGACTGAGAAGTATCTATCCGAAAGAAATGAAAGAAGTATAAGATATTAAGTCGAATGTAAAAAGGATTTAAGTTTGTAAAGTAGTCCATTGTGCCAGACTACCTCGAACCCTTTAGGGGTTCATCCCTAAAGAACAGGGGTTCAACATCCAGGAATAGGCCAGTAACATATAGTCTGTTCTCTAGTGCGACTGAAATGTAGTCTGTGTAGGTGGTGTACTGTTGAGTGTTGTAAACGAAATCCAAAGTGATGTTCTGGCAGTATTTGTTTATCAGTTGTTATATCGAATATATGTTTGTAAATTAATTTTTCCAAAAGTTTGGAGCAAATTGGATGTAAGCTATTGGGCCTGTTGGAGGATGGGTTGTTATTATCTTTGTTTGGTTTTGGAATCATAAGAATGTGAGAGTATTTCCATCGTAATGGAAATTTAGTTGTCCTCAATATTACGTTGAAGATAGTTGTTAGGAAGACTATAACTTTTCTAGGCAAATGCTGGAGTAGTTCAGCGGTGATCAAGTTATGTCCAGGGGCTTTCCTTTTAGGTAGTTTTTTAATCTACTTGAGTTTTTTAATCTATAAATGAAAGCTGTTGGTGGCAATGTCAATGGTAAGGTCTGTCTAATGTATCATCTATATAATTTTTATGATCACAGTTTGAGTAGCCTGTATGTGGTGTGGAAACTGAAGATAGTACTGGATTTTTCACAGTCCGTCACGGTCCAAGAGCCGTCCTCTTTCCGGAGTGACGCCGATACATAAGCTTCCGTCGTCAGTATTGAGATTATCCAAAAATATATTGTAAATAGTTTGTTTAAATTTTTTTATTTGTCGTTTTAGTTCGTTATACTTTGCAATAGTAATTTATTCCTATTGCAAAGTATAACATTCTCGAGTCCCGAGAATCGAGAATCGAAAAAATTTGGTACCGACACTACTGCATCACTACTTTTTTCTGCTCTTATTTTTTCCCATCATTGCAGTTAATGGTTATCTGTTTATTTAGCAGTTATCCTTGGAAACTGCATATTTAAAAAAAAAAAATAATAATATTATAATAATGAGCAAAACAATTAGAATAGAGGTTCAATTTCAATGTGCGACAGAGACCAATTTCGGACAGAGGTCAACAGGATCAAATTTCCGGAAATGGCTAAAACACAAGTTAATAGACGGTGGTCAGATGAAAAAAGAAACCATCAGGCATAGGTGATGAAGGGATATTGGAGAGAGAGGAAGAGCAAGAAATAAATTGTTGAGCGTGGTCCACAGATGGCCGAACTCGTAAGAAGAAGAAGAGGTTCAAATATACACATAAATTATACAATTTTAAAGTATATTCAGAATCTAACATGACAGTCGGACATTAAAACCATTAGGTAAGTGGATATAAACCACTAGTAACTGTTCTTCTCTAGCCAAATGGCACCCACTGGGATACTAAACCCAGCTCCTAATCTATATAAAAGCCTGAAATACAGAACTGTAATCATTAAGAATGAAGTTTTTATTTTTATTTTAAATAAACCTTCTAGGATTTTCAAAACGCTGCCAAGATCAGAATAAAAGTACCTATCGGCCTACTTACAGCTAACGTTATAAGAGCTTACTTGATTATTTTTCTGCATTTTAACAGTTTTTATTTAAAAAATGTTATGCCTGAAAATATAATTCCATAACTATTCATTTGAAACAGCCTATTATATGAGTTATAAAAAACCTACTAATTTTAACGCCTTTCGGTTCAAGTTTCAGAATTTTTATTTAATCATAAGCTTAAATGTTTACTATTATTACAATCTGTCACTGAAATTCAATAAGTAATATTGTAAAGTATATATATATCTCGATTCCAAAAGACGATTTAAATCCTATCGATAATGTCTCGAGGCACTATGCTCAAATCACAGCTAGCAGATCCTACAATAATTACTATCCTACAATAATTTTATTCTTTACGATATAGAATAGTTTTGCGGTACCTATCTGTGTAATTATTATAAATCGATTAATCTCCCCTATGATAAAAAAAGTGATATTTTCATCTATATTCATCGAATTTAAACGATCCAATACTCCAACTGCAAGCTAAACGTCAGATTTTCAAATATATTTATTAATTGTTTCGGAATGAGAAAAGAGGACAAAAATTTCAAAATGGCGACACTACAACAATACTATGCCAGCGGCACTGTTAGTAAGGAAGAATTTGGTCACATTATATGGAAGAATTTATCTATTCTTCAGAATCTCTCCTTAAAGATATAGTACAAACAGAATGTGAGTCTGAATTTGACGAGTACATAAAAATCTAGATTCTTTCTACTCGATATAAGGCTATACACTTATTAAATTTATAAAAATCGAAGTGGAATATATAGGGGGGAAGGGTTGTCTAATAACCGTTATATGGAAAGGTTTGCAGTAACATAAAGACTATAATAAAAATAATAATCTATTAATCATTCCATCTGTAGGGTTTAGAGAAATTATCCTTCAAAAAAAGTAAACCAAGGTTCCAAATTTCAAGAATCGAAAAATTTTACAACATATCCTGACTACAGTTGTGGGTGATACAGCTATACTAACATCTTTATCCTAAAATAGACTCCTCCAACCTTAGAAGTAAGTTTTGACAGACGAATAGTGGTGTAAGCGATGGCAAATGAAAGTTAATGAGTCCCAAGATCCAGTCAACAATACCGTATGCCAAGTAAGACTTCTCAGCTTTCAAATTTTTGCAACTAGGATTGGCGAACCAACTGCCATCTCAATGAAATTTTTTATTTGAAAACTAGTTTTAAATGTTATAACATTCATCATCAGTTCTAAAACATACCAAAATTTGCAAAACATTATATTATATTATATATTATATTTCTTTTTTAATATAAGACAAGAAATCAAATATATCGGAATAAGAAGGCAAAGAACTTCATTAGGAGTATTGATGACTTATTTCTTTTCATCTAAAGACAAAATAGACCTTTTCCAAAAAAAGAGGTGTATATGGCCTGAAATGTAATGGTTGTGAAGCTAAAAACACGGGAAAAAGTGAAAGATCAGTAAACCAAAGATTAAAAGAGGGTTGAATGCTCTTTTAATCTTTGGTAATAGGACCCAGAATTCCAAATTCACTATCCATATAAATAAAAGTAACCTGAAATTCAGTAAAGACTCGGAAGGAAAACTAATACATCAACCAGAAATAGCCTAATCAATATCAATAGCCTAAAATCGAATATTTATGAATCGTTAGAATTAATAAAATCGGTCAAAACCAATCAGATTTTTGTTTAAATGACCAGAAAAATGTTTCCAATAGTCTCATTTAATTTTTTTTTTCTTTTTTTTTTTTTTAGGAACGGGAAAAACCAACCAGTCATTGGAAAAACCAAAAGTATTCTCTCAACGGATTTAAACCAACTATAGATTTTGATATCATATCATCAATATGGTAGGTACCGATATATTTAATTTCTTATCTTACATTTAAATATATATATAGATGTTTTGATTTTATTTTTATTTTATTTTTTTTTAGAACTGATGATGAATGTTTAACTATTCAATTAATTCGTAAACCCTAATTTTGTTGATTCTTCTATACCACCATGCGTACCTCAAGTGATTCGAAATTTTAATACACAAGACTATCCTGATGCCTCTCCAGACCTACGGACTATATTAGACTATAGGACGATACTAGATATCGAATCTTCTGAATTGGGAGTTGGCTATCAATCACTCAGTAATCGGTATAGGTAGTTGAATAATCTCTTATATTCTTGATTTTCATGTCGTTTCCTATAATTCACTTATTTCAAAAAGAAACCAAGACATCTCACTGAGTCAGAATTGGGTAATGAAGAAATATTATTTGAACTGGTAGATAAGATTGACATTCTGATTATAAAACCATCAATTATTAAATATACGATTTTTATTAAACATTTAATAAGCACTCTTAATCAATAGGTAAATTAAATTTATTTTCTTTACTATTGATTTACATTCCTGTCGACATTGAGGAGTTCAAATTCAATTAAGAAATGAAAAATTATAATTTAATTTTGACCACTGCGTACAAGATCTAGCCGAAGAGCTCAAAGAGCGACTACCCGGCTTCATACTGGCGAGAAGACTCATCAGAAGAGTAGGAAATGAGGAGCCCTACCCCGTTGAGGGCATTCAAGTTATAACGGCACCTACTACAAAACTTGAAGACCTGCAAAAATTGAGAATTGTTAACGACATCCGTTTCAGGGCCTCCGTATTCAAAGAAGATAGCGGGCCTGTACAGTGTCGCCAATGCCAACATTTCGGCCATACCATGAAATACTGTGGCCGGACATGCAGATGCGGCTGGTGCCAGGGCTCTCACTCAGCCTCCTCCAAAGACAGAAGACGGCCTTAACAACAGCAATCGCCCCAGCACCTGCACCTGCGCCCGAGAACAACGAGAGGAACTTCCCAGCAGCCCGCCCTACCCGAGCTGACTTCAGTTTCTCACAAGCCTTAGGTGGACCAGCACCCCGACGCAAAATCTCAGCCACCGAAGCCCAACCGATACTATCATCGCAGCCGATCCAGATCAACCTTCCCCCAGAACCAGTCCTGCCATAGAACACCACCAACGTGCTCCTCAACCGGCTTCTCAATCGAATGGATGCCATGATGGAAATAATGACGACCATGATGCGCCTCATGTCCAGGGTGATTGGGAAGCTCGATGATCGCTGAGCACGTCCTCAACTATAACACCAGAGGCCTGTCTACTTCGCAGGCCGAATTGAGGTCCTTCTACTGCAGCACCGACCTGCGGCGGTGGCAATGACAGACATTATGGTCTCTCCAACTACCCGACTCTACTTCAGAAGCTATACCTCTTACAGAGAAAATGTACAACAAGGAAGAAAGGTAGTCGCCATCCTCGTGAGAAGTTATATACAGTGTAGATTCATCCCAGTGGACCGAACCCAGTGGATTCTTGCGAAGGCTGCCACATCATCACAGTTGACGTGCGACTGAAACATCGGTTCATGTTCAGCTGTGTCTATAGAAGACCTCGGGAAAACTATACCCCTGTTCGCTGTCTGTTGCGTCACGCACAGGCCCGCTGCTGTCCAGGGGGACTTCAATGCTCGCCACACAAGCTGGTAATGCCGTAACAACAATCCACTGGGTTCTATCATCACGAAGACGCGACTCTCTGTTTTCCAACCTGGTGTACACACTTTTCGCCATTGCGCCAACCCCTCCCTCACCTCGACCCTAGACCTACTTCTCACCAGGGACATGCACACTGTCACTGATTGCAGAGCCCTGCCTTCTGTAACCTTGACCACCGTCCAGTGCTATAAACTTTCGAAGGGTCTCCGGACCACTCCATCTGCCACTAAGTACCTTCTGCACGAAGCGAACTGGAAGGGTTAAAGGACCAGGATACTGGAATCACTCCCCTCAGTGACACCGTGCCTGACCCCTGCTAAGATAGACAAAGCATTGGAGACAATTACCACTATCATCCTTGAAGCTGCCAACCTCCATATGCCTAAATTCAGCCCCCAACCAAACAACCAGCGACCTCCCCCACCGCACGTCTTGGCACTGATCGGACAGAGGAACAATCTCCGGAACATCTTCTGGCGCATACGGGATTAAAGCGTCAAGCCTGCTATAAACGCCAAGACCCGGCAAATCGCCAAGCAAACGCAGTTCGGTTCGAGACACTTAGCTCCGCTTATCAGTTCCATTGTGTTCTCTCTATCAGTTCTTTGTTCGCGAGTTCTTTATTTGTGAGATCCTTTGTTCGTGAGTTTCTTTGTTCGCGCACAAATCCTTTGTTTAGAACATCACCTTTGTTCTTATTGTGACATTATTAACCAGTTCTTATAAGTTGCTTTAATTCCAATTATGATGGCTGCTAAAAATATTAAACAACAGGAGCTTCAGGAAGAGTCGCTTCAGGAAGGTTTTAAACGCCCGAACACCTGACAACTGGCGCGAAAGGCGAAAGAGACTTCTCCGCCCCACATCCTTACTGAGAACAGATTCCAGACGCTCGACGCTATACAGGAGGACAGCGGCGATGCATCTTGGTCGAACCCATTACCACCTGTAACTATCTCCACCAAATACAAAAGCAAGGTGAGAACATTTATGACTCAGTTACATATAGACCACGACATTATGAGCACGAGGTCCCAAGACCTTAAAATAACATTATATTCTGAAAAAGACCGCCAACTTTTTCTCAAAGCCCTAGAAAAAAATAAGGCGGAATTCTTCACGCACCCAAAATAACAAAAAACAAAACCGAACCGTTTTGTTATCAAACATGTCGATGCAAATATCCCGATAGACTCCGTGCTAGAAGCTTTTGAGCCAGATGAAATTAGCCACGCCCGCCGGTTTCATAAAACTGCCCCTGATGGAAAGAGAACTCCTCTTTCCAACATTTGCATAACAGTGGCGAATGGCGTTACAGCCAAAGATATTAAAAATAGGGTCCGCCATCTGGATCACTGTTCTTTCTCGGTGGAGCCCTACCGAGAAACAAAGGACCCCCTCCCCCCACAATGCTACAAGTGTCAGCAATACGGACACACTAGAAATTATTGTGGCCGCACGGCCAAATGTGTAAGATATGGAGGCAGCCATGATATCAATTGTCTCAATTGATTGCCTCAATCAATCAGTTGATGCTGCAACTGGGGGGAAGAGCATGTTGCTTCCTATTGGGGGTGTCCACATAGGCTCCAACTAGCCGAGTTCCTGGCCAGTCGAAGAGGAGGTAAAAGAGAGAGCTCTACAGGGTCTCAGACACGAGATCCCAACGGGACCAATCAGGAACCACCACAATCCCCCACCCCTCCACCACCGACCAGCCCACCTACGGGCTCAGACCCAGCGGATCTTCCTCCCTACGCTGAACGACTTATGACACACATTACAGATACTGTGACTAGTTCAGTTGGGGACCTTATAGAACAGGTGAAATTTCTAGTTCAAATAGTAGTGGAGTTGGCCAACCGCCAATGAGAGGCTTCACTCTACTTAACTTCAATTGTGGCGGCCTCTCTACGAAGGTGGAGGAATTAGAGGCGCTATTGGGAATGGCTCAGCCAACCGTTGTGGTTCTGAGACCAAACTACTAGGGTACCCTCCCCGCTTGCTCGGCTATGCTGCCATAACTGACGACCAGCACGACCCACATGGTGGTATTTTAATAGCAATCCAACATGCTGTACCATGGAAAAAAATACCATCCCTATTTAACGTCACTGACAATCTCATGAGTCACCTCACAGTCCAAGTGATGTTAAAACAACCAACACTTATCACAGCTGTGTATCGTCGCCCTAAAGGTTCGCTAAGTCAGCTCCGGCAACTATTCGACGTATGCGGGACTGCAACAAACCACTGGGTAGTAGGAGACCTCAACGCTCGGAATACCTCTTGGCACAATACAAAAATTAACCAAGCCGGTGTACAACTGACGAAAACTGCTTTCACAGTTATACACCCATCAACACACACTTTCCGACACGCCGGCTCAGGATTCACATCCACCATCGACCTCCTGCTTACAAGACAGCCCCATCGCTTTACAGGTTGTAATGACTTCGATTTCATATCATCTGATCATCGGCCAGTCATTTATGAAATTGAAGGCAAAAGGGACAGCCCTAAAGAGAAGTTCAAATATCAGGAGGCCGACTGGAAATTATACAAAACAGAGGTATGCCGAAAACTACCAGAGAAGATGCCCGTCCTCCAATCAGAAGACGCCGTGAATGACTACATCGAGGAGTTCACGAAACTCCTGCTAGAGGCCGCGCATCTCACCATCCCCACTTTTCACCCTCAGCCCCCCATCTCCGATCACCCCACCCCACCCCACCTCCGATCACCCCCACCCCACATCATGGTCTTGATCAAGAGCAGGCGGACACTGAAGAACCGTCATTCCAGAACTAGAGATCCAGCAGTGAAGATGACCTTGAACTCGATCACCACCCAGATAAGGAACCTCATGCGGCAGTGGAAGACGGCGACATGGCATGATCGACTTCAGGCTAGTCACGGTGACAATAGAATATAGAAGCTGACCAAGTCAGCAACAAAGAAGAGCTCCAGTGTCCGTCTGCTGATGATAGATTGCTGATGATAGATTGCTGATGCCCTCAGAACAGGCCCAGCTGCTAGCAGAATATTTTAAAGAAGACATCGAATCCCACACTATCGATGCACCTCCGTATCCAGTCATGGCCAGTTTTTTTTTTTTTTTTTTTTTTTTTTTTTTTCTTAGTCCTCCATTTATTTACAAATATATACAAAGGAAAATACGGGATTTTAGATTTAAGGATCTTTGATTGCCTTGCGGCATTTGAAGATGGTTGTCTTCGGCAGCTGCTGGATCCACTCTGTTTCCACAAATTGTCTTCCTTCTTCTATAATGAGCGAGGAGGAGTCACTCTGCTGGCGGTGGTGGTTCTAACGGGTCAGTTTGTTGAGCCTGAACCCCTTCCCTCGGCGAGTACGTCCACTAAGGGGGTCAAACCTTGCCACCTCCCAGGCCTGGGAGGCGGGACTATGTCCCTGAAGAGGGACATGGAAGAGCTGTTCCACCTGAGGCTTGTAAGAAAGTAAAGTCGGTTCGTGTAGAGCGGGCTGCTGGATAATTTCTTTTGTTTAACTCAGGCGCAGGCGCTGGTGCCGGGTTGATCGCCGTGGTGATGACCGTCTTCTGTCTTCGCTGGGCGATGAGACCTTGACGATGTGGGCAGTCTCTTGAAGAAGCTGGGTGAGCGCCCTGTTCGATGAGGTGCGGGCATCCACACTAGGGACATCTCCATGTTCGGCCACAGTATTTCATTGTGTGGCCAAAATGTTGGCATTGGCGGCACTGTACAGGTCTTTGAAGACGGAGGCCCTGAAATGAATATCGTTCACTACCCTTAGTTTTTGTAGGTCCTCCATCTTCGTAGTGGGGGCAGTAATTACTTGGATGCCCGCAACGAGGTAGGGCTCGTTGTTTCCCTCTCTTCTGGTGACTCTCCTCCTATCGCCTCCATCATCTTCTGACCTCTCCCCAACTGTCCCTCCGTCTTAAGCTACAGATTTACAAATCTATCATTAGACCCACCCTCCTACATGGCGCTCCACAGCTACACGATATGTATAAAAGTACTCTCCGTGCACTCCAGACGTTCCAGAACTCCGTCCTTCAGCGAATCGTCCTTGGTACCTGCCTAGAGAGGGCCAAAAACACTCACATCCTCGAAGAGCTGAGAATGCCTTCCATCCCGAATTTCATTTGCCGCCGGCACGTCAGATGTTTTGACGGGCTAAAACATTGTGCCAACCCTCTCTTTAGGGACGTTGCACCGCCTCCCAGGCCTGGGAGGTGGCAAGGTTTGACCCCCTTAGCGGACGTACTCGCCGAGGGAAGGGGTTCAAGCTCTACAGACTGACACACTAGTGCCACCACCGCAAGCAGAGTGACTCCTCCTCGCTCATCATAGAAGAAACAAGACCATCGGTCTACAGAGGACCCACTAGCAGCCGAGGAAACCAATCTTCAAATGCCGACAGGCAATATAAGATCCTAAATGCTATATATTTTATTTTTATAAATAAAATTAAATGGTGGATTAGAAAAAAAAAAAAAAAAAAATTAATTTTGGAGGAGAGCAGCCAAAAATTATAGAGGGAGAGATCAACTAATAAAAGAGTTAAAGTAGAGAACTGAGATGAGCAAGTTAATAGAAGGCTTTTTATAAACATAGGTCAAAAACGTTAAAGTTGTTCTGTATATCATAAAAAATATATATATGGTTACTGCTATAAACAACTATAAAAAGGAAAATGGAAATATAACAACTATAGGATAATATAATGCTATTCTAACGTGATAATCTAAAAGTCTAGAACGAAAAGATAAAATAAAATAGGAGGTTGAAAACTCAAAACCATTAATGATTCCTTATTGACTACATCTCTGTATGATTTATATGTTAACAGCTGATATTATTTAAGAATTTGAAACAACAATAATTAACAAAATATATGAGAACCATTCCAAAGTTTTTAAGAAGAATTACAACTTAAATAATATTTAAACTTTTATTATTATTTCATTGTTCCACTATAATTAAATGTGATCTCACATTTTTTATTGATTAGAATCTAGAAATTAAAGAGAAAAGTATGATGTTTTCAAACGAATTTTCCATGAGATTCTCAAATTTCAAGGCGGAAATTAAAACCAACAAAAATCATTGATGTCGCCAATATATAGAAAGAAACAAAAACCGCTAGTCAGACTCGGTTTTGAAGCCCCAATGGGTCGCACTTTATAATAGTCAATTTATAACACATGGGGGTTTTGTTCTAAAATCCATTAGGATTGGTATGAAAGCAGTTTAAGGAATTGAATATCTTTCGATTTTTTGCCTAGTAGACCTCAAAATATTAAATAAAGAAAACCTGTTGACAGATTACTAAACTTTCTCTAATTTGATAAGTTGATGATGTAGTGTTTCCCGCAAAACTTTAATAAATTTGGTCCATTTCAGTTCAGGCTTCCGTTATGGAAAAAACAAAAATTTTTGTCAGGGACTTTTGGAGACCTTTCTTGGTTCATAATTCATTCCTGATGAAAGTAAAATCAGTGAGGTGATCACCATCATGTCAATCAGTGAGTCATTGACGGATGACAGTAATGAATCCCTTTCCTGTTCCGAGGGTGACCATAGTGCAGAATGAGCGCACTCAATGAGCAGTGTGTAGAATGCTTGAATAAGAGAGACTAAACAGCTACTAAATTATTCAAGTTATCATTTTCATTCTACAGTTTCATCGATATTTATAGCTCTGATTCAATGGGTCATTGGGCTCGATTAGTTAATGCTAGCAGATTTGGGAACACCTCATTTCAGATAATTATCTAGATCTGGAGTCAGATCATAAAAAACATGAGTGTATTTGGAACTTTCAAATACATTTTTTTCAGATACAGAACATTAATTTGTATTAATATGCTTAAGTATTGTCTTAATATTCATCTGACCTTATAATCTGTGATTTAGCCAATCTGAGAATAGAATACACCTTACATAGCATAATTAACAAGCTAGAACTTAACAACATTTCGAAAATTCTTGACGAAACCGTAAGATACAGGCTAGTTCCTTCAAAAAAACTAAAGAGGCTAAAATTTAATTATCGTCGTAAAGCCGATACTCAGTTTACATCCATTAGAATGAAGCTCAAACAACCTTTAATTTTGATTATCGGAATAGCCCGATTTGTTTTAAAGGTCCACTATTTAATTTCTAGATACCCTCTAAGCTTAAAAATAAATTACTTCATGTTGGAATTTCAGCTCCTTCGTAAGTACTACTTTGTCCTTCCATTCCGAAAGCTATGTTTACGAAGACTTCACGGGGACCGGCAAGGAGGCAGCAGGCAATAAAATTCGGTAAATATCCGTTTAAGTAGGCATGCTCACTTAAGTATTTAATTTAATGAATCTATTAAAGAGTAAAAAGCACGGCTTTATGCAGACATTATTCTTTGTACGACAGAAGCAACTAAAATTTAGTAGCTTAAGAAACAGGTCCACTTGATATACAACACATTCATAAGAACTGAATTGCCGTATAGTTATGAAACCTGAATACTTATAAAATAAACAGGAAAATGCTTGAGTGTTTGGAAACTAAAATACCTGTCTGAGAGACTGGATGGTGAAGGATAAGGAATATGAAGAACTATAGCACATGATTCAGAAAAAGATCTTAAGCGTTAAAGTAGCAATAAAGATGGGCTAAATACGTCGAAAGGTTGCTCAAGGATTAATCTTTTAAAAAGCTATGGATGGAGAGCCAAAAGGAAGCTAAACAAGAGGACGACCACAAAACAGGTGGATGAACGATGTCGAAAATGTCCTTAAAACTTTATAATTGAAAATGTGAAGAATGCAATTCTAGACTGAGCTGAGTGGCAGAAAATCGAGATTCTCCTCTTTCATTGTAACATGCTGAAAAGATATATTAATATGCTTTAAGATATCAATGAACTAAGCACAAAACTCCTAAAGGAATTTTATTTTCTATATTCTTTAGGTCAATTCATTTATAAAGACTTTGAATCGCGAGTGGGATCAAGGAATATGATAGATACATTACTTTCTTAATAGCTTCCTTTTTTTATAAAATACTAGCTGAAAGTACCCCGCTCCGCTACGGTTTAATATCATTAGGATGAAGACAAATTAGTAAAAGTTAAGTTTAACGTTGATAATTATTATTACTTAAATAAACCTGAACAATTCCATTCTTAGAATAATTTCAATAAGTAAATTTGACAATTTGCAAAAGTTAATTATATATTATTTTGATAGCCCTCCAGTGAAGCTTCGAGACAGCACTACCATCTTACCCAGCTCTGATACCAGACCATCAGCTTTTCTTATGGCATACTTTAAGTGAATATAGTCTTAACTTCTCAACTTTTTTGAATAAAGTTTAGTCTTTCTGTTTCTATATTTTTTTGCGTACATATCAAGCATAAATTGGTTTAGGAGATTATGAAATTAAAGTAAATAAGGTTCTTCACCTCCTCGCTCCACTAACATTTAGGCGTAAAAATCAGCTGCAGACACAGTTTTCTTAAGTGATGTATTGGAGTTTGGGTCACGTTGAGGGATGTTAATACTTTCCCTTTCTTCTCCATGGTAGAACATGATACGAAACTAAAGAGAATCATACACTTGGTAGAACTATTGATTCTTATCTGTTTTTTGTCCCTACATCGAACTGGTCATCACCAGAGAACATAAGTCTTTAAACCTCCTCTTTAACATAAGTCTTTTAATAGCTTCTCTTCACGAAAAAACTCAAACTTGTAAGTTGTAAGTAACCTCTGCAGCTACCATGAGTTCACAGAAAGTACCAATATTATAAGGTTTCGACATCGATCGTATTTTTGTTTGTTTATAACCATAAGGAACTTAAACGGTGGTCAAAGTTTGCGGCTTAAAGATCTAACCTATTTTTTAACTTAGCTTATATCCAAATACCATATGATAATTAATCTTTTATTATTCACCCAATAAAAATTGAAATCGCATTTTTCGCAAATTAGCCGCGATCCAGGCCGATTTTTTAAAATTCCTTTCTTAGCGAGCACCTATGGCCCTGGAGGAATCTACATATCGAATTTCATTCCAATCCGTTCGGTAGTTTCTGAGATTTCGTGTTAAGTGAGTGAGTGGTATTTGACAAATATATAATAGATAAATAAAAAATACTTCATATCATAACATTCACTTCAGTCAGACATATAATTTTGGTGTGGCGCCTAGATCAGAGATAGCACACTAACAATAAAAATGCGATACCTAGCAACCAAGGCAAATGGAAGATCTCAGGTTTGAACTTGTTTGGTTCAGGGTGGAATCAGTTCCAAATAATTAATTATCTGCCCCAACCCTCCCTTCCAGGAAACCCCGTGTAGCCTAGGTGGCAAGTAAGGGGAGGAAAAAAAATTACAAGTACAAGTTTCTGCCTCGATAGGTTTTGAATTGAAAATGTATTTGTTAAATGTTGAAATACGTATTATACGCAGAATTATATATATTATTAAAGATGGGAACCTCGGATTTTAATAGGAATTTTTGTGCAGCAGACTTTCTTGCTGGGAAAAAATAAATAAATAATGCCCTCATTTTTTCCATTCGATTCTCAGAGGAAACCATATTTCAAAATTTTACTTTTAACTAAACCAAACATTAAGCAGAAGATATAAGTCAGAGGCGTCCTTGCCTTGAACAAGACATAAACAAACTACCCAGAGCAGACAAAAATACCCGCACCCTTGGACTTCTTGTTCTAATTAACATGTTACACGAAGACATACGGACATGTCCTCCGCAGCAGGATGTACCATGTCTGTAGAATATGTACTCCAATCCACAACAACAGCCATCACTCTTGAGAACAACACTGCAAGCCTTCCGACCCAGTGCAGTGATATTCCTCGATGTTTATCGCGTGTGAATTTGATACATTTAAATTATTCATGATAAGGTACAGTTCGACAAAATATGAAGCATAGATGTTCAAACAAATCCTTATAAGGTGAACGAAGATTCCTCGCTCCAAAATGTATTAAACAAACTTTTGCCTCGTAAGAAACAAGTGTTAGACTTTACAGATTGAAGCAGCTTAATCGTTCCTATGATAATATCTCCTATACTATGTTGAAAGAAGTTAATCGCAATATTTTGTGAATGAACCCTAGGATTACATGAAATAATTCAATGGTGTCTGAAGGAAGAAGTATAGTATTTCAATAGAAAATCATACTCGTGATAAACTAACGAAGTATTTGAAATTCATTTCTATTTCGAGCACCACATATTATATTCTCCAAAAATGGAAATTGAGCAATGCTACTTTTTTTTTATGTTTTGTTAGTGAGATTTTTTTTTTTTAATTTTACAAAAACTTAATAAGTATTTGCTCCAAAAATAAAATAAAATAAACACTACTCATTCTACACCGATGATCCTATATATTTTAATGTGTTGTTTTTTATTTTAAATCGTGGGATGTACTCTGATCTAAATGTATTTAAAAGCTAAATTTAAAAAATGAAAACCAAGAAAATACAAGAACGTTTAAGATCAAAAGTAAACATATAGTGTATAAGTAATACACGTTAATTAAGATTATAATTCAATGTTACACAATCATTGAAATTATAATTTATATAAATTGGATTAAGCTCATGGTCAGGACAGAGTGTGGGCTGTAGAAATAAAAAGAGAACCTTGGAGGTTGAATTAAATAGCAGAATATTCTGCATAAAGATCTGAATAAATTTAATCATTTTAACAACCTAATAAATAAACCAATGTCAGAGTTTACACCATACAAATAAATGGTACAAGATATTTTAAAATACACAAATCCATACCTAGTACTTTTTTTAAAAATATAATAATTAAGTGAAGACTAGAAGAATCTAGTCTTCGTTATCTTATTGAATATAAATATATACTGGAATCAAAAAATGTAGTTTTGCAAACATAATTTCTTTCGTCGTCGTTTTCTTCAACTTCTAACGATCTTTATTCAGAAATAGTATTGAGACTATTCCATATTCTATCTGGGATATAACTATTCCAAAAAATCTTAGGAAAATGTAGCGATTAATTCGGAATCGTAAGGAAAGCAAACTTTTCAAGGAAAAAATAGATAGAAAATTGTAGGGGGCTTTGTGAGATAAGTTGGTTAGGGTGGGCCGAAAAAACACTTTTTTTAATTTTGAAATTGTAATAGCGCGGAAAACTTGCGAATTATATAGATAACAAAAAGGAAGAAAAACGTATCTAAATCGGTTGACATCTTCCGATCGTGCATAGGCCCTAAAGTTTGATAAAATATAAAAAAAGCTTCATTTTTGGGATAATTTTTTTTTTTATTTTTAGTTTAAATGTTTTCTTAATGTAATACTTTGAAATGCGGTCAAATAGAACTTAAGTACATTGTGTTCTAATTTGGTTCAAATCAGTTAATATCATCCAGGTCGCGCACAAGCCCCAAAATATTGAAAATTACACATTTTTTTCGAATTTTTTTTTTTTCATTTATATACTTTTTATGACCGTATTATTAACAGTATTTTCAATTTGAACAAAAGATCATTGTTTTTTTTTAATGGTGTGAATAATTAACCTCTTCCAGTCAGTCAATGACCCCCAATGCTATAGAAAAACAGTACCTAAAAGAAGATAGTCTTTTGTCATGATGGGTTGTAACAATAACAACGGGCTTCGTACTTTTCAACTTACTCTAAATTTAAAAATCTCAAATATTTAAGTAACAGTATAGTTCTTTGTAAATCCTGGAAGCCTGAGTATTGATTGTCAGATTCGACAGATAGACAGAGACGAACTTAGCAGTGTTCAGCAATACCCTCTTGACATTTCAAAGGCAATAAAATCAGGAGGCTGCATATAAGATCATGGGCACTTTTCACATTCGAAGTGGTTACCGGAAGCAAACAGAACTCTCAGATTGTTCATAAGTGAAAAAAGCCCCACACCTGAACTTCAAGAACCAGTTTTGTCAACTACTGAACTTCAAGAACTAGTTTTGTCAACTACTGAACTTCAAGAACTAGTTTTGTTTATGTTGAAATCATACAGGCCAATCTGGTTTACTATCAAAACCAGTAAGCACATTACAGACGGCCCTAAACTTGTTTACCAATCAATTCAATCTACCAGGTATTTGCCAAAACTTATGCTACTAGAAGTTGTCGACCCTGTGGTCAAACGGAATGGTTTATTTCGCCTAACCACAACTCTTACGTTTAGCCAAGACTTAAGAAGACAAGACACGCATAAGAGAGCTTGGACTTAGAAGAATTTTGAAGGTAAAGCAGATAGATGCAAGATGGAGAACAGTAAAAACATTCAGGCTATCTAAAATCAACTACAATGCGCAATATTACTCTGTAATGGACTGAATTATCTTCTCACCTCTTGTTCATTTGTACTGTTCTCTTTATTGTGGACGAAAGTACTTTGACTGAATTTGCTAGTGAAGTTGAGATTCAGCTCCACAAACCTTTCCTGAGGATTCCGTGACGAGTTTTACTCAGGATTCAACAGCCTGCGTGTGAACTAGGAATCGCTAGAGAGAAATGTTTTAGTCAGGGATTGAGCCAATACCGATGTGCGATTTGATCCTGTCGTCATTTATTTCTGCCAACAAGGGGTGAGAAGATAATTCACAGTCCACTACAGAGCAATATTGCGCATTGTAGTTGATTTTCGATAGCCTGAATTACCTGTTTCCTTCTTGCATATATCTGCCTTGCCTTCAGAATTCTCCTCTATTTGCTTCCGCCAACCACTTCGAATGTGATAAGTGCACATGATCTTCTTTGCAGCCTCCTGATTTTATTGCCTTTTAAATGTCAAGTAGGTATTGCTGATCACTGCCAAGTTTGTCTCTGTTTATCTGTCAGATCTGATAATCAATACTCAAGCTTCCAGGATATACTAAGAACTATACTGTTCCTTAAATATTTAAGTTTTTTTAAATTTAGAGCAAGTTGAAAAGCACGAAGCCCGTTGTTGTTGTCATAGGACTATCTTCTTTTAGGTACTGTTTTTCTATAGCATCGGGGATCATTGACTGACCGGAAGAGGTTAATTAATCCACACCATTAAAAAAAAACAATGTTCTTTTGTTCAAAAATGAAAATACTGTTAATAGTACGATCATAAAAAGCATATTAATGATACAAAAAATAATCGAAAAAATGTGAAATTTTCAATATTTTGGGACTTGTGCACGACCTGGAAGATATCAACTGATTTTGACCAAATTAAAACACAATGCACTTAGGCTCTATTTGACGACGTTTCAAATTATTACATTAAGAAAACATTTAAACCAAAAATAAAAAATAAAATATCGCAAAAATGAAGCTTTTTTATATTTTGTCAAACTTTAGGGCCTATGCGTGGCCGGAAGATGTCAACCGATTTCGATAATTATTTCTTCCTTTTTCTTATCTTTATAATTCGCTAGTTTTCCGTGCTATTACAATTTCGAAATAAAAAAAAGTGTTTTTCGGCCCACCCTAATGTTGGTGTCAGAAGACTATATACAAACGGAGAATAGAAGTAAATTACATGACAATTTATTACTAGGAATGAGTATCGATACACGATACATCGAAATATCAATATTTTCGATATATTAATATTGATATTTTAATATTTTTTATCTTATGACATCGTTTCCATTATATTATAAAAATAAAATATACAACTACATACATTATTCAAAAAATGTAACAAACCTCCACAAAATTGGTTTAAATGAGTTAAAGTTTTTAATTTGTTAAATGCAAATTTTCCAATTATATGTAGGTTGGCTAGGAAATGTGTTGCTACTATTTCCACTTCAGTACCAATAGAATTTTCAGGAGCAAGACGAACCATCTCACAAGGAATAAATTAAATGAACAATTTTTAATAAAGTTACTTTTCCTACAATCCATTGATGACGATAAGTGGGAGTTGACCTCATACTGTTGATTTCTGAATAAATATTTATACCAACTGTCTAATATTAAATTAATTATAAACTATTTTTAAATTTTAAACTTTTATAATAATTGTATTCTTATTTATGTTGTGAAATTAAGGTAACGACATCGAACCACTAGTCCACCCCTAATCCCGCCCAAAATAACGTTTTAATTTGTTAAATATTAAAATTAATTTGTTAAATAGAAAACACTAAATCAATGTTGAAAGTAATGTTCACTTTTTGTTTTGGATATAGAAGTACTTTGTTGAATTAATATTACAATCTGTCTCACCTAAGACATAAGTAATATTAATGACTACAATTCCATTCATAAAATATGTACAATGTAAAGTTCTCACATTAGGGAAGTGGAAATAACATAATATAAATATGTTAAACACTAAATCAATGTTAACACTGGTGTTGACTTCTATTACATCTTCTTACATATAAGAAGACGAAAAGAGAAAATATCAGTACAACACACTAAACAATACAATCCAACTTAAAAATACAGAAATGGGCGTTTAAAGGTAATGTTATAGGAAGTAGCTATCGATAAATGTGAGACCGAAAGTAAAGTTTCGGAATCGATCTGCAAGAGTTATGCGGGTTTGAGGGATTTGGTAGAGCGGTTAGAGTAGATGCTTGTGGTATAAATAAATAAATAAATTAGAAAATACCATTTCGTAGCACTATTAAAAGCGCAATAGTAGACAGTATCACCTTTTCAGAAACTCATAAATTAAAATTCAACAGCATTTAATATGAGAAATCTAATGGGTTGTTGGGTTGTAAGGGGAAATCAGTTGATCAGTAAATAATGAGTATAACCACAGGATGTCGCAAAGAGGAATTCACCAGATTAGGATAGCCCTCAATTTAATCTCGTAAAGTTCAAATAAGTCATATATATAAATAAATCTTTTGTAATTGATTGGCAGTCCTAACCATTCGTCTAGAAAACAAAATATAAACATTACAGTATTGATTGCGGTTAGTAAAAAAGTATTAAACAGGAGGATTTTGTTTGCCAAGCGATAACAATAATAAATTGCCTAGGCTTTTTTTCCTCAATAAACAATTACCACCACTGTGAACCTCGATGATGATTTAAACAGTTGACAGATAAAACTGAAGCCGACACATAGCCTTGAACCCTTAGCCAAAATATATCTGGAAACGATAACCTTGGTACTACTGGGCATGGGCATAAATCTCAAAGAGAATGGCAGTAGAAGGGCAAAGATGATTTATTCTTTCCTTATTTTCTTTTATTTTTTTATATATATAATATGATGCTGAAAAAGAAAATATACATTTTAAACTATTTCATACTATGAAGGCTAGGATACTCATCCCTAGCTTTTCTATCATTAAAGTGATCCTAACTCCCTAGTATTATGATTAAACAGTTCAAATATTTCCGTACCCATACTGGTTGGAAATCACCAGTAACCATGCTTGCTCTGAATCTTATATTTTTCTCCATTCTCGATATCCTTATTTATTGAATAATGGAATGGGTGATATGGATAATTTACTTATGTAATTATTGTTCGAACATACAAAATGCAGATTTTTATTTTTGATTTTGCCAGCAGAATATTCCTTGAGTATATGCTGAAGTTTCTCTATAGCTACATCTATCATACTTAAATGAATTGCCATCTCTAATAACTTGAAAGTAAAAAGAACTGTTACAGCCTTGATCTACTTTATCATCTTTAATTCCCAACAAATGTTTTGATAAGAATTAAATAATATTAATATATTTAATGTATCATTGCATTAAAGTGTTTTTTGGTTATGAGGTTATATTTATGCTATTTTCATTTCATTTTGGCCAAAATGAACATATGCTTTCTCTTATAATACACTGATTCCACAAAGAAGTGGCGCATTTTGAATAATTCAAGTATTTCCTGCCAAATACATTTTTTTCTGCTTTCATTTTTTTTTTTTTTTTTTTTAATTAATGCTAAACGTTTTAAGTCACAAGGGTGGTAAATATGAAACACAAACGCTTAGCGCCTTCGAAAAAAAAATTTTTATATGTCAAGTTTTTATAAACCTGTTTTTTTAAATCGGTTCAAGAGTATTGATATGCCGTCTTACACATCTACATAAGCTCAATTGGATTCAAATCCGAAGATTTAGAAGCGCTGACCGACTCAGAGTTCGTATATCCCTATCATTCAGGTGTTACAACTCGTAACACGTGTGATAGTAATTATATTTAATGAGAAGACATTATTACCAATTAACGGTTCAAACAGAATCATAAACACGTGAATAATCCCATATGATATAAATAAGTATTTAGAGAAGGCCTGCCGAACACTACACAAGCGTTCTAAAAAGTTACCGAACCACCTCATGATTAAACTCCTCTCGTTGACATTACATTAACCTATCCTTCTACAGTCCAACTGAAGTATTTAAAGTTCCACCTGGCTAATCTGAAAACCTATTGGCCCCTAACTAAATCCAAACAAACACTAGGATATCATCTAAAATGTATTCGTTTAACGGTTTCTGAATTTATTATAACTTCATTTTCCCTAGAACAATAAACCAACAACAATCTTGGTAGTGCAATTAACTATTAATTTTTGGTTCTATGAACATGAACCTGTACCACCTAATATTATGATCGTTTTCCTAACAGTAATCTCAAAGAAATACTGTTTAGGCACGGATTATAAATAATTCCACTAATAATTGAAACAGCAAAGTATAACGGGTCATTGGTGTGGATTTCAAAATAATCAACAGAAATCCTCTTAACAACTCGTTTCTAAAATTTTCAGTTAATTATCTGAGTCGTGAATTCTGGAGGCCACTTGCTTGTTTTATGACTTCCCTCATTAAATCTGACTGGATAACTGGAATGCGAGTAGCTTGATCATCATTCTCATGAGTTGATATGATGGGTGTGCTATAGGCTAAAAAAATATGTATTATGCTACACATAATAAAAAAAAAATATTTATGTAAAAAAAATATATCATGATGCTTAAATTAGGCTAAACTGCATATAGAAAATTGTACAACCAAAAAACATACAAAACAGAAATAAATCTATTTTCTTGAACAATAACTCCATATCAAAGACACCTCGAAAACCCTCTTCTGGAAACTCTAATTTTCTTGGAAATATTTTGCTTCAACACATCAGCATCGGCGGTTCCGTTTTCCCTTTTCTAAAAATATTCGTTATCTCTTAGTTTTCCCTTGTATTTTTCTCTACTTCAGTTATAAATGTTTTTTATCTTGTGGACTCACTGGAAAATAAAATATTTCTGCATGTTGTTCTTCGCATCTCCTATAGACTTTCATGTAATTTTATGCTACCTTAATGTGGTTCTAACTTGCTTCGACATATTCGCTTGGCCTCTGAATATAATATTTTTTTCATAATATACTCCATTATAGTATAGTTATAACTCAAATATATGTTTTGTTTTGTTTTTTGTGCTAGTCTCCTTATCTATATTCACATTCTCTGCTTGAATGTTATTGCGTCCCGTTTTATGGGTTTTTATCTCACTAACTAATGAGTTACTTCCATTATCAAATGTATCTTTTGATATTATAGATCAGAGGGCTGTGAAATATTAAATTTGTCTGAAATGTTACAGGTTTTAATTACTTTGAAATAAATTGTAAATTGAAAACTAAAAAAAACAAAAACACGCTTTAAGAGCAAACCGAACTAAAAAGAAGAAAATAATTTTTATTTCACAGGGTTAACTATAAATTGAATTATTTTGTTGATAACACAAGTTTTACTTTAATTTTATTACAAATTAATCAATCATAAATGATAGGAGGCATTTTGTTGCCGTAACACAATCTATTCATGAAATACAAATTATATTCTCCTTATTTAATCGACATTCTATTAAAGCGTATTTTTTTAACTATAATTTATTTTCTTAATTTTTAGTTTGCAAATGATATCAATAGCATGAATAGCATCTATTTAACCATTTTTACGAAGCTATTTAATTACAATAGTATCAAGAGCCTCGATTTCAGTCATGTTTACGTAATATTTACATTTTTCCATCTAAAGCATCCATATTACATGAAACTTACTTTGTAACTTCGAGCAAACAAGTTATTCTATTTTAAAAACCAGTACTGGCATCAGTGGTACCATAAGCATTACCATTTATTTATTTATTTATTTATTTGCTTGAGATTTTTCGTGCGTAAAACTTAAGAGTCATCAACGCTCGTAATCATTGCCATTTTTATTATTCAATTATCTTCCATTGGTAGGAACATTTTATTGATAAAGAAAAACGACATTTACCAAGGTCCCGTGAATGGTGTTAACCTGTAAACTTTTGAATTTTTTTTTTCATTCTTTCAATCAAGTGAGGACATTAGAAGAATGTTGTGAAATAATTGTATTGTCATTAGTCCTTGACAAGCGTGTAACTTTAAAGTCAATCAGATTGCTGGAAATTGGTGAAAAATAAGCTGATAGATTCTGTTATATAAACAGAGCCGGAACTTGGAGATTTATCAGGGGAGGGGGGGGGGGGGGGCAACAATCAGATTGCCGCCGCCCCTCTTCCCCCTCCTCACTGCCTCATGATTAAAATACATCTCCGTATTGATAATAAAAATTACCTAGTAAGTACAAAACAAAGAATCCTGAAGTAGTCGGGACTGAACACCTTTATATTTCCCCGCCACATTTGCCTCATAGGTTTGGCCTCTATATTAAGTCCATCTTTGACTAATTTTTTTAGGATTTCTTGGCTGCTAGCTTCACCTGTTTTGTCACTTACTGGGAAAAAATCGATAAAACTTTCTTCTACCTCAGATGTATTTGCTTTGAAGTAGCGAACTACTTGAGACATTTGTTTACTGTGGATGATATCCGGAGAGCAGTCAAATATTTAGGAAAAATACTTTTCATCAATAATGTCCTGTATTATCTTTTTCTTTATGTTATTGACAATAATTTTAAGAAACTCATCTTGTATTTTGAAAAATACGAAATTTGCCCTTTCTTGTGCCGCTCAATATGCTGTTGGTGAGGGACACTGTAATGCGATATAAGTTTAATCGTCTTCAAGAATTTTCCACTGAATGGGTCGCTGAAATCATAATCTTCTTTTTTCCCTCGAAATGGACTCCTTTGCTTTGCTTGAAATAGAATAGCACCAATAATGCAGCCTTCTGGTGAGACTCTTCTAGATGGATCTGATTTTGAAATTCTGCATCAATACCTCCCTTTAGTAAACAAGATTCTAAAGCTTTCCACGAACAAAGTAAAGCTTTTGTTTAAAATAATTTAATAGTAAATTTAATAGAAAAATTTAAATAATTTACATAGTAAATCCTTTTTCTTTCGCTAAGAAAGACACTTTATGTGACACAAAGTGTGAAAGCAGCCTGAAAAGAACACAAGATAGTGCTTTATTAGTTTCACTATAGCATAGCCATGATCTCTTTACTTTTGTACCATTTTTGAGTTCTTTATTAAACCAATCTTTGGTTATGTGACGTTCTGCTATTACTTAAATTTGGCTCTATCAGATTTTCGATTCCCATTTTTTTTTTTTTTTTTTTATGTAACACCTTTCTGAATCGGAAAAAATCTGTGGCCATGAACCAAAATCCCTAAAATCGAAGGAAAACTCAGACGAGTCCTTAAGACTAGTTGAAGGGTCTGGACAAGATAATTTATCTTCATTCGCGACCCCTGTAGTACCCAGTTACTTGTAAAGTTTGTCATGTTAAGTCAGTGAGAATAAAATTAAATAGAGGAGCCTTCCCCTAGCAGGGAGGCAGGCAGAGATGTGCTCCACTACCTCCCACCCCTAGCGGTCCCACTTTTCCTAGGATGGGCCCTTACGGAGTACTGAATTTTAACTCATTTCTGTATTTTTTGTAATATAATCATAATTGTAATTTTGCTACTCATAGTAATTGTTTTCTGCCCTTTTATTATTATAATTATGAATAGTATTTTTCATTTTTATAATTAATAAAGAAGGAATGGGAAAGGTGAACCATATTGTAAAATATTAATGTGAGCATGAGAATAGAAATTATTTATTAATTTTCTGTTGACCTTTGAAGTGAATAACTTTTTTCAGTTTTTCATTTTTTGTTTCTCTATTTCTTTTACTGATGCTCTGAAGGAGCTAATGGTTCTGGTTATCTTCCTCAACCTTTAAGAGATGATTATTTCCTTCAAAAAAATTTGTATGTAAACCTTCTGCAGTCAGCTTATTTAACAATACATTTATATCGCCCCTAAAATTCTTGTTTCTCCTTACTATTTTTTCACAGGCTGTACAAACCCTTATCAATCCTCCACGATCTTTTATGGATAACAAACTGTTGGAATATGATATTTCAGTTATTGTCTGCAAGCAGTGCTCGCAGTTCAATCTGTGATGAAGCCTATTGAACATATCCTGAAAGTTTAAATAACGTTTATAGAATAATAATTAAAAAAGTTAAATAAAAAGGTAATTAAAAAGAAATATTATTGACCATTTAACAATACTCAGTTTGAATAAAATTTTGATGTTCTAATTCAGAAATGACTGTGCTTAATTTTGCTACTTTACATTTCAGTCTTTTTTGTTTCGCAATTTTTTCTTGCGGATTTTAATTTTTGGAAATTTTTTTCTGAATTATCGGCAGGGATTTCCGTTTCTGGAGATTAGTTACTCCGTTTACCGTTTAAAACTCTTCTTTTCTAAAATACAAATTTCGATTTTTTTAAAATATATAAAAAATAACAAAAAATACAATTCCAAGAATTTTACCTGAGTGTTTTTTGACACCAAATACGACGGAAACGCGAGGAAAACCGATGAAACAGTGTCCTTTTTAAAATAAATTCTATTCTCTCTATTCTAGTCTATTCTCACTGTGTTGAGTACATTCCTCTTTAACTTCAACTTCATCTAAAATATTGCAAGACGCATTTAAAAGCTTTAAAAGGTAAGTTTAACTTTAAAATTGAACTTTTAGTTTAATACCAGTAGTTATAATTTTCTCGAAGGGTTTCAGGCTGCTTGACTTCTTCTTTGACCCCAATGACATCTTTACTACCAAAAGATACTTTTAAAAAGAATGTAATATGATTTTAACATCAATGAAAGAAAAAAAAAAAAAAGAACCTTTCAATCGTAAACATCTTTCGTTATTTTGGTTTAAATACATTCGCCGAAAAATCCGACATAAATATACGTTTATCGTATATTATATCTTGCCTTAATTCAATCATTACAGTTGAGCCTCACTAATCCAACCGTGATAGGACAGGCGTGGGGGTGAGTCGGAACAGTGAAAAGTCGGATTAACAGTAGACAACAAAAATAGGTGCATTGTTTTCTTTTTACATACATTACATATACCTAACATAGGTATAATAGGTTTATAAATTCTGCAAAAAATCAAAAAAAAATTAAAGAATTGACAGCGATATTATTATTTTAAAAATGTTTTAATAACTTATTATTTTTTTTTTCTTCTCAAATTTTCCGCCCCCTGAAATCTGCCGCCCCGGGCACGTGCCCCCCCCCTGCCCCTCCCTAGTTCTGGGCCTGTATATACATACAGGTTAAACGTTAAAAGCTAATAAAAGCGTGATAAAAAAAGGTTATTCCTCTTGTTTAAATTACTGCTCTTAATTAAAGTACTGCAGTTTTTGGACCGTTCGCCATCCTCCAAATAGGGACAAATCAATTCTAAAATAGATTTCATCTTCTATGTAATTTCTACTTGTAGTGACCCATTGAAAGGCCATTATTTTTGTTCTATCCTTACGATAAGATGGAAAAAAATAGATACAATAGCTTAATAAAAAGTTTATATTGCCTTATTCCACGCAGCATGGTCCTAGGGATCTCTTTCTTTTTCAGTTTCCTGAGTGTAATCTGTTTCGTGATTAGGCTATTTAATATATTCCAATAAGACTTTGGACTGACTAACTTAAATTCTGATTAGTACCGTAAGGTCTGCATTTCATCTCTGATCCAGTTATTTTATGGGATCAAAATACATCTAGTTCCTAGTCAGTTGTTCAAGAATATCTATAAAGCTACAGACGAGATCGTTCACTCAGTGCTAATTGACTGTCTGATAATATATAAATTATCTTTCCTTTAATTACCTTATATAAGTTCTTTGGGCATCAACTACATTGTTATTTACTCCGATTAACTTCTAGAAACGATTCATCAGTATCACCGCTACAAAGTTGAAGCTGCGAAATTTAATCGTTATCCTCTCTTAAAGATAGCGAGCTACGAATTCACTTTAAAATTTTATAATAAATAGTGGAATACAAAAATAATGATGAATAACATCTGATAAATACATATATATATTTTGTAAAGGTTCCCTAATGTGTATTGATATTCTGTGCTAAAATAAAATA
Organism: Euschistus heros; assembly: GCA_003667255.2. Taxonomy (NCBI): domain Eukaryota; kingdom Metazoa; phylum Arthropoda; class Insecta; order Hemiptera; family Pentatomidae; genus Euschistus; species Euschistus heros. The sequence goes on along the minus strand of RCWM02000071.1, from coordinate 842,034 downwards.
TTTAGTTTCTCCGAATGTTACTATGATTATTATATGATTTAAAAAAAAAAAAAAAAAAAAAAAAAAAAAAAAAAAAAAAAAAAAAAAAAAAAAAAAAAAAAAAAAAAAAGGTTCTTCCTCTCACAAACAGAACAATTTACACATAAAACATATTCCTCAAATGTTTATGGTATCGCTTATTTTAAAAACTAGAGTGAATTATTTTAATAGACTGGGTGTATATTAAGTCCCAACTAGTCCCTGGTTGCTACTTCTCTGAACCTTCCAACATGCCGGTCCCCTCATAATTTTCAGACAAACGTATTCTTCGTTTCCCACTCTAGCCACATACTTCCTTTATATCTAGCCTTGTTAAGGAATTGTTCCTCTATTTCTGCTTTGACTCTATTTGCTCTAACAACCTCTCTCTCTCTGACTTTGACGTCTTTCAGAGACAGACATGTCTCCGTTGACATTAAACGTCTTGTGTTTTACAATGTACCTGTGCTAATTTTCTTTATTGTGGTTGTACCTGTGTCTCTATTTGGTACAAGTACCTGTACACTTTCCACTATACATTCTATCCATTGGGAGGAAATGTTTAAATCTATCAATGGTAAGTGTTGCTATGAAAAGTGATACGAAATGGTAGTCCTATGTCAGAAAGTATGGCTGTGGCATGTCCTGCTCTGCCCTCTATGTTACGCTTGGGTTAAATACAGAGTTGTTGTTGAACATTCAATGTGTGTGTTTCGGTAGTGAGCCGGTTGTTTCTTTTTTTTCCCTGAGTCAGAAAAACTGACAGGTTATGGGCCCAGCTCATTGCCCAGTTAATTATTAGTGTTGATGTTATTGTTAATTATGTTTATTAGTGTAGAGTGAATAGTGTCAAGATTAAATTTGGGAATTTAAAGTATTAGAGTCACCAGTAGAAAATGGCCGCCAACAATTCAACTGTTTACCCGCAACTAAATGATTCAAATTTCAAAACTTGGAAGTTTCGTCTTATCTCATTGCTGGATGAGAAGGAAGTTAGAGAAACCATTGAAGATGGATGGGCATCGGAGACCAATGAGGCCAAGAGGAAAGACAAGAAGGCGATGAATATTATCATCAATTGTGTTACCGACCGCCATATTGATTACATTAGCAGCGCGAAATCGGCCAAGGAAATGATGAAATCGCTTAGTAATGTTTTTGAGAGGAAGAGTACCATCTCGAAACTTCTTGCGAGGAAGAAATTACTTACCTTGAAATGTACGACAAATTTACAGGAGCATTTCAATAAATTTGACGTCATAGTCAGAGACATTGAATCCATGGGATCCAAGATGGAGGAAGATGATCGCGTCTGTCATCTTTTATTAAGTCTCCCTCATAAATTTGAACAAATTGTTACCGTGCTAGAAGCGATGGATAACGATCTTACTTTAGATTTTGTAAAGTCAAGACTTTTAGACGCTGAACTCAAGATGGATATGCAAGATGGCGTTCCAGATGAAGCGTCATTCAGCATGAGGCCAAACAATGGAAAATTTTCTAGAAAATGTTTTGAATGTGGAGACCCTGGTCATCTAATAGCTAAGTGCCCAAAACTGAAATTTAAAAATATTGTCAATTATGATAAAGCAAATATTGATAGATTTGGTAGAAGAGAAAAGAACAGACCTGCACAACAGCGACCAAAGGACAATCACAAAAAGCTCTCAAGGGGAGGGTATACATGTGATAAGGAAGATATAACATTTGTTGCTGTGAATAACAGTAAATGCGCTATGTCTTCAGGCCAAAATATGAAAAATAGAGAAATTAAATTTTTTTTGGACACCGGCTGTACAGACCATTTGGTGCGTATTGACATGAAACAGTTCATGTCTGATGTTATAAAACTGAAAAACCCTATCAGGATTAATGTGGCTAATGGGGATGTACTTATTGCAAAGGAAGCAGGTATTCTCCGTTTGCTCAACAATGGAGTAAAAATTAAACTTGAGGCATTCATTGTTCCTGAATTAACTATGAATTTATTATCGGTGAAGAAGATTGTGGATTCAGGGAAAGAAGTTATCTTCAAAAAGGATAAGGCCTTGATTGTCTACAATGAAAATGTGATTGAAGGACAGCTCAGTAAGTTATATGTAATGAACTTGTATATCAACGAAGAATGTCATATCACATATTCCAATCCAGACCTGTGGCACAAAAGATTAGGCCATTTAAACCGTAAAAGTTTACAGCAAATGGGTTTGCCTTTTTCGAATGATGTCTGTGATGCATGCAGACAAGGTAAGGCTGTTAGGCAACCATTTAGGCCTTGTGTGGAACGCAAATCAAGAAGAATTGGAGAATTCATCCACACTGATATAAGTGGGCCAGTTTCTCCAGCTACACTTAATGGAGAAAAATACTTTCAAGTTATTGTCGACGATTTTTCTCATTTTTGTGTAGTATATTTACTATCCACTAAGGATGAAGCAGCTTATAATTTAATGAATTTCATTAAAGAATTGGAAAACAAATTCGGACAAGTCAACCGAATAAGGTGTGACAATGGAGGTGAATTTAATAGCAGTCACCTTAGGAGATTTTGCCAAGAAAAAGGCATACGGATCGAATACACTGCGCCATATTCTCCTCAAATGAATGGTGTCAGTGAAAGGATGAATGGGACCTTAATAAATAAAGTCAGAACTATGTTCGTAGACACAGGATTGCCGAAGTTTCTCTGGGGGTGAAGCTGTGAGAACAGCTGCCTATCAACTTAATAGATCCCCAACTACAGCGTTGAAGGGGAGAATCCCAGCAGATCTTTATTATGGAAAATTTGATTTAGAAAAATTAAAAGTTTTTGGAGCCAAGGCCTGGGCACTGCAATTACCTGGCAGTGGCTTAACAGAAGCTTTCACAACTAGATTTGCAGCAAACTCTGTCGAAAAAATTCTTTCTGGCCATGCATTTTCACGTGCGATTCGAGGACATATTTAAATTTTGTTGCTATATGCAAACGAATATTAGAAAAATGTTCTTTTACCGACGATGAACAAAGTTATCTGGATAATTTTATGAACTCCGATGAATTCAATGAAGAAGATATCAGTAACGATGTTAATTTCTTACAAATTTCTTCTAAATTTCAAAGTCAGTTTACAACATTCAAATCGAATGGACCTACTGCTCAGTTGTTTCTCCAGTATCTACATTGCATTTTCATTGTCTTAAATTTCTATCACGCGGAGAGATCTGGAGATTGCAAAAATAAATGACGTAGTGATTTTTAAAAAAAAAATCGTAACTCGGCTGTTAATTTATGGTAGCTACACTTTGAATAGCTCAAATCAATCGTTGAGAGGTAAGCTTTTTTTTTTAAAAATCACTACGTAAGAAGGGGAAACTAGAGCCTCGTGCTAAGCCATTTATTTTTGTGGGGTACACTCCTAATGGCTACCGTCTTTGGGATCCAGAAAACAACAATATTCAGACCTCAAGAGATGTCACTTTTGATGAGAGAAACATCAAGTTTCAAAATGAAAAAGAAGAAGAACTCTTAACTATAATCATTGAAGAAGAAGATGAAATATCCAGAGAAAATGAAGAGGTTCCTGTTCAAGACTTAGAGAGCGACAGTGATGCAGAGCCATTTTCTGGATTTGAAGATGAAGAGGATGAAGAAAGAAGTAAGTACAATTTAAGACCTAAAAGAAGTATGAAGAAGCCTAATAAATACAAAGAATATGATCTTTATCAAGCCAACGTTATGACTCCCCATTCTGTTGAAAAGGAAATGCATGAAGCATTTTGTTATATGGGGAAGTTAGACCATTTGGAAGATGGAACTATCCAAAACACATTATCAGAAACAATACCGACAAACTATGAAGAAGCAATAGATAGAGGATGGTCAGAAGCTATAAAAGAAGAATTAGACTCTTTAAAGGAAAACAACACTTGGGAGATTGTTGAAGCTCCACCTAATAAAGTGCTAGTTGATAGTAAATGGGTTTTCTGTGAGAAGGAAATTGATGGAAAAGTAAAAAGAAAAGCTAGGCTTGTTGCACGTGGTTTTCGGCAAACTAAATTAGCTGAAGATGTCTACTCTCCAGTCGCTAAAATGACTACTATTCGAGCTTTACTTGCCATCGCAATCGAGGAGGATCTTCAGATCACCCAGATGGATGTGAAATCAGCTTTTCTGCATGGCGATTTGGAACAACCTGTATACATGGAAATTCCTAAAGGACTGGACATAAAACGAGATTCAGATAATCTGTTAGTATGTAAGCTAAAAAAGGCATTGTATGGTTTAAAGGAATCAGCAAAGAGTTGGTATATGACCTTTAATAATTATTTAATGTCAATTGGTTTTATGAGATCTAAATTAGATCCATGTCTGTATATAAAAGGGAACATTTATTTGATTTTGTATGTAGATGATATTTTAATTTTAAGTAGAAGTAAAGAGTCACAAATTGACTTAACAAATAAATTAATAGCTAATTTTAAAATGAAGTTGATCTCTGAAAGGAATTCTTTTAAGTTTTTAGTCTGGAAATTGAAATCAATGATAATTGTATAGCAATAACTCAGAAAGGTCTCATTAACAAAATTCTTAATAGATTTAACATGCAAGATTGTAAGGTTTCTAAAATTCCGATGCAACCCCGGTTTAAAATTAGACTCTGTGAATGAATATGATTCATCTCTTCCTTATAAGGAACTGTTAGGTGCCCTTATGTATTTAATGTTAGGCTCGAGACCTGATCTGTGTTTTTCTGTCATGTACTATAGCCAATTCCAAAACATGTACTCCAGAATGCATTGGAAGCATTTGAAGGGGGTTCTAAGGTATTTGAAATATACTCAAAATTATGGTATAAAATTATTTAAAAATTCAAAAACTAATTATTTTGTTGAAGGGTTTGTTGATGCTGACTTTGCCAATAGTACAACTGACAGAAAAAGTATATCTAGATATGTTATTAAGATAAATGACAATAATATTATTTGGAAAAGTAAAAAACAATCAACTGTTTCATTGTCTAGTTGTGAATCAGAATATGTTGCTGCTAGTATGTGTTTAACAGAAGTCAAATTTTTAGTTCAATTAATGGATGAACTAATTGGTAAAATTCACCTTCCAGTAACACTTTATGAGGACAACCAGTCGGCAATTAAAATAGCCAATACATTAGAATCTAAAAGAACAAAACATATTGATGTTAAGTACCATTTTATTAGAGATGAAATTCAGAAAAGATTTGTAAAAATTGTATATGTTCCTAGTAATGAGCAGTTGGCTGATATATTAACTAAAAGTTTAGAGCTATATAAATTCGTTAAATTTAGAGATCTCTTAGTTTATTTTATAGGTTCTTAATTCATTTTTGTTTTAATGTATACATGTAAACATATGCATTTGTATTGAGACAATTTCAAATATAATGATAGAAAATATCTTGAAATTGAAGGGGAGTGTCAGAAAGTATGGCTGTGGCATGTCCTGCTCTGCCCTCTATGTTACGCTTGGGTTAAATACAGAGTTGTTGTTGAAACATTCAATGTGTGTGTTTCGGTAGTGAGCCGGTTGTTTCTTTTTTTCCCTGAGTCAGAAAAACTGACATCCTATGTAGGTAATAAATAGTACCCAGCAGCAAGTGTTGCGGCGTTTTAAAATTAAATTTTTAAATGTTATCAAACAAAATTCTATCACAACCACAAATGAGTTACCTGTTGCCCCGAGGGTCTATGAGCTAGAAGCCCCAACAAACATTAATCATATCGTAAAAATATCTGGTCCCGAGGCTTATACCTTTCTAAGACTTCTTTCCTCAAGATAGCCGCAATTCTTACATCCATCTAGTGGCCCATCTACTTACTGGATGATATATAATCCTACTCAGAATCAGTCATATGATTTCATTTAATACAAAAATAATGCCATAGTGCTACGTGGGTTAGTTAACCTTCCAATACAGAGAGAAAGTATTAAGACGCATTGAAAGGGTGGGTCCCGTGGCAATGAGGCAGTCAGTCTTACATTCTAATTGAGAATACTTTGCCAGAAGTGAAACATAGAACATTTGTGAAATATTCAATGTTTATCTGTCGTTCGGTTTACTTTTCAAACAACCGTTGGAACTACGAACAAAGTATAAACAACTATAACTAACTAATTCTTAAAATATAATAACTTTTAGTAAACATTTTTCCTAATTTTTTTTTAAGAAAACCTAACATAGGAAGGTGCAAAAATATTTTCGAATTTTAAAACAAAATGAGTGAAGTACCAAGTGTTTCATATTGAAATTAATGTTGTTTCCTCCACATAGAATGTATCCTTGGAACATTATTTGGCCCAAGAGTTCATAGAAGTTGCATTAGACTGTTGTAGAATAAATGGAAAAGTTACTTTTTTATCGATAAAAAATCCTGAAACTAATCATTCAGTTCATAATCAAATAAGGTGCCCGAATTGTTGTAGGATATGAACTTATTCAAGTGATCTTGAATAAATTCTAGAAGTAAATGATAAAAGGTTTTCTAATTAAATAACAATACGCATATAAAATTTACGAACTGCTTATTTACAACAAATAAAACAAAAGGATTGCACATCTCAAGAGAGAGTAAAAGCACTTTTTATTGTTTAAAAGATAATGGAAATTCGTTGTTATATGTTTATCCCGCTCCCAAACCACGTACTCCCCAGACAACACACACCTCGCCGCTACATAAAGGTAACAGAAACAAGTGGCAAGAGATAAGAACCAAGGGCTCATGAATACCTGGCAATCTGCAGGTTCAATGTCCTGATCGTGGAAATAGGTCGCCTAATATTTATTAGCCCTGGGAAACGCCGCACCTGTTCTACAGACTCCGACAATAACTTCGATACTGTAATCCCACAAAGCCAGCTTATCTTTTATGTGGGCCTTAGCATAACTACGCTTTTGGCTTCTATTTCTAAGCTTCCTTACAAGTCATAATCCTATCAACCAACACTTCTTATCGAAAAAGTACATTATCCTGAAGATCTGACAAAACTGGCTTATTTAGAATTTCGATTATATCATTATGTTGGAATTTTGAGAACACACAACTGCTCATTCGGTTAGAGTATCTTTAAGAGATGTCAGTTGACCAAGAGCAGATTACGTTCTAAATACAGTAGCTCAATCAGTCTGAAAAATCAAAATAAGCTAACATTTCTTCATATCTTACATGCATGTCAACAGAATGGAAAATTCTGGCAAGATTTCATTCAAGTGAATTACAAAAAAAACGAAAAAAAAAATGTGGTGATTTTTAATAAAAATAAGGCATTGGAATATTAACGAATCTCCATTTCTGTGTAGTATTTTCTTAAGTGTATGTAATGAATGTTTATTTGTTTGGTATGGTATCCATCACTCCAGCCAGCCTACACAGTTTTACTTGGGTTACATTATTTTCTCTTTTTTTGAGAGCCATTCCACGTTATATTGAAATTTTATAATTATAAGGTAACAAGGTTAGAAAATTAAAAAAATAGAAGACACTCTCAAATCAGAAAATATATTATATACATACTGAAAATTGCTCTTAGCACACCAACACAGATACTAAGAGTATAGGTTAGCACTTAATAATGGCAGGCGCAACAACCTGTTACTAGGTTTAATCCAACTCCAAAAGCCTCCGCCAGTTGGCTGTCCAGAGATACATATGTCCAGTAGGCCTCCGTCCGGACTTTTGCATTATAATCTCACTGAACAAAATTAAACATCCTAATTAAGGCAGCTAGCGAGAGTAAATAACTCATGGTCATCATAAAAATATTTGTCTTCCTCTTCTTCAACGACTTCAATTTATGAATGTGAAATTAAATAATATACCCCTAAGTATAAAATTAATTAATTTTTTGAATTGAGTTGATCAATCCAAGTTCCTGGAATCAGGTAGTGGGGCTGTCTCCATAGACCACTTGACTTTCTCCCCATCCTAGACAGCAACTTAGGGAATGTGATCTAGAGTATGTATTGTTAAAGGTCATTATCTCTAAGAGTGGAATACTGTAGTTAGGTTACCGTTTGTTCTTTAGGGTTATTGTTACCCTGAACCGAGGACCGATGGCCGTCTAACGACTGAACGATGAGATTAGGTCACCACCTCCATAGGCCTATTTATTAACTAGCAAGAAAATAGAATACATGAATAGTCTAATAAATGAACAATGATTTAAACTGAAACTATCAAGAAACATATTATGCAAATATATTTGTATGTTAAATAGTTTTTAAAGTGAGCCAACTGTTCTGGAAATATGTTAAAAAAATATCCTATATTAAAACGGAAAATGGTTATGAATAGTTTCTAAAATATCATTTTCAACATTTACATTAGTAATTCATTTTATAAAGTAAAGTAGCTATACATATAAGAAATTCAAAGACGCGCATGCGCAGGAATACAAACCAAGAGTTCGTCTGTACTCTTGAAGTTATCTTTACGTTTCTAAATCTCACACAGAGCCGCTCCAAAAGCGGTTCAAGCTCGAATATGGTTGAGGTTTCGTTTTTACTTTTTGATTCATCTAGTGAAATAAATATCGATCTTCTCATTCTGGATAGAATATATTGATGACTGTTAAGATAATTCTCCTATGGGAGTACGTGTACATTAGGAAATTAAAGCTGTTTAGAAGAGATTAGTTATTGATATCTTAAAGATGTCGGTTAAATTAAGATTATCAAATTAAAAAAATGTTACGATAAACCATTTTCATTAGCGGTAACATGATGAATACATCATTTCAAAACTTGCTTAAAACATGCAATAACTGAATCGAAATCATTGACTTTCTTTTAGATATATGAGTTTGGAAGCAACTGGTTTAGGTAGGATTTATGAGAGGGCATCAATCATCTCATTTATAATCTAACTTGAGGTTTTTAGGAGTTTACTCTTTAACTTAAGCATTTTCCATCCGTAATAACGAATTGACATTACCATAGAACCCACATCTCTAACCATCCAGGACCAACTCGATAAATATGATAAATTCCTTAAGATCCTCCCACCTTTCAGAACCAGTTACACAACAACTCATAAAGTATGGCTGATTTGCATGTATTTAATAATTCTTCGATGCCTGTCTCAATCAGCCGCTACTAGAACCTAAATGATAGCACACGTCTACAAGGATGTCACATTGATGAAGCCTCCGGGCCATCATTAATAACACCTGCCTATCCGTTGTAATCAAGGGAAAGTTTTCCTTAGGAAAAAGAAATGGGTGATAAATTATATGTGGTTTTTGCATTCATAAAATTACGATTTTTTTTTAAATCTTCCTCTATCCCAAAAAATCAAACATTTACCTTCCTTGCTATAAATATTTAATAGTAAACAAAAATACATCAGATTAAAAATTAAAATTTAATTTTGATGCTCAAAAAGAAATAGAATACTTAAAAGAACTGGACAGGGATAAAGTAGCTAAATTAATTGAAGTTTTAGATAAATTAAAAGCTAAACTATAATTAAAGAAGAAAGAAGAACAAAGATACCAATCATAACAAATATAATGAAACTAAATTGAACTTGGTTATATAGGATTTGGCAACAAATCTTAAAACCAGAAAAAAAAAAGAATACATCAACTAGGTTTCGGCACTAGATCAGAAACGTACATTAATGATGTTAGGCCAAGACCTGTAGCCGGGTTGTACAGTCATAAAAAAAAATAAATAAAGAAGTATCAAACATCAAGGCTAAAGCGAAACAATTTAATATCCTTTTAATTTATACATAATTTAAAATTTTGATTTTTTAATAATTCAATTTATAAAATTAGAATTTAATTTTTTTATATATTTTTTTTTTGTAATATAAACATATAATATGATCAAGATACACCAAAGGCTAAGGAGTTGTTGAAAGGCAGCACCATGCTTTGAGGGTTGACCTAGTGTATTGGTCCTCCATTAACCCTGGGGGAACAGTTGAGCAGAGGAATAAATCTCACTGAGGACGCTCCTTCCAAGACCGTCCGTGCACGGCTTTAGTCATATCCTGTTTGAGGTAGCCCTCCTTCTAATAAACAGCGGATATCGACCGGGAGGTCATAAAAAACATCCCAGGTGATGGGCAGCAGCTTTACCAGTACTGACATGGGGTCGAGACAGTAAGAGATGGGCCCATGAGCCCATGAGCAGACATCTGCAGGCGGAGCTAGCGATGGGAACTAACCCTAAAAAGACCGCAGAAGACGGAGGAGTTCAACCGCAAGGTGCAACTAGTCTCATTGCTCAACTGGGGCAGATGAAAAATGGGGTTCCACACACTTACTTCCCTTCATAGGGAAGAACGAAGAAGAATCAATAAACGAAATAATAAGATAAATGAACAGATATAATGAAAAAGTAAACCAATACATTAGAACCTTTTTTATTTATTGATATTGAGCTCATTCTAGATAACAATACACTTGCCAGAAAAAGTTCAAATGGATAGTGAACCCGGTAAAGACAGTACAGTATAACGGTTACATTTATTATTGTTCCAAGAAGATCTTTTGTTCAACAATTTAATGCAGGAGTTAAATAAAAAAATGTCGCTGACCACGTGTGAATGACATTCAACGTTCCTTGAACCATTCATTTTTAAAGCTACCACAAGAAAAAACGTTATATTTTAAAAATCATAAAAAATTATGGGGAGCACATACCTAAGGAAAATAAAGTTATCAGCCTCAAACTGAAGTACTAATGAAGATAAGAAAAGTCATATCACCAAAGAGAATTGGACTAGAAACGTTCATCTTTAATTCCATTCTGTACAAATGTTAAGTGTGTCAGCAGCCCCATTACCATCGACTACAACCCCACAGCATCGAGATCTTGAAGTTAGTTGTGACAGCGACTAATAATGAAGTTTTAACAATAGATCATTTGTTATTATTACTCACAAACAGTAGGTAGCCACTCCATTACACCACTCCAGGGCTTCATTTATCAGCTTACCTCAGGGCTTTTATTGCCTTCCGGAGGAGAAAGGCTTTCCAAATGACGGTTATAAGTATCAAGATTGTACACATTTTGAAACCGATTTAATTGTAATAATTATCGGTACAAAATAATTTGTATAAAAATGATACAGAACCTGTTTATCAGATATGTGCAATAGATATTACATGTGTTTTGAGAAGCCTAAAGGCATACCAGTGAAGCTACATAGCTGTTCTCAACTCAATGTAAAAGGTATCATTTAGCACACGAAAGGCAACGATCTTGGACAAGATGTCTGAGACCGAAAGTGGATAGTAGCTAGCGGTACAGAGTGTGCCAAGGGCGGCAGGGTCAAGGACAAGCTGCGAATTATAGCTAGCTGAGGCAGTATACCACCTACATCTTTTCTGTCACCATTGCTCTTGTTTCAGCAAACTGCTCATAAATTCGGTTCGTTAGTGATAACCTACATTTGAAGTTTATTTCGTTTAATGTCACTTTATTTATTTTATATATTTACGGTGGGAGTACTAAATTTTGCCTATCCAGGTATAATTAGGATAGGGATCTTTAACGAGTACCTGATATCGCACAGGCTCGGGACCCCCATTTTACGTCCCTTCCGAAGGACAGCATAGCTAAGGATTTTTTACTCCCTTTAAGAAATCCTAAGGTCATCTGCCGGGCTGCGAACCCGCGATCTTGTAGGTTGCTATGCTAATCACTACACCACAGTGTGTGTAGGGGTCAAATGTGACCCCTACATTTGAAGTAGAAGTGACAAAAAAGTACACAGATAGTTAATTTGTTTACTGCCTACCTGTCACAGCCTCCATAATATGATGAAGATAGAAGGAAGAGGATTAGTAGTTGTATCTCTTAAATTTGATGCTTTGATAAGTGTTTTGAATGTTTTGATTTGATTTAGATGGTTTTAAATACATTCAATTCTTCGAATAACACAGTTATTAATTAGACAAGAACATTTATTTCAATTTAAGTTAAGCCTCATTATATCTTGAAACATTCATTCGTGGTGATTTTCCTTTGGTTTTCTTGTTACTACCTCTTTGTAATATTATTGCCACATGTTTATTATCATTAATTAACTAATATAGTTTGTGTTGTTTAACCTTGTCATACTTGTTCAACTCGTTTATATATTATTCAGTTTACTGTTTTTATTTAATCTTATTTAAGACCACTTTAATACATTTAAAGCAACTTTTTTTACTTAATTTTTAACATGTTTCAAAAGTGTAACCGTCCGTCCGTTACTCTCGTAAAAATTGCTTTATTGTAATTCATTAATAAAAAAAAAGTAATATTATTAATTAATACGCCAGCAGATTGATTCATCCTCACTTAATATGAAAAGGAAGACAACAGTCAATTAAGGCGCCAGAATCTATGATAGTAACCAATCTTAAAATACTGTGAAAGGAAAACAAGATCCTGCTATTCCGATTATTATTTGTTTCTTTTTTTATATTAATAAATAAAGGATAAGAAAAAAAAATTAATTAATATTGAATTTCCACTTCAAGGTCACACTGGAGTCTTGTGTGAATTAATATTTCTACTAAGCATTATAAAATATTATTATTAATATTAAATGATTGTACATACTAATGTAAATATATACCTATTCGAAAAGCAAGTACCATGTATCCTTGCTTTGATCCTTGATCTACACTGAGATAATCCAGGGGTCTGGGGTGTCCCCCAGAAGTCATAAAGCAATGCATGTACCATGTTAAACACAAACTTTTTCACGCAGACACAGTTGGATTGTTTAAAAAACAAATTAAGGTTTTTAAAGTGTTTATTTGATATTGTGAGGTGCGTGGCAATTAAGAAAAAACACTATTTTTATTTTCCTCTTTATTCCTAACCAAATCGTAATTCCAATCGTGATGTCCTTATGGTATACAAGCCTTAGTCAAAAATTTATACAACAATTAATATTTTATATCCACACACTAGAAAACAGGTAACAGTAGTATATGTGGTTATAGGTATCAGCTGGAGTGAGGTTTCTCATGGATTTGCCACTGCATTATATGAAAATGAAAATTAGGTAAACTTCTAAACAAAAATATTATAAATTAAAAATACATCTATATAAAAACAATGGTACAAATAAAATGTAAATATATTAACTGCGGCAGTGGCAAATCCATTTCACATAACCTCTTTGGTTATCACGCCAGCTGATAGCCGATAACCTTCTCCAAACAGTGTTGCCCGCTACATCACTCCCCCCCCCAATGACATCGGCACAGAACCTCACTTTAGGCTTCACTAGTCGGCCCGAACGTGTGTGGTACTGCTGCGGTGTTGGATGCTGTTCTGTGTCGAGGTCATTTGAAGGATTTTTGGGACTTGAAGCGGGCGCAGAAGTGGGTTGATCCCTGTTGCCGCTGTCCTCTCCTGGTTCATGAAGCAAGTGAGCAACCTTCAGGCGATGCATGGAGACGGTTTTTGGTCCTGAAATGTTTTTCTCTCTCTTGCTAAAACCCTGTAAGGTCCGGAGTAAGGAGGAGTCAATGGTTTCCTCACGGTGTCATCTCTCAGGAACACGTGACTTAATGATCTTAGGTCGCGGTGAACGAATGTCTTCGCCGTGCTGCTGCGGTGGAGTGCCGGTCGAATATTCTTCATAGCATCCCGAATAGTTCTTAGAGTCGCCTCAGTGTCTTCGGGGCGTCGAGAAGACTCAAAGAATTCCTCTGGGAGTCGTAGGGGTTGCCCAAAAACCATCTCCGCTGCACTAGCTCCGGTGTCTTCTCGCACCGCTGATCTAAGACCAAGAAACACAGTTGGTAGTGTTTTTGTCCAGCCTTCCGTGTTCAGCGCTGCCATTAGGGATGCCTTAAGGGATCGGTGCCACCGCTCCACGCAACCGTTCGACTGAGGATGGTAAGCCGCTGTCCTACTTCTTTCAATGCCAAGGATGCGTGTAAGGTTTATGAATAGGTCAGACTCGAACTGGCGTCCTTGGTCCGTAGGAGTCCTGGCTGGCGAACCATACCGAGAGATCCATGACCCCACCATTGCTTCCGCCACTTTATTGCTTGTAATTTCCTCTAAAGGGCACGCCTCTGGCCAGCGGGTGAACCTATCTATGATAGTGAGGCAATATCGCATTCCGTTGGAGGGCGGAAGAGGTCCGACAATATCTACATGGAGGTGCTCGAATCGGGAAGTTGGAGCAAATCTACCCGGAGGAGAAACAGTATGCCGGACTACTTTTGACCGCTGACAAGGTATGCAGCAACGGGCCCACTTAGAAACGTCTGCATTCATATTTGGCCAGAAAAAACGTTGACTAATCAATCGTCTCGAAGCTCGAATCCCGGGGTGACTAAGTCCATGCAGGCGGTGGAATATTTCTTCTCTCATGGACTTGGGAACGTAGGGTCGCGCCTGAGGAGTTGAAGTTTCGCAGAGAAGTGACGAATCTGTACCAGGAGGTTTCATCCATCAGAGCTGAAGGCGCTCGTTCCCCTGAAGCTCTGGAACGTCTGGATCTTTCCGCTGCTCGGATGCCATTCGAGCAAAGTCTTCGGTACAATTGATGTTCTCGACCCTCGAAAATGCGTCAGCTACAACGTTCTTTTCCCCGGGTACGTGACGGATGTCGGTTGTGAATTGACTGATAAGTTTACCAGCCGAATCCGCATAGGCGTCGCTGTTTCTGGTTTTTGGAGAAACGCATACTCCAAAGGCTTGTGGTCTGTCCATATCGTAAAATTTCTTCCTTCCAGGTGGTATCTGAAATGCTTAATAGCACGATGGATAGCCAGCAGTTCCCGGTCGTACGTAGCATACTTCTTCTGTGCTGGAGAGAAGGCTTTGGAAAAAAAAACCCAGTGGCTGCCAAACGCTACCTTCTCTCTGTTGCAGGACTGCCCCCATGGCAGTAAAGCTCCGCCTTTTCTTTAGGGTGTCCTAACACTGCAACTTTCTTGATGGCAGTCTTGCAGTGTTCGAATGCTTCGGTGGCTTCTGGATTCCAAGGGATGATCCTTTTGTCGTTTTTCTTAGCTCCAGCTAGAAATTTATTAAGTGGAGCCTGTAAATCCGCCGCTCCGGGTATGCAACGCCGATAGAAATTGAACATACCCAGAAAAAACGTCGAAGATCTCGTACTGTAGAAGGCGTTGGGTATGCTGCGATGGCTTCCACTTTGGCTGGGAGAGCTATAATCCCTGAAGCGCTGACTGTGTGGCCCAAAAAGTCTACTTTTAATAGAAGCATGTCATTGCCTATTTACTGAATTGTCGCTTTACTATATTGGTAATAATAATGTGTAGAATGATTAATTAAAATTTAATATATTAAAAAACAGACTGCCCATCTATATCTGGATGATAGTGATCACATTGACAATTGAAAATTTCAAGGCCCTCCTTAGTTGCAAAGCCCTAAATCCTTATTTATTTATATCCATATTCATCTCACTAAAATTTCTTTATAGATTTAAGATTTTATCAATTTCCTTTGGTCATCAAAATGACAAATAAATGATATATAGCAAATGTATTTCAGAAGTGACACAACTCAAAAATATGTATTTTATCATGGTTAAGTTAAATAGACTTCTATTTATTTATTTATTTTTATTTTTATTTTTTTAAATTCCATTATTTCTTTTATAATTTGTTTTTACTATTCACGATTTTTTTTTTTTTTTTTTTTTTTTTTTTCCTGTGCCAAGAAAATAAACCAGACTCAACTTAAAATATAATACTAATAATCAACTTAAATACATGTGATGAAATCATAATTTATAATGAAAGAAAAATATATGAAAAAAAAAATTGACTTCATGAAATGTGAAAAATGTATCGAATTAACTTCAAATCCCATCTGATACATCTTACTCACGGTTTGAATTACAAGATAATTCTGGTACACTTACAATATTTCTTTCAAGAACGTGCGATTTTCCTTTTTTTTTTTTCTTTTATTTGTGTCTATTTTTCAAATACATGTGCGATATATATTTCATGACCTCTTATTATTGTCATTAACTAATAAATGGAGCTCAATACTAACTTGACTGTCTTCCAAGAATTACTAAGAAAGAGTAGCTTAAATTGGAATAATGAATGTTAAAACACAACTTTTTTTTGGTGATTGCACATCTAAAATAATCGTTATAAATTTTACTTTTCCTCCAATGAACCAATGAGCTGGGAATAAAAATGAAAATATTGAAAATCTTATTACATATCTCGAATAAATAAATAATATCCACAAGATTCTTTCACCAAAACATTTTTAAGTAGATGAAGTTAAAAAAAGTATAAATATTATAAAATGTTTATTTTTTTGTTTTAAAAAAAATATTGAAAAACTGTTAAATAATCAAGCAAACCAGCCTAATAGATAATTTAATTATTTATTTTTTTTTAAAGTCAGATTTTGATTTAAAACATTCTTATGTTTAAATTATCATCGAAAACAAAAAAAAAAAAAGTTTCTTGAAAGACATGAATTAACACATCAGTTAGAGGCTCTATATGTCTCAAGTACACCAATAATTTGATCACCCAATAGCCAATTCAAACCAATTTTTTTTTTTTTAATAGGCCATTCATAACTCCTCTAAGCAATTTAATTTTAACTGGAGTGGTTCTGAGTGTTGAAGAACTGAAGTTACCCTTGCCTTCAACAATGTCAACCAATCACTAGAACTTCCATACTGTCTTCATCAGATAAATCTCCACAAATAACAAATATTCATTTACAATAAATGTTTTAAATGAAAATAAAAAAATAATATTTCAAGTCACAAACTATATGTCAGGAATGTAACGAGTATGGAAGTGTGCAATTTTTTTTTTTTTTTTTTTTTTTTTTTTTTTTTTTTTTTTTTTTTTTTTTTTTTTTTTTTTTTTTTTTTTTTTTTTTTTTTTTTTTTTTTTTTTTTTTTTTTTTTTTAATCAGAACGGTATTCCCTACAAGAAATATCGCTAGTTTCCTGTTACTCTTTAACAAGTTAACTGTTTATCCTCAATGCAAGATTTTAAATATCTGCATTTTGAAAAATGTATTAAGTTGAACTTTTAAATAAGGTCTAGAAGTATCTATTTTGTTATATGGTATTTTTACAGTTACAAGAGTTAGGAAAACAATCAAAAGGTCCTACTGAAAAGAGCACAATTTTTATTTATTCTCTTCTTCACGACATTCAGAGAAATAACAAATGGTATTCCTGATTTATTTCCACCCATTATTTGCATGTGTACATGTATATATACATTTTTGTTCCCATAGTAAAGCCTCAAGAAAATGGAGATTACTGGGTGTCTTCAACAATTCTTTAACAATCTTATTATCATGACTAAAAATAATTATTTCCTACTGATAATAGAAACTTCAAATTCTCTTTCTTCTATGGATTACTGTAATATGATATTTAAATGTGTACTAGAAAGTGCAATTCAATACCTTTTAAAGGAATTATGTTCATTAAACTTTTCAGGCAGGAAATACTGCCTTCTCTCACAATGGAGCATAATTCTATTAATTCTCATAGAAGAGATTTAAGGGTTACTTGGCCATTTATTTAATATATTCCTTATTTTTATGGTTGTCCATGATTGTTTCTTCCTAAATGGATTACTGGAACAGGATGTTTAAACACTAATTAGAAAGAGAAGTTTGGACTTGTACTATATAATATTTTACAATACTTATAGAATTGGGGAACATAGTCTTAAAATAAAACTTTCTCTGGTAGTGTTTTTAATTAATTTAGACTCTTGTGGCAACTTAATCAACACAAAATTTTTATTTAACATTCTTTAGTCCAGAGATAACATTTTCAATTTAACTCTTCTCCTCAACAAAATGAGTTGAGAAACTCAAATCTAACTTTAGTTTTAAATTTGAAAAATTCTTTCTATTGTTAAAAATTCTTCACTACATAAAAAAATGTTTTATTATAATTTGGTATGTTCATTATTGGATATTTTCTACTATAAAATTTATATTTAATTTACCAACACAACATTTTTTTAATTCATTAACCAACTTAAAGTTTAACCTATAATATATATATATATATATATATATAAAGTGGAAGGAGGTCTTTTTATTTATAGTCTATGTAACTGGAAGGAGGTCTTTTTGTTTATAGTCTTGTGTCATAGTATGAAATTCTTAAGTGTGTGATATCTATACATTAGTGAGTATAATGTTTTTAATACTTATTTAACACACAATTGTTGAGAACTAAAGTGGTGTTTATGACATGATTGAGCTTGGATATTTTTATGAGAGGAAAGTGTAAGAAAAATACTCAATGAGATATTACTTTACTAAATCTCATTTTCTTTATTGAAAAAAAAAAAAAAAAAAAATAAAAAAAAAAAAAAAAACCTGTTAGAACACTGGACCTAAAAATAATACTGGTGATATATTAATGTTGAGTAATAGTAAAAAAAACAAAGAAAAAAAAGAAGTAAATGTATAAGGAAGTGGAAAACTATTTCTATAGGCAAAGTTTAAGCTAAGAAGGAGACGGTTCGAGTAGATTCGGTAATTTAAAGTGGAAAATTACTGATTATTCAAACTTATTATTGTTTCCGCAGTGTTATGTCCAATGGTAAATAAAATCTTAAATTTATAACAATCTGTATGGATAGAAGTGAGCCTCACCGATAAGAATAAAGGTTATAAACTTATCAAAACTCATGCTATATTACCTATTTTATTTGGACTTACTAGTATAATTAGGGAAAGGGATTCAAGAGTGGAATTGGAACAATATGATGTTAATTTTGGTATTCTCTCTAATAGTAGAGTCTTTGGATGACATCAAAATTAATAGTTAGTTTTAATTTAATAATTGAAAAGTGTTAGGCTAAAAACGGAAATTAAAAAAATAATTGAAACAGATTTCATCACTGCCTGTTAGCTTGTCCTTTCTATTATATTGATTATTCCACGTCCTTGTCTATTGTACTAATTTCCCTAAGAAATTGTTTGGTTGAAACTGGGCTTACCTTCCTATTACAGCATTAAAGTCTCCCATTCCTATTTTTACATCATGTTTTTGAATAAACTCTTAAACTTAATTCTAGTCGGTTGCAAAAATCGTCATTTATTTCTTCATACTTTTCTTATATACAATAATGTTCAAGAAATTTAATATAACAATCTCTTATGCTTAGCACAATTATTCAATCATTATGAAGTGGCATCATTTCATGAAATGATAGATTGCTTCAAGATATGCCAATTCAAAGATCTTTTTTCTTGCTTTAACTTAATGAAATCATTATTGACCACTGTTCACTACTACATTTTTATTTTATTTTCCAACATAACACATTTTTTAGCCATCTAACAACTTAATATGTAATTTGTAAGTATCTGAGGTAGAAAATTTTTATTTAAAAAGGAAATTTACAATTTTTGCTACCCGGCTTCAGAGCGCAATTTATGTTAAACTTCACGTAGGTATTTCATTTTTTTTTTTATGCTTCAAAGAAAAATAGTTTTAACTAAATCTGAGACTCATCAGGTTTAGTCTCCAATCTTTAGTAGTGATTTGGCTTTGATTTAAATCAAAAATTCAAAAATCTTGTTGGATTTTGCTTAAGTTTTTAACAAATATATGTTTACAACACAACAAAATTCAGCCAAATTAACTGTGGTGATTAAAGATACAGTTGGGTTTCCTTATATAAACAATACTTCCTTACGAAGTACTTAGACCAAGGATTCTCCCATTAGTATAGTACTAAGATTGAAAAAAAACATTTTTGTTTGAAATTTATCAAAAAAAAAAAAAAAAAAAAATCGAACTACAAAAAAAACAAAAAGACAAATTATGAAATCGCAAATGGTAAAATTAAGTTTAATATTTTATAGTCTGATGATTTAATATTCCATGATGAGGTGTGGATTGCACTTGTACTGCAAAAGTTTATAACTCGTAATTATTACAATTCATTAAGGTATTTAATAATGGATCAAGTGGTAGTATGTTATTGATGTAGTATGTTATGTAGGTTATTGATTAAAAGCAGATATTTCATTTTCAACAGTATAGTAATCCTCAACACACTGTTAAAAAACTGGAGAATGGTTGTTTATATCTGAACTTTTTTTGAAACTCTCTCCAGATATTACCCAATTAAACATTTATGGTTTTGTTTGAAAAAAAAAAAAAAAATTAAGAAGACTAAAAGCCATTATTATTTATCAAAGTCTACCACAAAATAATGGAAAAATTCAATAATTTATTTAAGTATTGTATTTCCCACGAATATTTAAGCACAAGAATACTTTTTTGCTTACATAATCTATATTTTTATAAATACCTGTTGAAAAAAAATAAACCTAAGATGAAATAAACTGTTCGAATTATATTATTTAATTACCTCTTGACTATAATTATAAAATCCAAATAAAAATAATACATAAAAAATGTAGTATATGAAAATTTGTTTTATCAATGGTGTACAGTAGCATACTGAAGATATACATGGCATTGTTTGTATGCGTATGTGGACTTAGGGATGAACAATAGAAAGAATTCAGCATTAAAGCATTGGCATGGCAAGGTTGGGCAGAGGGGCCAGTCCACCCAGGTGCTATGGAACCACGGTAAATGTTAAAATGTAATGAGAAAATATTAATTTAATGTAAATTCCACTTCATCGAAGGTTATAACAAAGAAAAAAAAAAAAAAAAAATATATATATATATATATATATATATATATATATATATATATATATATATTCCCTATTTTTATTAAGGTCTGAAGTGTAATAACAAAAACTCCCATACTGCTTGAAACTCATTATTTCGATAAAGTCAGTGTTTCAAGTTTTTTTTTTTTTTTTTGCATTTTTCACAGAGAAGCCTTTCAAAGCAGCAGCATATAAATAAAAAAATATGTAATAGAAGAACAGAAATATATAAAATTTTGATTCAGCACTCCAATAACCCACATAAAAGAATATAGAAAAAAACTTTTTGCAATTATGTTCCATGAAAGCCTGTTTTTAGCACTGATTGGCAGGGCTTAACTGGTATTTGGGAGTAATAATTTCTATAGAAACTGGGATTCTATATTCAAAATTCAGCCTCCTAATTAAAATATTTATTATTTATAAAATCATTTTCTGCACTTATAAAACAAAGATCTGGGGACTGTGTAGAAGTCTTCACAGTTTTGGGGCACTTATGACAGTAGCCATCCCTTTATTAACAAGGAAGAATGCTTAGAGTCATTGTCCTGACAAAAAAGAATGTCTGTTGGCCCAAGCTTCTTCACACATTCTTTCCTCTTTTTTTTTCCAGGTCTATTTAAATACTTTTCGTTCCTAGTTACCAATATAGTTGTCTTAGTTCACACATCTTCGTCTGCAAAGATCTAAAGATCTAAAGCTCTGGACACTACAATCGAACTCTAACTTTCTTACCAACAAAAGTTTTCTTATCTTAGGCAATACCTTTCCATGAAATTTATTTTCATTACAAACAGCTAGTCTGTTTCTACACTTACTGACCTATCCATCTGTTTTAATAATTTTTTTGAGATTCTGATGTACTCAAAGGTTGTTTTATTTATCAAAGGCTTCACTAGCCATCATATCATTTAATTTGTTTTGCACTTCTAGTTGTTGGTTTTGTTTTTTTTACGCCAATAATCCAGTTCTTTTCTTTCTCTTCACTACATATTAGATTGTTTTTTAACAGTTTTATTATTATTATTTTGGCTGTTTGGTTCAGAGATCTCCAATTATTAAAATGTTGAAAGTCCCATCAACATTCTTCATGTTCTTCAAACATTTTATTTACATTTAAAAAGTTCAAATAAACTGGAGAAATTATTAAACTGGCTTTGAAGAGAACTGGATGATTGCCACCTAAAAAATCAAATTAAGGAAAACTATTTAAAGTAAAGAAATATTGGGAAAAACATAGTTGCATCATTTTCACACTGAATCAATTGAAAACTATTGTGATTAATTTTATTATTAAATATATTCTGAGTTAAATTTCAGTGAAATCCTCAGGCAAACATGGACCTAGAAGAAAGAACTGAAAAAAAAAACTCTATCATAGTCGCGTAGTCCTTAAGGGCAGTTTAGCATCAAATAAATAAATATTCTTAGTTAAATTTTATTTGTTTGCACACAAAGACCATGTAACTATTATGCTTACTATTTTTTTTTAATGTACTTGTACCGTAACCACTAAAACCCATGAAGGGTCTTGAGTTCATTACCTGGATGATGATGTACAACAGTACATTCAGTAACAACTGGACCTATGGTTGTGAAAGGAAATTTGACCAAAATCATGCTCAACCACGAGGTTTTTTCCCCAATAAAGGGTACCTACTTTATAGAGGCTAGGTGAGTCCCAGGAGGGTCTCACCACCTCGAAGTCGTCCTATGACTAAAGTAATAGAAAATAAATTTTCTGCTTTCAATCATACTCGAACTCGGGCCTAGGAGCATGGAAGTCTAGAGCCTTACCTATTGAGCTACTACACCTCCCTAAAAATTGTTATCAATGCATTTACATATTCCATATACTTATTCAACAATTACTAACAAATATACAAGTGTATCATTTTCTCAATAAGCCACTGTGTATAATGTTACGTTTCTAAAATTACGGTTCTCTTAGTTGATTGAAAAATCATGGTTGGAAAATTTATATTCATATCTCGGTGTGTGTGAAGTAAAACCATTAAATAAAACATGTTCTTCAATATCCCATCAGTTCTACAAAAGAACAATGTTAATATTTCTTTTTAAAGGCATAACATCATTTATCTTTTATTTTCTTCAACATTTTTCGGAATACATTGCTCCATCTTCAGGATCTACAACTCAATTATATCCTATTTACAATACTATTCATTATACAATCCAATCATATTCAATTATGTTTAAATTTTTACTTACAACTGTGATTTCCTAACACAGTCACATGTGCATGTGTGAACTGACCCTCACCTGGGCAATGTTCACCCCTTGTACTTGTTTGTTTATTTCTTTTACATTTGGACTATTTAATTTGGCTCTCACAAACATTCCATTTTTATTCTATTCTGTATTGTTAATCATAATTACATTTTTATTTTTAATTACTATTTGTGTTTATTGATATTTGATTTAATTATATTTCTAATCTATTTATTAATTTAGCATAACTAGCTCAATTAACAAGTGAGGGTCAGTTTGGACATGCACATGTAACTATGTGAGGAAATCACAGTTGTAAATAAAAATTTAAACAATTGAATATGATAGGATTGTATAATGTATAGTATTGTAAATAGGATATAATTGAGTTGTAGATCCTGTAGATGGAGCAATGTACTCCGAAAAATGTTGAAGAAAATAAAAGATAAATAGGAGCTATGCCTTTTAAAAGAAATATTAAAAATTAAATCTTCTTCGATAAAATAGTTGAACAATATTAATAAAATGAAAAGTATGCATCAAATTTAATAAAATCCAATACTGCAATATTCAATAAAGAAATTACAGTTTAGGCACCTCAGAAACAAGTAATTTATAAGGCATAACTAATTATGAAATTAGTTAGTAAAATATGTAATTAATTTGTTTTTACATTGAACTGACTAGAAAAAATACATGTTCTAATCATATAATAATAACTGAAAAGAATCTTTGAAAAATTGGAAAAGACCAGTCTTTAAAATTACTTAACACAAAACTGACTACTGAAAAAGTTAATTTCACCTTTAAATTTTTTCTTATTTAACCTTAAAAGAGATTATGGGTAAATAATCAAGTACAAAACAACAGAAAATTAGCTTTTAAAGCAATAGTTTTTCTTGATTTTGAGAAAATAATGTTTCTTAATAGCAAAATTATTTTTTAAAATCATGTAATGAATTTTTTTTTTTAAGTATATGATGAATATTTTCTTCTGTTTATGTTCTTAAAAAAAATTTACACTGCAATAATTGTACCTTTATAATTAAATTAGCAAAGTTCCTTGGCAGGTAAAGGTATAAAGGACTGGTCATTTTTCATACTTGGTATAAGTATGAAAAAAAAATTTTTTTTTTTTTGATTTATAAATAAATAACTCTTAGAATTGATTTTTATAGTGTATAATTAACCCATGAAAAGAAAATTTCACTTAATAGTCTAATGTTATTTTATTTTCAGTTTTTATGGACCAATAGAATTAGTTATACTTCTTTGATGGCTCTACCATTCCTGAAGAGTCAGGGCCTCCTGTAGTAATTTGTATTACAGAAATATAAAAATTGGGTTTACATAATTACTATATATTTGATTACAATTAATATTATTATTGAATTTCCCCCCAAAAATGCTAAAATGAATATTATGACTATATCAACAGAAATGTAAATTTTTTATTAAAAATGGCAAGGAATATATAACGCCTTACCATACAGATGTATGGAAAAAGTTAATGCCATCCAAGGATCCAAAAAACTTGAGTCTGTTTCTTCGATTTCAGTAGATAATCAAATCATAACTGACCCGGGTAAAATAGTTGAGCATTTTGGAAATCACTTTTCTGCTATGTCGAAAACTGATAGTTATAACATAAATTTTCTGCAGCATAAATGTGAACAAGTAAAAAACTCGATGGAATTTCATACAAATGGCTCAGAAATTTTTAATCAGCCATTTACTCTAGCTGAAATAAATTTTATCTTAAACACATGCAAAGATAAATCTACTGCAGGCCCCGATCAGATCCCATATATTTTTTTGAAGAAACTACCGTCAATTGCACAATCATTTCTTCTTTCAATTTATTATGAAATCTGGACGACAGGGATGTTCCCCGAAGCCTGGAGGAAGGCTATTGTTAATCCAATCAGGAAAACTACAAAAGATATAAACATCGATAACTATCGGCCTATTTCAACTTTCTTGGGTTTCTAAACTTCTCGAAAAGATGGTTAACAATAGACTAATTTATTTCTTGGACTCAAAAAACTTCATTTCAACTTCCCAGTGTGGATTCAGAAAACACCGCTCTGCTATCGACCAAATCACGAAGCTTGAAAACGAAATTCAAAGGGCTTTTTTAAACAAAGAACACCTGGTAGCTGTCTTCATAGATATCACAAAAACATATGACATGATGTGGCGCTATAATGTTGTCAGTACACTATCCAAACTCGGTCTCTCAGGGCAGCTATTGACATTTATTAACAATTTTCTTAAAGATATGTAGGTCGTTTCAAGTTAAGGTTGGATCCAACCTTTCTCAATCATTCCATCAGGAAAACAGAACGCCCCAAGGATCTCCGCTAAGCGTAATATTATTTTTAATAGCCATAAATAGCATTGTAAATACAACGCCTGCAGAAGTAAATTGTTCTTTGTTTGCTGACGACTTTGCTATTTATATAAGAAGCAAGTCAATAGAATACATCGAGTGGAAATTAAGAACAACTCTAGGGAATCTCGAATCATGGTCTAAAAATACTGGTTTTAACTTTTCAAGTTCCAAAACGGTGGCTATCCATTTTTGTAATAGGCGAAAATGCCAAACGCACCCGTCATTAAGTTTGTTTCAACAACCTATTATGTATGAAGAAGTAATCAAATTCCTAGGAATCTACTTCGATAAAAAGCTAACATGGTCTAAACATATTCGTCAAATAAAAGCAAAATGCCAGAAAGGGCTAAATTTATTAAAAGTTCTGTCCAGCACTCAGTGGGGATCAGATCGACGAACTTTATTAATGATGTACCGTACTCTGATCAGGCCTATCATTGATTATGGAGCTGTTGCCTACAGTTCTGCTAGTGTTTCAACACTGAAATCACTAGATACTATACACAATCAGGGACTTCGTCTTTGTATTGGTGCGTTCAGAACCACACCCGCCCAAAGTTTGTACATAGAGAGTGGTGAGCCATCTTTAGAATTAAGGAGAAAATATTTGAATTTAGCATACTTCGGCCAAATTATGTCAAGAAAACACCTCCTCGCTTACGATCCTACAACACATACGATTTTGAATGAAGAGCATAGGCGATCTCTCAAATGTTTCCATTGTAGATGCAAAATATGGGCAAATGATTTACAATTATCTTTCCCTAAATATTTTAAAATCCCAGACAATCCAATACCTAACTGGATACAAACAGAAAGTCCGATTGATTACAGTCTATCATTTTTTTCAAAACCCACGACTCCTCTTCACATTTATCAAAAAATGTTTAATGAACGAAAAGAAGTGTACTTCAACTACTGTTTTTGGTTTACCGATGCTTCAAAGTCCAGCTCTGAAGTTGGATGTGCCATTATTACGAGCTCTGTTTGTTACAAATTTCTTCTACCAGATTCGAATAGTGTTTACACCGGTGAGCTCTATTCAATCTGGAAATCGCTGACATTCATAATGAATAGTCAATGCAAATATCATCTGATTGTATCCGATTCATTAAGCTCACTGAAATCACTGAAAAACAGGAACTCAAAAGACGTTTTGATGATGAAAATCCAACTTCTTGAGAAGGAATGTCTACGTTCAGGCAAAGTGGTAAGATTTCTTTGGGTTCCTTCTCATCTGGGCATCGGAAGAAACGAAGAAGCAGATCAAGCTGCAAATGCTGCAAGGTTGAAACCTAATTCAGACGTCATATACATCAATAAAACAACTGCATCGGATTGGCGTATTTATATAAAAAAAAGAATATATGAATCATGGATTACAGAGTGGAACAAAACAGCTGAAAGATTAGGCAAAATTAAAAGTAGTCCTGACGTATGGAGAACATCAGAAAGGAGAAATCGCCGCGAAGAAGCTGTCTTGGCAAGGATACGGATGGGACACACAGCCATAACGCACACGTATCTTCTAAAGGGACTCTACCCACCGACCTGCAGGACCTGCAATGTACCCCTGACCGAGGAGCACATCTTAATGGACTGCGAGGAACACAAGGATGTAAGGAAAGATTGCGGAATGGCCAATCGGATGGACATCGCTCTTGGTGACAGTGAAACGTCTGTGCAAAGTTTATTTAAATTTTTGAAAATATCCAATGTTTATAACTTTGTATAATTATGTTTACTTTTAAAATATCACATACCAATAATGTTTGAATTAACTGAATGTTAAAAAAAAAAAAATATTTGTTGTTGCTAATGACCCTCTTGGGTAGATGCTTGTAAAATAAATAAATATAACGCCCCCTCCCCCCCTCAACACCCATCAATACTCACTTTTAATAAACAGGTCTGGAAGAAAGTACAATGTCACTATTTGTACGTAATAGTCTATGAGTTGGGCAAAATTTTATCATAGCTATTTAAAAACTAATTTCCTAAAATCAATCACCAAATTTGATCGTAATTAAATATTTCAGTCATTTTGAGTGAACCAATGATTATTTAAGCCGTAGGGAGGAGGCTATTTATAAGGCTTCTCTCTCCAGAACAACAAAGCTACAAATATGTATATCAAACCTTGATCAGGCCCGTTCTCGCATACTTATCAGGATGCTGGACAATGACGAAAGCCCTAGAATCGTCCTAGTGAGATTTGAAAGGAAGGTCCTGAGAAGGAATTTTGGACCTGTGTATGACAACGGGGTATGGAGATTGAGAAAAAACGCTGAACTCATGGATCTCTATAAAGACCTGGATATTTTGCAATTTATTAAATCCGGACGTCTGAGATGAGCAGGACATGTTGCTAGAATCAGAAATAATGAAAATTGTGTGGCTGCAGACGCGGAGAGAATGTTAAGAATAAGAAATTGGAAAGCACAAGACAGAGAAAGTTGGCGGCTCAGACTAAGGAAGGCCTTGACTCTTCACGAGTTATAGTGCCAACAAAAAACAATGATTATTTGACTGTAAGATTTAATCATTATTAAATTAGGTGATTGATTCCAGGAAATTAGTTGTCAAATAACTATGATTAAATTTAGCCGTGGCGCTATCTGTAGTTAAACTCGCCTAACGAATTAACATATACAGCGTAATATCAGTAAATAGGGATGGTTCGTTATACCTTTTGAATGAAACAGCTTCCATAGTTCCGTTCCTACTGAAAACCGTTCCCTTTTTCGGTCCGTTCCATTCTAGTTCTTTTGATCACTTTCATATCAAATGTTAGCAACACAATGGAAAGTAGAAAATAATGCAAAATTTATGCACAATAAAATAACACAAAATAATATTAATCATCAAATTATATACAAATTATATAAAATTCAGTTAATAATTAAAAAAATAAATTAAGGAAAACAATTATTTCTTAAAACAATACAAAATTGTATAATCAAAGACAGGCAATTGTAATAAAATTTCAAACATTGATTTTCAGTTAAGAAAGTACCATATAATAATATAGATATATCGCTCATGGGCTGCAATAGTGGCACAACTCAAAAAAGTCATTTCAATAATAACAAATACAAACTATATAAAGATATTATTAGACTGATTGCAGATTTGGAAACAACCATAGACAATGACAATACCACAGAAAATCATAAAAATTGTTTGATAAACAACATTAGTATTTCATTAAATAGCTACCTAGATAAATATAAAAATAGTAATAACTTATCTGAATTTGATCTCTTAATTAATATATACATAAATGATTTAAATCCTTTCATGAAAATAATCCAGACATCATATATCTTTAATAAGACAAAACTAAACAATTAGCTATCAAATATAAGGAAGAATATGGATCAGGGCCTCTGAGAGGAGGTGGCAGGGGGAGGGCAAAATAACCGGGCTCTTGGGGGGGGGGGGCCTGCTAAGGTAATCTCTTACAAATGGTAGCTTATACAAACGATTCTGTGGCGATTTATCGTATTAGGAAATTAA
This sequence comes from Euschistus heros, assembly GCA_003667255.2. NCBI lineage: Eukaryota > Metazoa > Arthropoda > Insecta > Hemiptera > Pentatomidae > Euschistus > Euschistus heros. Next base: position 813,205 of record RCWM02000071.1, on the reverse strand, counting down.
TTAAACATTTTAGTTAATTAATAAAAAAAATAAATTGTATTTCTTGGATGATGTAGGGAGGGGGGGGGGGAGAGAGAGTTAGGCCTGGGTCATATCTCGCCTGCCCTGAATATGATTATTAAATTACAGTAGTACATCGAACGCGAAAACGGTATTCGACCAGTCGGAACGACAAAATCAAGACTCTCGTTCCGTTCCAAATGAAAAATCGTTCCACCTGGAACGTTTCATCCCCACTAGTTAATTAATTTAGAGGGGCGTGGATGGAGTAGTTAGTTGATGATTCAAATGTGTCAACGGTTTTAGGTGTGATGTAGTAATATGTGGTGAATGTTCATTTTATCTTCTTTTTTCTCAATTTTTTAAATTTTTCTTTACAACTCTTGTTTAAAAGTTGTTACCTTAGTATTATTAGGTTGAAAGGTAAAAAGTTTCTCTCCATCTAGGTTATAGTTTTTTATGTTTCTCTTTTCTCAATATATATTTCTTATTTATATTCCAGAGATACCATGGTTGCTTTACAGACTTGTTGGACTCCATTTATTTGGAATAATGATGTCAAATCTGGTAGCCGGTGTTGTGCTGTTTACACCATAGTGAGTAGAGATTGTATAAGTTTATTAACTTCAGGTCCATCTATGTTATGTGTTATTAAACATATACTTCTTGCAGGCAGTCAGCATAATTCTCATGACATTTACCATTTACATGATGTGTGGGGGAGATTCCACACAACTTTACCTTCCACTATTTGAAACTGATGTCCGAGGATGTAAGTCTGATAAATTATTTCTGGAAATAAAACTTAAATAACTTATATAATTATCTGAAATGATTTTGTTTTATTTTAATTAATCGCTGTACTACTTAATTTCATTATCAACTATTATCAAATCAACGCAAATATTGGATACTTTTACTAGCTTGCTTGAGAGAAATTAAGATGGTTCTAAAATCTTCTTGGTTAGTGAATTAATTATATCTATTAAGGGTGAAGAAAACTATTCTTTCAAAAAAAAAATTTTTTTTAATAATAATAATATTTTATTTACATTTTTTACAATTTACAATTCATATTAAGTATTCATGTTCTTGCATACATCCTCTACATGATTAATATAATTTTATGTAATAATAAATAGGCTTTACAATTTAAAGTTTATCTCTAAACAGTAGGAAAAATTAAGAAAAAAAGAACCCACATAACCAAAAAAATAAATAATAATAATAAAAATTAAATCGATTACAATAGCTCATATGTATATATCTTATATCATCACTTAAAAATATAAATAGAATGAAAATTGTAAAAATGTACGTATAATTATAAATATTAGAACATAGCTGACAAGAGATATATAAACTAATGAATGAGGAGTACATGTTCTGTTCTTTTATGCTTGTATCTTTTAATTGTAATTACTGATTTCTCGGATGAGCGAATTATCTGAAATTGTTGTTTTTCCAAAGTATGTTTTGGTTTGTTCGAAATTGTGAAGCATTGTAGATATTTTTATATACCAAGGTTAATCATTGATGATCCTCATACATAAGTTTTGAATCCTTTTGAGTTTAAGGTAGTTAGTTGTACAAGTTGAGCTCCACACGGGTGAGGCATATGTAATGAAGTCAGTGAGTCGAGCCAGTTGGTCAACAGTGGAATGATGTTTCAAAAATATTTATTGTATTCAGCTTTTGTATAGTCATTTTGTACTTATTTATTCAAAATTCATTATTGAGAAATATCATCTTTTGTTTGATTTCTTGTTAATAGTTTTATTTTTTTTTATTTTTTTTTTTTTTAGTTCTGGGCCCAAATAAATAACTATATATTGCCCTCTTTAATTATTTATGTCAGTATTTAAACCTATTAGTAAAAAAATTACCATTTTGATTATCTCAGTTATCTCTGACCATCCTGTTGGTCTTCACATTCATTACTTACATTTGCTTAGTTCTTTAAAGTTGCGGGAGGAAAAATTATAAGATTGGTTGCAATTTCAGTCATTATTTTCCTAATCTTTATTTATTGTTTTCCTAATCGTTTTCATATACTTAACCGTGTTCTCACTATGTTAATGTAAAATATGACTTTTTATTTTATAAAGAATACTTCAAATTTTTACTCCAAACTTATAATCGTTAAAAAAAAAACCCTGGATTGTTTTTAAAATTAATAAAAACTGCAGGGGAATATTAATAAATACCATGAGGAAAACATTAGTGGATGATGAGAACTTTCTGATTAGATATTTTGCCCAGTTGCAGGGTCAGAGGCACTTAACTATAAGCGTACCAAATTTGATATTTGCAACTACTGTTGTTTTTTTTTTAATTACTAAGCTATGTTATCCTTCTAAATTTTATGTTAATATTTTATTTTTATTTCTCATTTATTACCTTTATCTCTAATATTAATGTTTAGCTATGCAGCTGTGGGGTTCAGTGTTCATCATATACTTTTTGTTATTCATCTTATCATCAATTTCAATGTTGTTTGGAATACACCATCTTCTTCGTGGACTACTTCTGCCATGGTTAGTGCATATGCTGGTGGCCATTGTGTTCCAGGGATTGTTCGGCATCTGGCTGCTCTATGGCTATTACATCTATGTAAGCACAATAGTTTTCACAATTATTATTTTTGTAATTTTTTATGAAAAAAGTTGGGGTAACGGTCGGGTTAAGAGGAGGCAGCTCCTACGCGCATGATGAGAATACCTTTTATCGATTCTTACCTTTTTCCGATTTATTTTGGTGTTTTAGTGGCTACTTTTCGAGGGGAAAGGTTATTCTCATTTATTTACGGAGAAACTTTAAATCCCTGTTCAAAGTAATATTAACTTCTGTTTACCTTATGATATTAAAATGTGAAATAAGAAAATAATGAAGTGGAAATAAGAAAATGTCAAGATATAAGACACTAAATCAATTTTGAATTAATTTTATATTAAGTGAAAATTAATATAATGCTAAACCACCAGTAATGTTAACTCTTGATAAACTTCGTGATGTGGGGGAAGTGTAAATATCAAATTATAAATATTTAAAAGACAGAATCCTTAAGTATTTATTTAACATAACTCCTATTTATTTAACATTTGTAGCTACATGTTTCGGAGAAAATGCTCCATCATCAGGCTTTTAAAAATGTTTAAGAATACATTAATCCTATAGCATTACACCAATAGTTTTACAGTTATATAATATGTCATTTACCTCTTAATCAGTGATTATTTTCACATTGTCCATTCTCCATGTTACAAGGGATTATATAATATAAGACAGAATCCTTGTTGAAAGTTATGATGTTAGTTTCTGCTATGTTTTCTCAAGGAAAGTGGAACTAAGAAAATATGAAACCTATGATATACTTTCTCATATTTATTTATAGATATGTTTTATTGAAATAATTAAACAACTTAAATTAAATTGATACAACAAATAAAAATATATAAAACACCAAATCCATGTACAAATTAATGTTCTTAAGTTTTGTAACACTTTTACACATTAGATAAGAGGAAATAAGAAAACATGAATCGATAAAACACTTAATCCTTTATGAAACTCGTTTTGTTAACTTCTCTTTCACTTATTTGCATTATACAATCTGTTACACTTTAGGACATTAAGTATTATGGATAACAAAGAATCCATTTACAAAATATGCATACTGAAATTTTATCACTTCAATTGATATAACAAATAAAAATATATAAAACACCAAATCCATGTACAAATTAATGTTCTTAAGTTTTGTAACACTTTCACACATTAGATAAGAGGGAATAAGAAAACATGAATTGATAAAACACCTAATCCTTTATGAAATTCATTTTGTTGACTTCTGTTTCACTTATTTTCATTTAAGAAGACTAAATATCAATATAAGACACTAAACAACACAATCCAAGTTGAAATTGTAGAAGTGATTGTTTACATGTGAGGTTATAGGAAAGGGCTATCGATAAATGTAAACTCTAAGTAAAGCGTAAGCATCGAACTGGTCGGCGTAGCGCGGGTCAAGCCAGTGTGCTGCCTCCTCTTAACCCGACCGTTACCAAAGTTGGTTATTTTTGTATAAGTTAAATTTTTGATTCATTTTATTTTTTTATTTTTTCAGTTAGATGTAGTTGTTCCGGCTTTGTTAAATTGGCTGTGGATGGGGTACAACGTAAGTAATTTTTATATGAAACATTATTTTACAGGATTTAATAAGTGTATCTTTTTGGCTTATTTTTAAATATCAAAGAAGTTTGAACACTGTCCCCACAAAAAATAGCTCACTTAAAAAAATTCATATATTTACTTCCTGATAAAATTATTTTGGCTTTCAATTCTACAATTAATTGTTATTAAACTTTTTCAGTGATCAATATCTATGAAAGAATAATCATATCAAAGCACATTAAAAATGTTATTTTTTTAATAATCATAGAAATATTTTCAATCAAAATAAATACAAGCAATATGTCCCCTGGCTTTTTATTTATGTTTTCTGCACATATTAAGTCCCGAGTTTATGAAAATGTTGAGCAGTCTCAGTAACTGCTGAAAACATATTCATTCCTAAGTGTGAGTAGTACTGTCTTTCTTCATATCTATCATTCACTGTTGACCTGAACTAGGTGTATGTTTACACAAACCTGTTTAATGATGACTGTTTTTTGCTTGTCAACCATCTCCTATCAGTTAATTCAGGTAAATTCAGTTAACATGCTGTATAGGATTAGCTTGCTTAGTAGAGATGTGAATGAATGAATGAAAATAAATTTTATTCTGGGGCCTTTGCTCCTTAAGAATAATTACAATGAACAATTAATGGCTACCTAGCATACCGTATATATAATTAAGAAATATGATAAAAGCAAGGAAAATATAATAAAATTAAATTAGGAATTTAAACGAAATTCAAATTACAATATAAAAGTATTGTTATATATTTTCAAATATCACACAAAAAACAAATTATATCTTGAGGTTAGAATCTAAGAAAAGTTACGAAAACAAAAATAGAGAAAATTAAACAAAAACTCAATGAAATCAAATACAATAATCAAAGCAAATATAAATCATCTGGAAAGATAATGTGTCTTATCTGATAAATAATGTTAAAAACATAGATCCAAAATGTTATCTTGATATGCCTCGAACCATTTAGTGCTTTAAGTCTAAGGAACTATCTGATGCTAGAATATATTCATGGTGACCAGAATTTCTTTGTAATTTATAAAAAAGTTTTTATTTGTTTATCTTTCATATTTAAAATATTAAGTTTAAAGAACATTGAAATCTGAAATTATTTTATAGTGGAGCAAAGGCTTGAATTTTTTTTTAAGTGCTCCATCTTTTTGTTTTTAGGGCAGTTTTGTTTATTTTCATCTATATTTAATTATCTGTATATATTTATATATACATATTTAATTACATATATTATAAATATATATATATATATATATATATATATATATATATATATATATATATATATATATATATATATATATATATATATATAGTATCTCTTAGTGTAAAAAAAAATTTGGGTGAAACTAGATCAAAAATGTAGCAAAATGCTGCAGACCTTACCTTTCTTTTTCAATCCGTTGTAGATGTACGATAAATCAAAGACTTTTTTTGAGGAAACCACATTTTTTTCCAAAAAGCTGTAATATCTTCACTTTGTATACATATTTTTCAAAGTTTTACCACATTTTCGGATTTAGTATTAAATTTTCTATAATAGCTGAGTACCTGTAACCTTGAATTTTACAAATTTGGTATCTGAAGAACAGCTTGATCTTCACCTTATTTAGGGAAGTCACAATGTCGTATTTACTTCAACGCTCACCATTTTTCGAAAAAACAATCCACAAAAACGTCAAATTTCACAAAAACTTGCAAATTTAATTAGCTTTTGAATGATATGTTAAACGTATTGATTTTGTTTTAATTTCATGGAGAAATTTACTTTTGAAACAGAAAAAACATGGTGTTCTCATTTGGCATACAAATCAGTTACTTGTGCAAATAGAACATTATAACAATCCCTTAATGGAAATGTGCCTTTTAAACATAATAAACTCTTCATTGAAATAAAAAGCAAAGAAAAAAATTATTGTTTAATAGAAAATAAAGGAAGACTGTCAATAAAGCGACACCAGATCAGAGGACCTTATGTTATTTATTTATTTATTACTATAATTTAGGATTTATTTTTTTAGATTTTCATTGTAAGGTTTAAAACTCAATGCTAATGAACATAGACCTCAATTTTACTATTAGCTTCTGAATGCAGATGATATTAAAGAATACCACTTTTTGCGGTGAATTTATGGCTAGATGGGTCTGTTTTTACAGGGGAAGGCATTTCTACCGTTACATGTGGAGTATCGTTGGTTTATTCATATTTGTATTGTTATCGAATAGTGTGGAGGAGCACCATGGTATTGGAAAATCATATTTTGCCGAACTTCAGATGGAATATCTTGATGAAGTTATGGTAGGATGTTTTGTAACAAATCTTAGTAATTTCATCATTCAATCTGTTGGGCAAACTATGATTTTTCAACACTATTACTTTGTAAGTAGTACAAGTAACATTGTAAGTAGCTTCATACTCCTCTATATTCTGTAATTATATATATTTTTATTACCCTACACATGTTGTTATATACCTACCTGTACTGTAGCTAACTTTATGTTTTGAAATAACTTGTATAACTTATATAATTTTATTGTAACCTGTTTTTTCACTGTAGGGCATGATTATGAGAAGGTTAGTCTCGAAACATTGCCAAAATAGTCGATTTTTTATTTTATGACTGAACCTCAAGAACCTTACTAAACATTTTATAGTAACAGTCAAGAAATTTATATATATATATATATTTTTTTTATATATAATTTATTTTTTTTTTTGCCAATATGTACATTTCTATTTTATTTTGGATTTCAGGTTTAGTCATGTTGACATATTTTCTTTTTATTTTAAGCTGAACTTTTGTTTATTCTTCATTTATAATTCATTTATTCCCATTTTCATTAATTTATTCAGTATCATCAATCCGGCCCGCGACAGCTATGCGACGTATTCTTAAAATTCCAAAAATTATAGGCTTTGATATTTGTTCTTAAATATATCACTACTCTGTAGATCGATAATTTCAAGTTGAAGTTCTGGGCCTAGTGTTTCACTGTCTGTATCAAAACGATTTTGAAAAATCTTAATTTTATTCACAAAGACATTAAAGTCTGAGAAACGAGTATCAAAATTTATATTCGAATCACTCAAAGCTTCAGCTGCAAAATCGACAAAAAACTGAGTTTCAGTAGTGTGGCTGGATATTTCACATACATGTTCTAAAAGGTTTGAATAATTTTTTACGCAATTGTGATTGAAACAGAATTATTTTCTGCCGGAACGAATTGATATAAGTGTATAAATCAGAAAGAAGCTTGTTTTCTCCTTGCAACCTCAAGTTGAGTTTGTTCATATGTTTTGTTAAATCGACGAAGGTAGAATGCTAATTTCCACAACCATTTGCTATTTTATAATTCGGATGGATTACAATGCTTTTCATTCAAATAAATTTCGATCACTCCTCGAAATTCAAAGAAATGCATTACCAATTTCCGCGTGTAAGCTACCGATGTCATCAAGTGTCGTGGTTGTAACATTACTGCACAATAGTCATTGAAATTATAGATACTGGCAGGATGAAAATTAAAATGGTGTTGGCCTTTGGAAGTAATCAGTATGGCCCGAATGCTGAAAAGTTTGGTGACCCCTGCTCTAGCATCAATCTCCTTGTTATAAAATCAAATAACTAAATTAAAAATAAATATTTTATGACAGTTATATTATTACTAATATAACTATATTATTACTAGGGAGGCGCGGTAGCTCAGTGGGTAAGGCGCTTGACTACCATGCTCCCGGGCCCGAGTTCGGTAGAATATTTATATTCTGTTAATTCAGTCGTGGATCGAATTCGAGGTCGGGAGACCCTCCTGAGGCCCACCCAGCCTCTTAAAAAGTGGGTACCCTTAATTGGGGAAAAACCTGGCGGTTGAGCGTGAATTCTGGCCAAATCACCTCCTTTCACAACCGTTGGCTTAGAAACAGTACAGCCTACCTAAGTACTGAACCCGAGACCCTTCATGGGTTGTAAGTGGTACAGGTTTTTTTTTTTTTTATATATATTATTACTATCTATTATCATGCCTGTTTTATTTATTTTTTTGTTTATTCAAATAAAACACATTTTAATTGCTTGACTTTTGTTTTAATTATGATTTACCTACATTTTATTTTTACAGATTTACTGTTGGCTGTGTGTATACTCCCAGTATGAAATTATTTATGAGATGCAGACACCAAACATAGAATTGTTGTACCCTTGAACTTTTTATTATTAAAAAGTCTCACTATAGCTAATTTTGAAAGTACAATATGTTTTTTACTAAATGATTTTAGAGTAGATATGTTGTCATTTTATTGCTAGTTTATTTTTAAAATATGTTTTCTTACTAACTATAGATAATCTATGACATCTAAATGTAACATTAATTGTGGAAGTGTAAGCCTATTAAAGACTGAAATATTCCGTCCTTTAAAAAGTCATTTACTTTTATTAATTATATTTGTATATCATGTAGTGTATTGTTTCTCTTGATCTATGTCCCTGAGTTTTATTTATGTTCACTTGAATATTTATTACTTGATTGATCATTAGTGTGAGGCTACAGTTCTGAGTTTAAGTAGAAAGAAATGTAATTTTTTTTTTTTTTTTTTTTTTTTTTTTTTTTTTTTTCTCTTTTGGTAGAAGAAAAGATACAGGAATACCCAGTTAATATTCATGATTCTACTGAAAACACAATAATTTAAATTAAATGTGTATAATTATTAAATTGTTCATAGCTTTTCCCACATTTAGGTTTGAAAAGTCTTGGTATATGAGTGTTATTACAACTATTGCCTTTTAAAATTTTTAAAGCATCCTACAGAATAGAATAATGTCTGTCTATTGACATTGTGATGGAAAATTTTATTTTGAAGTGATTATTATTAAGTTGGTAATCATTATATTTGTTCACTTACCATGTTATTATGATTTGAAAATCAATCTTTTTATATTTTTGTATTATTTTTTTTTATTATCAAACATATATTTTATAAGCTTAATATGTATTGTAAAAGTAATATAAAAAATATTTGCTTTGATTTTGATTTATTTATTATTACATTATAAAGTAACTAAATATGCCTAATATTGATTAATACTAGATAATAGAATAATCTTACATGGATTAAAATACTTGTTCAGTTCTATTTAAATACATGTATGTACTGATCCAGTTTAAAAAAAAAAAAAATTATTTGTTTGATTTAGGACATAATTTACTTATTATGATCATGACTTTGCTTGAAAATGACCTTTTGAAAGATTGGTATCTTTATCTTTTCCTAAAACCTCTCAGAATGCTATTTCAATGTTTTAAATGTATGAATAAATTTTATAACTCTAAATAGTGATAGATCTGCTTAAAGTTTATGTATGTATATTGATTCATTTATGTTGCTAGCAAATATTTTAAATTTTGATATAAAAATACCACTCAGTGATATACTAATTTTTCTTCCCTTTTATATTACTTACCTAAATGCCACAAAACTGACTGTTGGTTGAAGTTAAACTTCATATTATTATTTGTTATTAGCAAATACTTTAGTTTTTAAAAATTATTTTGGATGTAATCATTGTGAACATCCTGGTAAGATTTTGAGAACGCAAAACATTTATTTTTTTTTTAATATATATTCAGTTAAACTAGTATATATATATATTTTGTTTCTTGTTTTTTTTATAAATATAAGATATAAAATTATGTTTCCACTCTAGTGGAACTTAATAATATGGTATTTCCAATGTCAATTTTGAAAAATACTGGGCTTCTAATGCTAGATTGTAATCAATGGTTTTCAAACAAAATGATATTTCATTACATGCAATTGGTACATTTATATAGATCAAAAGGTATATTGTACCAAATAATATTTCAAAGAAAATTACATTTCAAATGTAAGAGACTTTATTATTTTTGTTTTTTACAAATATACAATTATATTTATAACATTTATTTATCGATTACAATAAAAATATATTTTTTAAAACAAAACAAAGTTTATTTTACAAAATAAAATTACTAAGGGCAACAGATCCTTGAACTATGATGTTAATTATATTTTCTCAGTATAACAATTTTAAAAATATGAAAACAATAAAGACAATATAATATTAGTGAAACAATTCATAGCTGGCTATTTACAAATAAACAAATTTCAAAGTGACAGTTTGTTCATTCCTATGGATTATGGTCAAGTCAAAATGAGCATACCTTAAGATGGCATAAATGCACTTCATTATACATTATTGTACTGTTTTATTCATATATATATGTGTGTGTGTGTGTGTGTGTGTGTGTATGTATATATAATGAGAGACAATATTATGTCAATAGATACAGCAGCATATTATTTGCTATAATTTAATACTTAAAATGGTTAACTATATTCAATGACATATAATTCTTCAGAAGTCAGAAAACTTATAGTGAAAGTAGTTTGATATATCTACAAATATGTTGCTAATATTATAGGTCACAGTAGAGAAGAGTGACAAGGGAAAATTTTTTCACAAAAGTTTTCTGATGACACTTGTATGTTGTACCATTTCTAGGCTTTAATCAAGAATAGTAAGAAAAACATTTTCTTAATGCCTATAATTTTTCTTTTTTTCCAATTAGTTCATCCAATTAATACAAGAAAGCACAAACAACAAAACAAATAACAATTTTTGCCAAATATTTCAAAAAATTATTTCCACAACTCATTTGACTATCTAATACAATAATTTTATGCACTGAAATATTTCAACAAATTAAAAATTAAAATCCTATTTGTGGGTAAAATTGTTATCAGGTTTGTGTTCTCTATTTTTTAAACTTATGGACTAGCATTTTAAAAATAAGTCTTAAAATTCAACTCCTTAGTCAAATACAAACTGGATAACCGTATAATACAAGTAGTATATACAAAATATATTTCTGCCTTAAAGTGTATTTAGGAGAGAAAAAAGATAAAATTTTTGCAGGTAAGGAAAATTGACTCATAGATAATCGCCAACTTTAGATATCACATCAAAATAGTTAAAAATGCATGCACGTTGATAAGGTGAATAATACATCTGTGATCACAGATTTCTTTGCTTGAATGAAGCACATGTAAAAGCTCAATGGTTTCAATTCATCTGCCACTGAAAAAAAGTATTAATGAATAAAAACAACTAAAAAATAAATTAAAACGGTAAATGTAATTGCAAATAGGATTATTTTTTCATACAAAAATATAAAAACAAAATTAAAAAAAATATTAATCATATTATTAGAAATACAGTGAGTCCTCACATTATTGGATAGGTTACTCAACATTATTCACATTAAAATATTTGTACAGCAGATAAATAATTTTTTTTTTACCTCCCCTTCCTGACCAACAAGGGGATTCCTCCTTCCAATCCAACAAAGCAAGGAGGGTGAGGACAGGGAATTAATTCCACCCTGCACCAGTCAAGTTCGAACCAGGGATCTTTCGTTTGCCATGGCTGCTAGGATAATGCACTATTTTTGCTAGATTATTACTCCTTGCAGTTCCTATAATTTTTACTTAGTCAAACAAGAAAGATTTGCAAGGGCACTGTGACAACTTGGTTCCTACTGCCAAAAAGTGGGTACTTCACACTCAAAATTGCATAAACTGTGCCTAGCCGTTCACAGTAAAGGTTTGTTTCTACTGTCTGATAGACTAACTCAAAAGTATAAGCTTATCGTGTTTCTCCCACCTTGCAGAGCTGGGTTTTTATCCTGCTAGTGACTTCATATATTTTGACCAAAGTTGAGGTGAACTGTATTTCCTCTTGCCAGGAGTATTAGACTTTTCAGTTTATAAAACACTATTAGTCACATTAGGTATAACAGATATCCCTCAGCCCAATGCCAGTTATTTTACAACTGTTGCTTGATAAAGAAAGTTTTAATCAAAATTAAACTGAATTTTAAAAAATCATCAAGCTTTCAATGAAAATCAATTAACTACACTTTTTTCCTTGGACAATACAGGGATGAGTTTTTCTTTTTCTCAACTAATTTGACTATAAAAAGGATTACATAAACAAAAAATACACCCAGGGTTTCTGAAAAATGAAAAAATAAAAAATTGATTAAAAAAATATTAACAAATTTAAAATTTATTTTTATGTTTATCAAGGCCCTTTAAGGAACTAGAGTTGGTCAAATGTCCCCACTCAGTTTTATTTCCATATCTTTTCATATAAGTGGAACGCATAACAGTAATAATTTCCTGAAATTTTATCCATTACAACATAATCCCTAATGAGAATTAATGGTCAGAAAATAAGAAAACAATATGGATGAGAGTGTAAATAAAGATTAGAAAACATACTAATAAAAAAAATATGAAAAAAACAACAACAAAGAGATAAAATAATATAAATATTGATTAATTGGTAGATGATATTTCTAAAAAAAATCATCTGACAAAACCACATTTTGAGAGACAAATATTCCATTTATCAAGCGCTGCTTCCAAACACAGTATAATTATTACTCTAATTAGATATTAAATTTATGTACTCTAGCTAGAAAGTTATAAAAAAAATAAATAAGGACAGTAGTACAGCAACATAACCTAATTAAAAATTAGAAATGATTTTTTTTAATTATTTTTTTTATTTCACTATGTTGGAAAGTTATAAAAAAAAAAATTGAACAGAACAGTGAACATAATCTACTTTAAAATAATAAAAATTGAAGACTTTATATTTGATAAGACACTGAAGTTTATAAAATTCAGCAAAACCATATATTAAAATAAAAAACAAAACATAAAAGGACATTTCAAAAAAATTTAACCACTGTAACAAAATTCTTCAAAAACGTTTGAAAAGAAATAATTTTGTTTTGTGAGATTATATTGTTTTGATTTTCAACATTTTTTTTCTGATGTACTCCAATGACGTCTAAAACATTCAAAATTGTTATACTAATCAATTCAATCATTTTTTAGCTACGGCCTTTTTATTTTTCAAAAACTTTTAAAATGGCTAAAAATTGGTGAATTATTACTACAAAGGAACCAATCAAAGGAAAAAATGCAGAGATAATCTGAGTGGGGAGATTCTTATACCCCAATACCCTTATTTATACTTATGTAAATAAATTTATTTGAATTACGAAATTTTTACTTCAAAATCAAAATTGTTTACTTTCACTTAAAGTAAATTATGTTTGTATACAAGAATAATAGAATCTAAAAATATTGAACTAGACACAGCATATGGAAGGGAATTAAAGCAATTTTTTCATACCTCACTGAACATGTAATACCATTATGAGTGACTTAATTATAATATTTAATATTAAATACCAATCTAAATCCAATAAGTTTTTAACTAAGAAATTAACCAGAGAAAGAGGAAAATATTAAATAACAAAAAATTAGTAAATTCCAAAATTAATTACTCTGAAATCAATAACTACTAAGTTCACAATTATTATGAACAAATATGAAAATATGCCAAATTAGAAAAGTGTTTAAGTTGAAACCATCTGGTAATATGACACACAATTACTTATACTTAAGGAAACATATTTTAAAAAAATAAGTATTGGTTATTTATTAATAAAGGAAATAATTATTTAAAATTTTTGAATGAACGCAAACAACAGATGGTGTATACAATTACTAAAGCCAATGGTCTGGTTTCATAATAGAATAGAGCATTAACTCACACGTAAAGGTGCTTCTCCTGGTCCCTTCATGGCACTTTCTCGTTCATACTTTTCAAGTTGTTCAGCCTTCTTCTCCATTCTTCTTACTCTTTCGGGATCTTTGATTCCACGGGTCTGATTTTCTTGCAATCTCCGCTCTGCAGCTTCTGCAAGCTGACGCCTTCTAGTTTCCTGATAGCAACAAGATAAATGACAAGTAACTAAAAGTACACTCAATTACACTATCACAACTTCTAACAGGTAGGTTACGAAAAAAAATTAAGAATTTCAAACCTTAAATTGAACGATGGAATAGAATTGTATTACCTTGTCAGGGGTAATGAGTTCTTCTGATGTACCTTTACAACAAGATATAAAAATGCCCATTTTCAAATATTTGATAACAATATTTAATAAATAAACTGGGCAGTGTAGCGCAACTTTAGAACTGACGAAACATAAAGCGCAAAAATGTTCTAAAATAGAAGTGTCAAGTCTGTCAATGGACAATTACATAAACGCAGAGGATTTATTTTGTTTTCAATGAAGACTCACTAAGAGGTTACTTTTGCAGGCTTCAGTGTTACCCACTCTTAATCATAGAAAACACCTAATTCAATTATATATGCTGTTTTTTACTTGTTTGTTTCGCTTTTCTTGAATCGGTGCTATCAGCTATGAATAAATTTATATTGAAATTATATCATAATTAATAAGTGTAAATTTATAGATCTAATAGCAAGAATGAGAGATGTTAGTGTAAATAAAATCTTCTTATAAAAATACGACATGCATTGTTATTCCTTTCGTTTGATTCACACAATATGAAATTTGGTAAAATGCTAAGCGGACAAAATTCCAAAGAAGGGGGGCATCACGGCTACATCCATCACAGTGTTGCCAAAGCCAACGGCTCTGGCAACACTGCAGCTAGGCTCAGACTCCGAACTGGTCCAGCAGTGTACGCTGTGGGGCCGCCTACTCGGTTTGTCTGTTCGGTTTAAAAGCCGCCCTAGTTATTACAATATTGAAATTTTCTTGGTAATTGCAATTGGTTATTGAATTCATCGGCAGTATATTTAGTCTCCGGAGTTTTGAATTCCGTTTCCTGTTGTCAGTTTCTTTTTATTTTATTTTGTATCTGTGCTCGTAGTTCTCAAGCATAAGTTAAATCAGTGTACAGAGCAACCGGATTACTAACCGGAGCTTTGAAGAAGAGGAAAACAGGTGAGAATCTTGATTTTTTTTATCTCAAAAAATCCTACGCGTAAATATTCCATTAAACTTTATTTTTGAAAATTTTAAAATGTTTGCAATGATTTCATTAATTAAAATGAACAGTTTGTTTTATTCGTGTGTATTTTATTTTTACAGTAGTGGCGAAATGATCATAGGTTCATTTCAAATAATTGTTAAAATCATTGTTGCGATATCTTAACTGACTCTTAGTAAAGTTTTGGTTAATGGTTAATCTCGAATTAACTGTATACAAACCAGATATCTTTAATTCAAATTTTTATTCAAGAACTTCTTTTACAACGATCGAATAACCAATTGTGTTTTCTTAACGAGAACCGGCTTCTTATGAATTACATCAATTGAAGCCATGAGAGTAATTATTTAAAATGATTTTTGTGGTTGTAATTTTTTTTTTTTTTTTTTTTTTTTTTTTATGTAGATTCATTTTAATTATCTATCTTAGGTGCATACCATATATCTCATCTGTTATCGTTAGGATCAAGGAATTAAAAAAAAAAAAAGTCGTTGATTCTCTTTTTTATTCAATAAATTAGGAAAACCATAGGTATGGGTTAATTTAACTGAAAGACTCATAATTAAAAAGTACATCATCTTTTTAATGGTGTGAATGAAGTTATAAGAACTGCTATTTGGTAACTTTAACGGTGGATTCGACTCCAAAAAGTAGTCCCTCTATGGAAAGAAGTCGATGGAATCAAGATTAAATTTGATGGTTTTTCCTTAAGATATAATCGATGATGGTCATTTAATGTAATTCTTCAGATTTTTTTATTTATTGTTACGTTTTTTTTTTTTTTTTTTTTTTTTTTTTTTTTTTTTTTTTTCAATGTCATTCGCTAGTGAAGAAATTATTGTGATATTTTTTTTAATTACTTTAATTTTTGAATGAAGAATGATTTTTTAAATGGTATTATAAATTTGAAATATTTTCCTACCCATAATAAAATTTTTACTCCAATTTAATTTATAAAAAATATGTATTAGGAAGTTTTTTTTTGTTTTTTTCTTGAGTAATATTATTTTAACATTAAAAAAAATTATTCTTACTTACATTAAAATTTGTTAAAACAATATATTCCATAACATATTTTTTTATCGTGCAGTTTTATTTATTAGTGTCGTATTTTTTTTATTTTAGGCAATAATATATGTATTAAATGATCACATAGAATCATCAATTTACTTGCACCATTATTTGTTTTGTTTTTTTAATAAAGATTTAAACAAGGATAACCTAGCAAGAATAAAATGATCTTATGAATGATTTGTACGATGTGAAATAAAAATAATGACAGATAGATGCTCCTATAACTATAGATTTCGTAATCAAAATAATAAGCTTACTAATAGTAAAAAAAAAAAAAATTAATAATAATAAAAGTACGTTTACTAATTTTTAAAAAATACGTCAATCTTGTGAACCCCGAATTGACTTAAAACACTGTGCAATACTCTGTATCATGCTCTGTATGTGTGTGTGTTTTACTGTCCTTTGTATTATGATCCAAAATAATTAGCAAATGTTTCATTGCAAACAATAAAGTGTTGATAAAGGTATAAATAAAGTTGGCGACTTCTGAAATAGATTAAACATTAAATCGAACTTTATTCTTGTCATAATTGTTTTCTCATTTTCTCTCTCTTTCTCTCTCTCTCTCTCTCTCTCTCTCTCTCTCTCTCTCTCTCTCTCTCTCTCTCTCTCTCTATCTCTCTATATATATATATATATATATATATATATATATATATATATATATATATATATATATATATATTTTCTTCTGGACATTCTATTTTTTCAATTATTAAAATATAGTAAATCGAAAATGTTTGTTTCTTAGTCTGAAAGCTCTAGGAACTGTTAAATTTTCTACAGTAATATATAACCAAACAATATATTTGGAATTAATGTTTAAGCTGCTACGGCATTTAGCTTGATCCCATGCTCTATTTTGGAGCAATACAGAAATAACCCAAAGTTAACTATTTTTAAGATGCTATACTTTAGCTATGTGGTGACGGTACAAAACATCTTTCCATAGGGGCCCCCTTGCTGCCCTGTGTAACACGTACAAGGTAATGCATCTGCAATGATTTAATATTAGTCACGTATAGATCTGACATTTATGCTGTGTTACGCAAGCAATATTCTCTCTTTGTTGTACCTGATGGCTACAATATTTGTAAACATATCTGGTGAATGTCGTTTATTTTTATCCTTTAATGAACTCTGGGAATTATTAATATTTAAAATCAGCTTGGCCATTGTATCTTAAGTAATTTTTTCAAAATTTGAAGTAATAATAGTTGTCATTTTTTACCTTTTATATAAAAATATTGGATTATTTTCAAGACTACAATTCAATAATTCATGAATAGCTGAATATATCAAACAATATTGTTTTTAAACGTTGAATTAGAAAATTAAATAAAGAAAAATTTATGATTCTTATTCTGATCTAAAGAATAAAAATAGCTGAAGGGAGTCGAATGACATATTTTTTAAATTAATCGTTGGAAATGAGAAAAATGCCTTACTGGAAGACGTTCTGCTAATAATTACCTGAAGTTTCAATCGTGGAAATATAAGATATTATCCGTTAAAGATTGTTCGAAAATTTGCAATTTTTATCAAATTTTATCAATCACTATTAAAAATGGGTCGTCAAGATTATTTAGTACTCTCTAGAGGAATAAAAGTGGCCAATCATGTAAAGGTATAACATTGACTCTTCTTTGAGTCTGAAGATACAGAATTGGATTACACAGTTCTATTCAATACTACCATATATTAATAAGGCATGTTTGTTGAATATGTCTGAACACAGTGCCGCTAAGAGGGGAGGAGGCATGGGGGGGGGGGCGAAATCCCCGGGGCCCGGACCCTTGGGGGGCCCGTTCTGAGGTGACCTCTTACGAATGTTACCTTATATAAACGATTATATAGCGATTTATTGTGTTAAGAAATTAATTAAACATTGTGGTTTATTATTGAAAAAAGAAATATTTTTTGGATGATATTAAGAGGAGGAGAGTTAAGGGGCCCGGCCAAATATATTTGCCCCGTTTCCCGCGTCGGCTCTCTCCGGCCCTTTCTGAACATAATGTACTATGAGGAGGAAATGATACTAATTCTTAGTGACGAAACGGGGCGCCTAAAGTTGAATGACAGAAGGTAATTTGAAATCAATTGGTATATCTCACCTTATAAACTATTATCAAATATGTAATCTTCAGGCGTAACTATGATCGACGCACCATCCTCCCATTATAATTACATAATTATATCTTCTTGGTTGCTATCAAATCAAAGTCACTTTTCTGAATTTACTTCCTTGTAAAAAAAAAACATGTTTAGGATACTTTCACAAATTACTATAGTTTAGATGCTGATATGACTTTCGCAGGTTCATATGTCACGGTTCAGGGTTTCATACGTACTTATTAGTTGGCAAATGCACGTAGCCAAATAAATTAGATTTAAGTCAATGGGAGTTGCGGAAGTGCGCCTCCCAGATTCTGACACTTGAGCATCCATGTTTCAGCAATCACTCATCGGCTCAATTTTTTATTTTCCTCGAATTTTAATTGCTCATAACATTTGTTAATACATTTGATAAAATCCGTATTTGTGAGAGTGAATTTTTTAACTATATTTCGCAAAAACCTATTTTGTAAAAGTACGCATAACTGTGACTGTCAAACTGTTTTTAGTTAGCTGTTTCAAAAATCTAAAAAAACTTTAATTTCATTTGATCTTTTTCAAGCTCCATCGAACTAGGTCTTTTTTACATAGGGGTTTTAGTAAAAGTATGTCTGTCTGAGAATATATATATAGAATAAATATATAATAACATTTCATCTTTCCTTTATTTATTTATTTTTTTTTAATAGAATAACAAATTGTTTGGTATTTTATTAATTTATTTTTCACTACTTATTCTATCAAATATTTGTATATTCACTGTTTATCAAATATTAATAAAATGTCAAGTGGACAGATTTCCGTTTTTTCTGTACATAATAGTTATTTTTAAGAAACCTAGTCCCAGAAAATTCTTAACTCCAATGGTCAATACGTACAGTATATTCTTTAAGTAAACAGGTTTTGTTAAAAAGGATTAGTTTTATCGCTTCGGATTATAGTCCAATCACCAGGAAAAAATGAATCCAGGTATAATATAGAATTTTTTCTTAATTGATTTTTATGTTTTGAGGGATTTTTCGAAGTTTATCTTTGTTCCAATAAAAATGTGGAGTGTTCCGAAAAAAAAAAAAAAAATTGCATTTATTTCATTTAGAATCCAAAAAACTGATTTTTTAAAAATACTTTTTATAAAAATATAAATAAAATTACATAAAAATATAATAAAAATACATTTGATTGGTAATTCAACAAATCATCAGTTTGTTTAGGTTTTTCTGGTTCCGTTGTTATCTGATAGTAAGCAGAGTACTGGTTTGGGTAGATAATAAAATACTTTTTATTGTGAAGTTTATTTTAATGTCAGTTTAGTTATGATGGACTAAACTTTTACTAGATTTCATTTTTTAGTTTACTTGGAAATATTTTTCATGAGCCCTAGATCTGCGGCGCTTCCCAGGGTGCTATTTACGCTTCTAACTGGGTGGAAGCATTGAGGCCACGAGTTTCGTTGTTTAGAAAACCCAGGTAACTTAACACGAGTCGTGAATGCAATTTTTATATGGTTTGAGGTGCATTTACTTCTGCATTGCTGTTTCAGTACGGTTTATTTTAGTGTGGTCTTTGGACACAGCGGCGGACGGATTTTGAGGTTGCTCAAATGGCACCTGATAAACAAACCGGCTTTATTAATTTCCCTTTGCAAGACTCAATGGAAGACATTCCTTCCCTAAATCCGCAGGCTTCTTCTTTGAATACATAAACCATAGAAACATTGTCTGATTGCACATATATTTCTGTATTTAACGGTTTGGATTTTGCCAATAAAACATAATTTAATAAAAAATAGCTCATTTGGCTATTTTGACGAAATTCCCTAAAACGGACAACTTCCTTATATTTTAGGTTCTATTGAAAGAGTATATGATTAGATTGTTAAAATTTGAACACTATGGTAATGTATCTGTCGTATTTTGAATGCTAATACGTATTCTATGATTAGCATATATTTAAAAAAAAAAAAGACTTAATAACCACGACTGAGTCCTATAAGTAAGCATCGATACCATATTTTTTTTTTTTTCAGTACCTAACAGTATTAAAGTTAGCATAGTTCTGATGATCCACAAATCAGTAATAAGTTTTATCTTATTGAACTTTTATCTGTGTATTAGTTTTATCTAGTGTATACCCAAAAAATTAGCTTAGTTTATTATATATATACATATATATATTAATTATATAAGGCACTTAGATTTTTGTTTTTAATTGCAAAAATAGATAAAATTTTAAAATAAATTATTGTTTGAAGAGGTTCATTGAGCACCGTTCAATCCGGTGTCTGCTTAGAGAGTCAATTATCGTTTCTAATAAAAAGGCATCTTCTAAAATTTTCCTAAATAACTCTATTTTGAGAAATATCTTATTATTCATAATGCAACTTTATTTTTTATATATTATTTTTGCAACCTTTATTACGCGAATTTCATATGATATTTTAGATTGCCCCGAACGCAAATAAAGTACTACCAGTTCATTTTAATATTTTTTTTATAATTTTTTTTTTTTTAATCTATGGAGTTCAATTCTCAGTGACATCTAAAACTGAATCAAATAACACCGGATATCTTTGTCGGCAACTAAATTCTAGAAAGTTGATCGGCTGGATCACTAGCATGGATGTGACCAGAAAAAAGATAATGGCTCTGGAAGATTTTCCTCGAGGCACTGCTTAAGTTACCTATGATTTTATTGGGTTCCGATTACACGACTTTAAAATAAAATAAAAATTCTAACCAGAAAAAAATGTATTTTAAAATCGTAAATCTTCAGTTCAACTGTTCCCCTTGCTTCAGTAGTTATTATATATATATATATATATATATATATATATATATATATATATATATATATATATATATATACAAAATATAAAAATATACACTGTACGAAAAACTAGAACAGCCTCAAACTTATTTACAATATACCATTGGACAACTTTAAATGTATCTACATAGAAACATAATATTCAACAAAAGTATAAAAACTTTCTAAAGAATAATATATTTATATAAGTACCAAACTTTTCCGATATTCAACATCTATATCGATATTTCGAAATCTATTCTTGGCACCGATACCACGTTTTAAATTTTGTTGATAAATAAATTGCAATTAAAATAATATTACATGTGAGTGTCAAAAAAGTTTTTTTTTTTTTTTTTTAAATGAAACATTAGTGATTCAAGATAGAATATAAAAATATTTATTCTGGGTCCAAGGCCTTTAAGAGTAACAAATAAGTACAGAAATAAATAGAATTAGTTACATCTGGTCAAAGAATTAATAAAATGAAAACAAAATAAAGAAGATATAAAAACAATGATAAAGTATACATAGATACTAATTAAATATATAAAGAGGAATATAAGAAAACATTCTACAAATGAAATGAGAAATAAATTCTTTTAATACAATGGATATTATATACAATAAAAGGACCCGCGGGTTCGTAGCCCGGCAGATGACCTTAGGATTTTTTAAAGGGAGTAAAAAATCCTTAGCTATGCCGTCCTTCGGAAGGTACGTAAAATAGGGGTCCCGAGCCTGTGCGATGTCAGGTACTCGTTAAAGATCCCTATCCTAATTATACCTGGATAGGCAAAATTTAGGACTCCCACCGTAGCTTCGTCCGATTAGCTATAGCAGCATAAAGTGACGCTAAGCGAAATAAACAAACAAACAATAAAAGGACCTAAATGTTATATTCAGTGAGCTAAAATATTATAATGGGTGGTATCTAAATTGTGCAAATGGTTATTGAAAGTGTTTCAGAAAGAGTTTTATATCATTTAATTGAGAAGATAGATTGTTAGTAAGCTTCACCTTGGTAAAGAATGAGGTACTGGAGATAGAGGACTTAAATGTACTCAGGGATTTCGCTTGTCTGATATGAGGAGGAATATAATTCCAGAGGATGGTTGAGCGGAAGAGTAAGGAGCGTTGGAATGCTGTAGTTCTGTGGGATGGGGTACATAAATCAGAATGACGGTATCTTGTTTGCATTGAATTGACTGTAGATCTGAACTGAAGCATATTGTAAGTATAAGAAGCATGAAGGTTGCTGAAAATTTGGTAGTATTCCAAGGAAATATCTACGGAAAGTGGGATAAAGCTAATTTGATTCGGAATAGAGGAAACGATGGGGTATCGAACACATATTTAGCAAAGCCATTTGCCTAAACATACACATTTAGCGTGCTGGCGTGGGTATCATAATAGTAAATTTAACCAGCTTTCTGAAGAAAAGAAAAAGAAATTTGGGATCGAACAAATATTTTCGGAGCTATAGTCAAACGTTTCCCGACAAACGCGTTTTCGCTTATAAGTGCGACTTACCACAAATTATCCAATTTCTTCAATTTTTCCCACCCCCGCAGCCCTCAAACTATTGATTTGAGAAAACAATAAATAGAACCAAATTCTTAGCAAATTTGATTTCCTCTGGTATTGTATAGAACACAAGATGTGCTAAAAGTAACTGTTCCCGAGTCATTTGATCAAACAGACGATTTTCTTGTGTTTTGTTAAGAAAGTCCTTTTGGATGGCTTTATTTCAGATAACATGTTTTTTATATTATTGAATACTTCTCTACAAAAGAAAGTCCGTTTTTTTCAACTGCTTACACTCATCGTTCTGTCAATAATTGGATTTGATGCCGGTACCACTCCTTTGGTTTTGAGGAACTCTTCACATCAAATTTTTATTTCCTCGTAATTATCAAAGATCGGACCTTTTAAAAAGAAGAGCCATTGATCTAATCAAACCGTAATCTGATGGTATAGCATATGTAGACTATACGCAGGATGCAACAAAACGTTTATAGTTTTGATACTTTTTCCATGATGAAACGAGAACGACGTGCTAGGTCTTTGTTTAATATATATTTTCAGAGCGATTATTAAATTTACGGTTTAATAGTATTTCTTTCTTTTTTTTTAAATATTCGGATACTTGGTGCCTGTGGTGCCTGAAAATTAATAAAATTTTAATATGTTATATACACTTGGCCAGTAATCAAATATGCATTAAGTTTTCTAGCTGGAAGACCGGAAAAATGGAGAGGAAGGTAGCTACTAAATTTTCTGCCTGTCTCAGGTCTTTCATCTATCACTTATTTCCTTTAATTCTTATGGAGATATTTACTCTATCTTTTTCATTCATATCAGTAATGTAGGAGTTAAAAAACCTACAATCATGTCGGCTTAGCTCATTTTTATGTTCTAAAGTTACGAGATAGCGTGATACAAAGTAATAACAGAATAGTCAAACGGGAAATAAAAATAACAATTTTATTAACTTTTTCCTCACCTGATTTCATTGAATCCACTTCAGAAAAATCTTTGCCAACTTGAAAACTTCCGAAAAGAACGAATACTTGACATTTTTTAGTTTTTGCTTTCAAAGCAAAAAAAAAAAAAAAAAAAAAAAAAGAAAAATTATATAAATAATAACCTGTTACAAAAATGATGTACAATCAATGTTTTCCAATTTTTTGTAGTATAGGTTTTTTGCGCTAAAATATTTATGTGCAAATGTCCGTTGAAGTTAATATGGGATCAAAAATAACATTACTATTCTTGAAATACCTTTTTCTGGAATTAAAAGAAAAAAATGTATACCTAAGAAAACAACCTATTATTGTAAATGTGTAGATTTATTACGAGCTCTCTATAGTATCGCAAAATGGAAACCATAATATACATATTTAGTTCTATACTTTAAAACCTGCATGGGTGTGTGATTTTATATTGTGTCAATATTTCGCCCGCTGTCGTGAAGAAGTCCATAAAACAAAATAGTGTAGTTTTCAGGCCATCATTGATCGTCTTCCTAAATCCTGTAATTACTCTAAAAATAGCATTTAATCCGAAATAGGTACTTTAAGGCCTTATCAAGAAACAAAACAACCATTTTTGCATAACGCAGATATTAAAATTCTGCTTTGAAGTTTAATTGAGTTAACTCATTTTCGAGGAAATTTGACTTAAAAACTTCTTCACAACTATCACTGATTTAATGGTGTTCCTTAAAAGGAAATGTATTTTTATATTTTTTTCCTTATTTTCAACCAAATTTGATCACTACTAGCCAAGTCTGTTGTTGCACTATGTTTACTACTGCCATGCACTGGATTTTCTAGGGATTAAAAGTAATCCACGTATTTTCTCCAACTAGGTAAATTTGTTCGCTGGTATTTGCAACGCTATGATGTTGAACATGGCGTTGTAAATGTAGTGGGTATATATATAAGAAATAACTATCGACAAATGTTCGTAACGTCAAAAAATAAAAGGAGGTTACATGTACAAACTTTTGCTCTATCTCATAAAATAAGGAAAATAAATGAAGATTAAAATTTAAAGGGATGCCCGGCAGAACTTGTCACCCGATTAGCTCACTCCGCTCACTTGATATAAAATAATGATACTAATAATAATAATAATAGCATTTTATTATATCCATAACACAACAAATAAACCTTAAATTTAAAAATTAATTAACATATTTACGAATAAGTCCACAATTATTCTCATATCTACAAACGAAATTCTTCTGTGAGTTTGAACATGGGCCTTCCCTCAGGGAGTATAAGTCTAGACTTGCCCAGGTTGCTAACCTACTGGGAAGCCGGGTTCGCGATTTGGATCCACTTATCTTTCCATGTATCTCCACCACAAAGGTCCGGCTTTCTGCTTAAAGAAGTCACTCCATCTTCTCAAATGTCTTCCTCTTCGCCTTTTGTAGCAATAGGGTGTCTAAACAGTCACATCCATTGATCACATTTTCTCAATTCTTAAGATGTGCCCCGCCCATTCCCATTTTAGTTTCTCAATATTAACTCGATCCCATATTAACTTCAACGGACATTTGCACATAAATATTTTGGCGAAAAAAACCTATACTACAAAAAATTGGAAAGCATTGATTGTACATCATTTTTGTAACAGGTTATTATTTATATAATTTTTCTTTTTTGTTTTTTTTTTTTGCTTTGAAAGCAAAAACTAAAAAATGTCAAGTATTGGTTCTTTTCGGAAGTTTTCAAGTTGGCAAAGATTTTTCTGAAGTGGATTCAATGAAATCAGGTGAGGAAAAAGTTAATAAAATTGTTATTTTTATTCCCCGTTTGTCTATTCTGTTATTACTTTGTATCACGCTATCTCGTAACTTTAGAACATAAAAATGAGCTAAGCCGACATGATTGTAGGTTTTTTAACTCCTACATTACTGATATAAATGAAAAAGATAGAGTAAATATCTCCATAAGAATTAAAGGAAATAAGTGATAGATGAAAGACCTGAGACAGGCAGAAAATTTAGTAGCTACCCTCCTCTCCATTTTTCCGGTCTTCCAGCTAGAAAACTTAATGCATATTTGATTACTGGCCAAGTGTATATAACATATTAAAATTTTATTAATTTTCAGGCACCAGGCACCAAGTATCCGAATATTTAAAAAAAAAGAAATACTATTAAACCGCAAATTTAATAATCGCTCTGAAAATATATATTAAACAAAGACCTAGCACGTCGTTCTCGTTTCATCATGGAAAAAGTATCAAAACTATAAACGTTTTGTTGCATTCTGCGTACAATCTGAGTGAATAAATTGGGAAGAGACCGAACCCCAGTGCTTGGGGCTTGGCATGAACTTCAATATCATTAATACGTCTCAAAGGTAATCCAAGATTGTTTAATTTGACTACCTTGGTTATACGTTATAAATAACTGTCATAGTTGTCAGGTCAACGGTGACAAATATTCCGTCAGATCTTCAAACGGTAACTGGAACGGATTGATTGACTGAAGTCATTAGGTGGATATGAACACAACCAGAAATGTTCTAAGCTTTAAGTGACCATTAATTCTTGATCAATACCATATTCATAACGAAACGATATTATCTGCATTAATTTATTTAAATAATTGTATAACAACAATAGCAACAGTACTAATTTATTTATTCTGTAACGACTTAATTAGCAATGTTATGTAAAACACAAATTCTATGTAAATTTGAACTAATAGGTAATACAATTATATCAAAATCGCGCTAGTTTTAAATCGAGCAATTGAACGAACTTATCTTTTCTATACATCAACTTTAATTTAGTTTATGAACACATCGTAGAAAACCGTTCCCTACTGTCAAGATTATGCAACTTCTAACTTCAATTCATTTATATCTTTTCCATAGGACCTAGGCCAACTATGAACTAATCTAAAATAACCTAAATGTCATACACGTTGTTGATTTGGCATGTACTAAATAAAACTTTATATCCACCCAAATCCACAATATTATAAGATCATCTTTCAGGTAAATACAACTGATTCGTAGTGTTTTTACCACTACAGTTAAAGCTGTAGCCATCAGAACTGAAAGCCATAGGATTTTAATACTTTGAAGTTGAGGGATCTGATTCTCAGAACATACATATATATATATATATATATATATATATATATATATATATATAGAGAGAGAGAGAGAGAGAGAGAGAGAGAGAGAGAGAGAGAGAGAGAGAGAGAATCTACTTCAACCTACTTTTTTAATTTTTAGACCAAAAAAATATTTCCATTATATCCAACCATGAAATAAAATTAAAATTTTAATAGCATTGGTTTTTAAAAAGTGTAAGTAAAAAGTGCCCTGGCCACGAGAAGCCTAATGTCCATATAAGATGTTCTAAATGACGGCACAAACCGTGACCAGACTCAACAACCTACCTAGTCTAAAGTAGATCTAGGCTGAGCAAGAAATTTCTAGGACATTATCGATGTAGTGAGTGTAACTATTGCTCATAGGGATCTTTACAGTACATCGGTAAAAAAAAAAAGAAGGAAACAAGAGGTTCTACAAAGAAGTTAAAAAAATAGATAAAAGATGTGATACAGCTATCACGAGTATCTTCATGTAAAAACCTTAATGCAAGTCACACTATCTCTGAAGAAATGATGGTAATATAAGCCATGAATGCAAAAAGATAAAAAAATACTATTTGATGGTCGAATATCAAATAAATAAAATTTGATTCTTGAAAATAAAACCATTAAATAACTTAACTGGAAAAAAAAGTTTGTTAGTAGTGATTGATCTGTTTGATGAGCATTGTCCGAAATTAGCAGCGTTGGAAAATGCCTTTGCTCAGTAGGTACTAGGTATGATTTTTTCATATTGTTATGTATTTACGAAAAATATTTGGAGTGGGGCTATTGTTTTTGCTGAAAATGTATTTGAAATGTTAATCACTTCGTAGCATTTTCTTAACAATTCTTCTATTTTTGGGAGATGTAGAATGATGTAAGCACTTTGTTACAATTCTGAGATTTTAATCGTCAACGAATTGGAAAATGTGTAAGGCCGCATTCCCTTGTTATAGAATTTTGATTGCGCTGCACTAGACCATTCTTGACAAAAGTTAATTTATTAATTGCATTAAGATATTTTAAAGTACCTCTGAAAAACCTTGAATAAGGCTAAATTTAAATTTATGTCTCCAACTAGGTTAAATAAAATAAAGCAATAGATTGTAAAAAAAAAATTAATTGGATACACGGCAAATATTTTTCAATAGATTCAAAACTATTCTTTAATGAAAGGGTAACCATTAATTTCGACCTGAAAGATTGTCATATTCCTCACTGGCTGCACTACGACGGCCTCAGAACATTTTATGATTCCTTGAACAAAAAGTTGCTTATAACAACTCTGTTCAATGTTTAGTTGGCCAAAACGCATTGGTAACTTTTGTTTAATTTTTTAAAGCTAAACAATTATCTCTTCAAATTATTCATATAAGATAGGGTGTCCAATTATGCCCTGCGTCCTAATATGGCCTATTGCCGAAAACTCAAATAAGAGTGCCATTTAAAAATATAAACAAGTTATCGTGTGATTCTCTACCTAGACAGGATGTCAGAACAAGAAAAATTTAGAGTTGGAAAGCTTTAGTTTGTTTGTGGTCGCCACATGAAGAGGACAACACCTGGCTGATCTTATTTTTTTTTTATTAAGTTTTATTAAGTTCAGCTTCTCTTAAGTGTCATACTTAAGATATATTTAAAATGTTTCCTGATTTTGAAAGCTAAGAAACTGCAGTTTTAGTTAATTGAATGGGTCCGCCGAAAAACGTTCTAACCGACAAAACAAATTTTGAGTAATCAGTAAAAGAAAATCATAATCTAAAGTTCTTGTTAGTTTTGTAAGTTAGATTTTTTTTTTTCACCTTGTAATTTGTTATATTCACATGTATAATAATATAATGGAGTACTATATCGTACTAAGATGTACTATTTATTATACATTTAAAAACCTTTAAAATCGCCCCTCCGGAAATTTTGTCGCTTAGAACGTTTTTCGGCGGACCCATTCAATTGTAGAGATTTTATTCCAACTTTGTTCCATCAATCAATCAATTATGAAAAAACAGCGGGTGCTATAGTATGACCTATTATCTGCGATTCTAGGACATACCAGATATTTTGATCATTTTTTGCCAAACCAATGTTATTATTAGGTACTTGTACTTCCTTGCTTGTATCATTTATTGTTGTTGGTGTATTTCTATGCAGATGGCTCCTCCTAAGGAAAAAAAAACAAAAAAAAAACAGAGATTTATGGACATTACTAGGATTTTTTTCGCTACAGTAATTATATTAATATTTCATTGATATTTTGAAGGGTTTTTTTTCATTAGAATCATGTTTGGATTTTCAATTTTGCGTTTTTCTTGATAACCAAAAATAAATTAAGTGCACAGGTCATGCACCCGGTGTCCAAATGTGGCCTAAAAAAAAACATTTTACAAGGACGCAATACTATGGACAAAACTTGTTTCTAAAAAAAATTGTTTTATGTGATTATGAAAGAAGATAGATTGCTCTAAGCTGTGGGCAAACTTCTTGTAGATTGATTTGATAGATCCTGAGCTACAGTCCTTCAAACTTTAGATAGGCCACAATATGGCCATATAACTTTACCTTATATGAATAAATTTAGTATCGTTATATCTTCGGCAACATTAAGAACAACCTACTTTATCACCAGTATTATTAACGTTATTTTTCCAAATTTTGGCGTAAAACTTAATTTTTTTTCTTTCATTTTATTAAAAAAATCAATTAAGCAGTTTTGACTTGTAGGGGTGTTCAAGTTATCTTCACTTCTAAATTATATTCAACACCACAAGTTTTAAAAACCGCTCAGTAATCCCGCAAATCAGTTAAAGAATTCTGTTTAAATCAAGTTTTATTATTAAAACAAGTTCAACAGCTACGCGGAAGAACTTTCAACACATTATAAATGAAAATCGCTGGGTAATAGATGTGAAGTAATTGCAGAGGATGATGTATAGCGACGAGGTGAGCCGCTACCTGCTATCACGTGGACGGAGCTCAGCGGTTCCACTGTGATTAATAGCCGCTACAGTTAGTGTGACCATTGCAGATTGATATGTGACTAGCCAATTGCAGCACTGTCACGGCTAAACAAGCATTACGGGCTTAAAATAAAATCTGACTCACGAATTTCAGTTTACGTTTCTAATTCATGACACTAAATTATTGGCAAGCACCATGACAGCATTATAATACAAAATTACATTTAATTCCATACTTCTCATATATATTAATCTTAGTGATATATCTGGGTATTCCAACACTATATTATGGCTTAACTAAACTATTAACAGGTGGTGAGCAAAAGTAGTGTAGGCAGAAGGTGAGGGAGGGAGGAGAGAAAAAAGTTTATACAAAAGAGTAATCCTACTTCAGAAAAAATAAAATAACTTTAGATACAGTTATCATACCAGATCTGATTCACAGATCTATTTTTTTAACTTCTTTGTAGAACCTCTTGTTTCCTTCTTTTTTTTTTACCGATGTACTGTAAAGATCCCTATGAGCAATAGTTACACTCACTACATCGATAATGTCCTAGAAATTTCTTGCTCAGCCTAGATCTACTTTAGACTAGGTAGGTTGTTGAGTCTGGTCACGGTTTGTGCCGTCATTTAGAACATCTTATATGGACATTAGGCTTCTCGTGGCCAGGGCACTTTTTACTTACACTTTTTAAAAACCAATGCTATTAAAATTTTAATTTTATTTCATGGTTGGATATAATGGAAATATTTTTTTGGTCTAAAAATTAAAAAAGTAGGTTGAAGTAGATTCTCTCTCTCTCTCTCTCTCTCTCTCTCTCTATATATATATATATATATATATATATATATATATATATATATATATATATATATATATATATTATGTTCTGAGAATCAGATCCCTCAACTTCAAAGTATTAAAATCCTATGGCTTTCAGTTCTGATGGCTACAGCTTTAACTGTAGTGGTAAAAATACTACGAATCAGTTGTATTTACCTGAAAGATGATCTTATAATATTGTGGATTTGGGTGGATATAAAGTTTTATTTAGTACATGCCAAATCAACAACGTGTATGACATTTAGGTTATTTTAGATTAGTTCATAGTTGGCCTAGGTCCTATGGAAAAGATATAAATGAATTGAAGTTAGAAGTTGCATAATCTTGACAGTAGGGAACGGTTTTCTACGATGTGTTCATAAACTAAATTAAAGTTGATGTATAGAAAAGATAAGTTCGTTCAATTGCTCGATTTAAAACTAGCGCGATTTTGATATAATTGTATTACCTATTAGTTCAAATTTACACAGAATTTGTGTTTTACATAACATTGCTAATTAAGTCGTTACAGAATAAATAAATTAGTACTGTTGCTATTATAATAATTAATGCAGATAATATCGTTTCGTTATGAATATGGTATTGATCAAGAATTAATGGTCACTTAAAGCTTAGAACATTTCTGGTTGTGTTCATATCCACCTAATGACTTCAGTCAATCAATCCGTTCCAGTTACCGTTTGAAGATCTGACGGAATATTTGTCACCGTTGACCTGACAACTATGACAGTTATTTATAACGTATAACCAAGGTAGTCAAATTAAACAATCTTGGATTACCTTTGAGACGATTAAATGATATTGAAGTTCATGCCAAGCCCCAAGCACTGGGGTTCGGTCTCTTCCCAATTTATTCGCTTAGATTGTAGCATTACATTTTAAAATTGTAAGGAAATAAAACATTTTTATACTCACCTAACGAGGCAAAAAGAAAGGACTTCTAGAGGTTATCAGGATCTAGAGTAGAATGAGTGTATAGAGAGACCAAAGGGGGAGTTGGTTAGTTTAATACATCCATTTTTGATACCTTCATTTATTAGTCTGGTCAATGGGCAGTCAAACAAAACGAAAGACATAAAATCAAACATGTTGATACTGATGTCTTATTTCTTGTCATACATTAAAAAAATATAAAAATAAAAAAAACTTGTACCGCTGTTACCCATGAAGGATCTTGGATTCAATATTTGGTAAGGAAGTATTGTTTCATGATCAACGGTTATACAAGGAGGTGATGTGGTCAGCAATTACGCTCCACCTCCAGTTCCCCTCAATTAAGGGTACCCACTTTATAGAAGCTGGATGTGCCCCAGGAGGTACTCTAGACCCTTAAGTCGATCCACAGCCGAAGGAAAAGAAATAAAATTTTCTTTCATCAGCCGGGAACGAACCTGAGCCCCGGAGCCTAACAGTTCAGTGCCTTACCTAGTCAGCTACCCCGCTAATACTTTGTACGTTTTTAGAATTGATGATGAATGTTTAAAATTCAAAACTAAACTTCAAATAAAAAGAAAATAAATTGATAATTTTTTATCTAAGATTATGGTCTTACGGTATTTATTTTGACTTTTATCTATCCTTATAAGCTACAATGTTTTGGTTTGCACTGAACTTAAACAAAAAATAAAATTACTTTATTTTTCTATAATCTCGGCGATAAGGTTTATTGATTTGCTCTTTAAATGATGTTTACTAAAATGAATTTATCTTTAATCTGTTATTCACCAAAAGAATAGATCAATATTTGGTGGTCCAATATTGCACCAGTTATCACCACCACTATGGAGTAAACTAAAAAAATATGACTATTAATTACCTTCGAACAGTTGAATTGTGTCCATCTTGATCTATCGTCCCATCTGTTAACTATCATCCGTTTATCGTGTCGTCATCGTCCATTGTACATCGCTGCCAACTTACGTCACAGAATGATGTAACTCTCATCAGTTGCATTGGATTCACATCACTCCTAGAGCTTGTTGCAACCCAGCTGACCAGTGAAGTTACCATTCAGTGATTACAGTCAAATATCTATTAAAATTATAAAAATGTGGTACGCAGTAAATTTTGAAAATTGACCGATATGTGGCGAGTGCCATTTAAGAGAGGTTATAGCGGTACAGTGATATATAGAGCTAGAAATTGATAATAAAATTAGTTTAATTCAAATAATTGTAATAAAAAAAAAGCTATAAATATTTAGTGTGACGTGTGGATACTAGGGATGTTTAATAATCGAACAATAAGTTGTTAGCAACATTCTGCAACAGAGTTTGCAATGGTAAAATTATTAAACCCATCTGTGCCAAATTTTACCTACAAAATTTTCATAGTTTCTAGGAAGATTTTAAATAGTATAGTTTACTATAATAATTCTTTAGGTAATAGTCGGCTTACGAGCCACTACCAAGTTTTGATCCTTACGCTTCACTTCGAGTTTAAATTTATCGATAGTTCTTTCCTATAACCTCACATGTAAGCAACACCTCTGCAGGTTCAACTTGGATTGTGTTGTTTAGTGTGTTATATTGATATTTAGTCTTCTTAAATGTAAATAGGTGAAACAGAAGTTAACAAAATGATTTTCATAAAGGATTAATGTTTTATCAATTCATGTTTTCTTATTTTCCTCTATCTAATGTGTAAAAGTGTTACAAAAACTTAAGAACATTAATTTGGTACATGGATTGGTGTTTTATATATTTTGATTTGTTGTATCAATTTAAGTGATAAAATTTCTGTTAATAATATTGTTTTGAATGGATTTTTTGTCATCCATAATACTTAATGCCCTAAGTGAGACAGATTGTATAATTAATTCAATAAAACATAAAGATCTAAAAAATAAATGTGAGAAAGTATATCATAGGTTTCATATTTTTTTATTTCCATTTCCCTTAAAAATAATATAGCAGAAATTAACATCCTAATTTCAACATGGATTCTGTCTTATATTATATAATTCCTTATAACATGGAGAATGAACAATGTGAAAATAATCATAGACTAAGAGATGTACTGTTGGTAATAACTATTGGTGTAATTTTATAGATTAATGTATTTTTTTTAAAAAAATTTAGAAGCCTGATGATGAAGTATTTTCTCCGAAACATGTAGCTACAAATGTTAAACAAATAGGAGTTATGTTAAATAAATTTCTCTTTGATTCTGCCTTTATATATTTATAATATCTGTGGCACCTGTGCATAGTGAGCTAAGTATATTGAAGAAACAATGCTCAATTGCATTCTTCAATACAAGACTTTTATAGATAAACAAATTATTCTTCGTTAATCAACTATTAGTAAAGTTCTTTAATTATGAGAGCGGGCGAAGTCGCTACGGGGAAAGCTAGTAAAAAATAAATGAAAAATCAGTAGATTTTAATATTGCTAAACCTTCTTGGAACTATGAAGATGATGTAGTTAATATTTAGCACAGATTGGTTCAGTAGCATTCGTGGTTATGATCACAAACGTAAAATGGCTTGTCCTTTTATATAATAGTATAAGTTATTATTATGGTAAACTTTCTAATTTTAAATCTTTAACATTTAAAATAACAATTATAGCATATATAAGTTGATAAATTAATATCAATTTAAAAAGGTACAATGTATTCCTAACCCCTCCATCCCAGTAGAACTGGAGGTTTCTCTACCTAAAAAAAATGTTAAGTCGCCTTGTCTGCGAAAAGGATTGTTCTAAATCCTGTGCTATTTTTATATTTGACAAATTTTATAGTTTACCCGAATACAATCTTGGTGGTTTTTAAACTATTTATTTCTGTTAATCGGCTGGCGACTTATTCTGGGGAGGACACAGATCCTTGATTATAAAAAAGAAACAGCCCTGCGAGATCAATAAAGATGTTTGTTTGTAAACAGATACTGCTTAGTATTCATAGGATCCTGTCTACTTTGGCGTCTGCCTGTCCTCAGAGTCTTACTGGACATCTTTTCTAATTGACTTTTCATAATAATAAGCACTGCCTTCAGTTGGATAGTGGTCTGGAACAGCTCTTTAGCATTGACAGTTTTAGATTGAGTTAGTTTTGATCTTATGCCGCTTAACTATGACCATCTCTATCCGGTAGCCATTCTCATTCTTATGTAGATCAAAGGAATGATACTCCAATTGAAAATCTCTCGTGAAGCCGTTCTTGTGTCAACGTTATTTCCATAATTAAGTGTTCCTCGATTGTCCGCATATTGAACCAATGTCAGTTTGAATCCTGCATTTTTACCTTCGTTGACGTTATAATCTAAAGCATTGACCAATGGTCACTTTGTTGTCCGCGTAATTCATACACAAAAACAATAATACTGCCCAAAATGTAAGTCAAATAATCAAAAAATAAAAATTCAAATGCTTTTTAAACAATGAATAAGAGCAAAATTTAACTTGAAATAACATCATAACGATTAGGAGGAGCCATCTGCATAGAAATACACCAACAACAATAAATGATACAAGCAAGGAAGTACAAGTACCTAATAATAACATTGGTTTGGCAAAAAATGATCAAAATATCTGGTATGTCCTAGAATCGCAGATAATAGGTCATACTATAGCACCCGCTGTTTTTTCATAATTGATTGATTGATGGAACAAAGTTGGAATAAAATCTCTACAATTGAATGGGTCCGCCGAAAAACGTTCTAAGCGACAATATTTCCGGAGGGGCGATTTTAAAGGTTTTTAAATGTATAATAAATAGTACATCTTAGTACGATATAGTACTCCATTATATTATTATATATGTGAATATAACAAATTACAAGGTGAAAAAAAAAATCTAACTTACAAAACTAACAAGAACTTTAGATTATGATTTTCTTTTACTGATTACTCAAAATTTGTTTTGTCGGTTAGAACGTTTTTCGGCGGACCCATTCAATTAACTAAAACTGCAGTTTCTTAGCTTTCAAAATCAGGAAACATTTTAAATATATCTTAAGTATGACACTTAAGAGAAGCTTCTGAACTTAATAAAAAAAAAATAAGATCAGCCAGGTGTTGTCCTCTTCATGTGGCGACCACAAACAAACTAAAGCTTTCCAACTCTAACCTTTTCTTGTTCTGACATCCTGTCTAGGTAGAGAATCACACGATAACTTGTTTATATTTTTAAATGGCACTCTTATTTGAGTTTTCGGCAATAGGCCATATTAGGACGCAGGGCATAATTGGACACCCTATCTTATATGAATAATTTGAAGAGATAATTGTTTAGCTTTAAAAAATTAAACAAAAGTTACCAATGCGTTTTGGCCAACTAAACATTGAACAGGGTTGTTATAAGCAACTTTTTGTTCAAGGACTCATAAAATGTTCTGAGGCCGTGGTAGTGCAGCCAGTGAGGAATATGACAATCTTTCAGGTCGAAATTAATGGTTACCCTTTCATTAAAGAATAGTTTTGAATCTATTGAAAAATATTTGCCGTGTATCCAATTAATTTTTTTTTTTTACAATCTATTGCTTTATTTTATTTAACCTATTTGGAGACATAAATTTAAACTTAGCCTTATTCAAGGTTTTTCAGTGGTACTTTAAAATATCTTAATGCAATTAATAAATTAACTTTTGTCAAGAATGGTCTAGTGCAGCGCAATCAAAATTCTATAACAAGGGAATGCGGCCTTACACATTTTCCAATTCGTTGACGATTAAAATCTCAGAATCGTAACAAAGTGCTTACATCACTCTACATCTCCCAAAAATAGAAGAATTGTTAAGAAAATGCTACAAAGTGATTAACATTTCAAATGCATTTTCAGCAAAAACAATAGCCCCACTCCAAATATTTTTCGTAAATACACAACAATATGAAAAAATCATACCTAGTACCTACTGAGCAAAGGCATTTTCCTGTAGCCATTCTCATTCTTATGTAGATCAAAGGAATGATACTCCAATCGAAAATCTCTCGTGAAGCCGTTCTTGTGTCAACGTTATTTCCATAATTAAGTGTTCCTCGATTGTCCGCATATTGAACCAATGTCAGTTTGAATCCTGCATTTTTACCTTCGTTGACGTTATAATCTAAAGCATTGACCAATGGTCACTTTGTTGTCCGCGTAATTCATACACAAAAACAATAATACTGCCCAAAATGTAAGTCAAATAATCAAAAAATAAAAATTCAAATGCTTTTGAACATCATAACGATAATAAACAAAAAATATTTTTGTAATGGTGTAAGTTGGTTTATCGTCTATAAGTAGTGGTGATAGTTAAAGATGCGGTGTATAAAACCACAATAATACCTTATTAATTTATTGTTCTATTCTTGTTTTTCTCCGTGGCGCTGCAACTTTTCGTAGGTCCTGGCCTCCTCAATGAGCCGACGCCATTCGGCTCGATCCTGTGCAGCCGATCAGTGAACTATTAATTTATTGATAAAACATAAAGTTTGCTTTCATATGAAAGGTTGGCTTCACAACGAAAAACGCAAAAAAAATAAATAAATAAAAAGAAAACCAATATTAGTTTCAAACTGAGGGGTTAATACAGATCAAGGTACTCAAAATATGGATCCAACCATTTTGATTTTCTAACGAGCATCATTGGCACAAGAGCAGTGTTATAAAAGGAAATTTAGATATTAATAATAATAAAACCCTAATGCAACGTGCAAGTACATTAAATTTCTAAAAAATATTACCGCATTCTGACAGCTATCGCCGTAGTTTCACGCACTCTAGTGTCAAACGTTTGATAGTAGAAAATCAAAATCGTCTGGTATATTTTATAGTAAATTTTGACTATACTGTTTTAAATTTTTGAAATTTGGATTTAACACGACAAACTGTTAAGAAAAAAACTTTGTTTATTTTTGTGACCGCGTGGAAATGAAATTAAACTGTAGTTTCGGCCTTGTTGAGGTTCCTGATTCTCAATTTGCAATAGTCTGGGAATAGTTTAGTCAATATTCTGTTCCGATTCCCTGATTTCTATTATTACCATCAGTCTCGCTCATAAGAGTTAGTGGACCCAGAGAATAGCCTTAAAATCATATCTAATGCTACTGAGTTGTGTACTAGAAATGTTAGGATTTAGTTAGTCGATACCATATCCACCAGTATCATTGGCATGATTATGAGAACAATATAGTCTCGAAACGTCGCCAAAATAGTTGTTTTTATTCATTTACTGAACCTCAAGAACCTTACTAAACATATATATACTATCGATGTAAGACACGGCATTCTGAATTTATTGAAACATTTCAAAATCTATGCTTAATGATATTAACGGAAATTAAATTTAAGAATAAGAAAAATAAACAGTTGAATTATAAAATACAGAATTGTAATTACTTTCCCGTCATAAAATCTCTTGTAACTCGACTACATTTCGGACGGAGAGTTGTTGCTATAGGATTATTGGACTGCTGTTCATTATAGTTATTGTACATTTAAACAACTTTAGAGAGGCACCTATTTTAATTTGGAATGTAAATGTTAATGCTCTAAATAATTGATGACCGGATAATTGATTTTTTTTTTTTTTTTTTTTTTTTTTTTTTTTTTTTTTTTTTTTTTTTTTTTTTTTTAA
This sequence comes from Euschistus heros, assembly GCA_003667255.2. Classification (NCBI taxonomy): domain Eukaryota; kingdom Metazoa; phylum Arthropoda; class Insecta; order Hemiptera; family Pentatomidae; genus Euschistus; species Euschistus heros. Next base: position 775,093 of record RCWM02000071.1, on the reverse strand, counting down.
ATAGAGGGAGGGATAAATAAATAACCCGTCAGTAAAACGCTGCTGAGAAAATATTTTGAGGAGATAGATCCAAAATTTCAAAATACTTTTCAACGGGAAGAAATATAAAATAATACTCTTAACTAACAGAAGATGTGGTACTTGAGATTTAATATTTGTTTTTGTAGTGCTACCGCGAGATGCCGACTCCATTAAATTTATCTGTTATTTATATGTTGATGTATGATGTATGGTAAAATAAAAACCGATCCGTTAGAATCCATATTAATGGAAGTCAGTTTCAAATATTGATTAACTGAAGAAACGGTGATCTAGAAGTAACCCTAGGTTTGGGGAATGAAGTGTTTGGCAGCCGCGACCAGAAATAGTCATCTGGAAAAGAGCCAACTCGCCCGCTCAGCTGATCTCTTCGCTAGATCTTTGGATAAACCCCTTTGGACAAATACCCTCAGTGAGTATTTGTTGTTTTAGCCCTTCTCTCTTTTATTTTACTTTTAAGAGTCTTTCACACCGAAATCTATTAAAACCAAACTGAATGATTAATTCCAGTGTTGAGAAATAATTATCTATCGCTTTCCAGTTTGCATTTCTACTTATAAAAATAAAAGTTCTGATAGGGAAGTGGGTTTTCGTTTTATACATCAGGGACATGTCCTCATATAGAATGCTGAATTCAGTAAATATTATTCAAATTATACCATTGATTGCTGAGCCATTCAGCTTGATGGCTAACCATTTTTTCATACGTTGAGTTGATCAGTTATCCACCGAAGCTTATACGTGAGTCTAAAACCTGACTCAGAAATCATATAACCATTATCTAGAAATGACTATACGAAGCTTATAATAAATTATACTTATGAACTGTTTTACTTCATATCAAAAATATTATAATGGAAATTATAAACCGTGGAAGAGAAAACCAAAAATATTATTCTGTTGTCTAATTTATAAATATTACTAAGCCTTTTAATTATAATCAATGATTACTATCTACGTGTGATTTTAAACATAAATAATTTATGTATTTCGTATGATAATATTAATGATTATAAGATCACTTATATTTTCCTTTCAGGCAAACGAGATGGCGCTCGCAGACTAGCAGACCTGGATCGGCTGCCCAAGCTGCGGCTGGGCGAGCGCAAAGGTCGCTCGACGGACCGCCTGCGCCAGCTGACTGAACGCCTCAGGAGCCCGCCAACCAATGAAGAGAGCAAGGCTGAGGCTAGGCCGGCGGTGGGCTACGTCCAAAGGACGATACCATTCCGGAGCGCTTCCTTCAGCCAGGTCGACTTCAATCCAACTGATGGTAAATATATTCGTAACGCCAGAACTATAGCTTTAGCTAACAAGGCAGCCTTAAGGAAACCAGATCCTGAACCAGAAGAGGAAGATTTAAAAGATATTGCTGAGGAGGACCTGGAGGCGGAGAAGAAGCGGGCCTGGGGTGATTGGAGCTCGAGTGCCCAAGAGGAACCCCAGAGCCCGGAGGAGCGGCCTTGGCCGCGCCTAGTCTGCCAATCAAGCGAAGAGAAGGAGGAGGAAGCAAGTTCAAGGGGCAGTCCACTCGAGTCGGACTGCGAGGCACGTAGCCCACGGCCTCCCAGAAGATACCCCAAGAGACCTCTGCGAGGACCATACGGACAAATGTTGGAGGCGGAGATGAAGAAACCTGAGGCGAGGAAGTTTGCCATCAGCCAAGATCTCAAGTTTTTAGATGAACTGCCGCGGCGGGCCCGCGATGACAGTCACCTCAAAGACGAGAATAAACGAGGCGAACACCAACGGACGACGAGCAGCCCCAGCCAACTGGAAGGCTGCAGTCATCAACTACTTGCACAGCTCCTCAAAGGTAGCAGTGAGCGTTGTGCTGATTCCAGGCTGCTTCTCAACTCGCCTAGTCTTTGGAAGGTGGGTTTTAAATTTTACTCTTATTTTTTTTGCTCATCGTTAATATTGTAACTCTTTCCTTGCTGTTAACCATTTAGTATTATTTTTTATATAATTTGAAACTTATAAACCACAATCCCCTAAACAATGAATTCAGAAAATTAATACAACTTTTGCCTAAATTCCACATTAATAAAATTAATCATTTATCTTTCTAGCATTATTATATATTATGAGTTTATATATAAATGACATGGGTAAAATAAATTTTTTTTTAAAAGTAGTGTATAATTAATATTTCAAAATTTCCTCACACTTGGTGGTCAATAAAACAAGTAAAACAAAGTCTATATATCCTACTTTTATTGTTCATATTGGTCTCATTTCAATAGAATTAAGTTAGTTTGTTCTAAATAATAATTATTTATAACAATTTTCTTATTACTTTTGAATTTATTTTTAATTAGCTTTTTTAAAAGAATAACAAATTTATATCTACCAGTTTTATTTTTTTATTTGTTAAAATATTCATAGACCTAAGATAATGGAATAATGTAACATAAAAGAACTTAGTTTTGTCCTAATCACGCTGTTAGCCAAATAATAAAATAAATTAAAACAAGTCTGATTAATTTACTATTAATCTATGGATTTATCGGCCAAATATTAAAATGATTATAAGCAATAAATAGTTACAATTTTTCTGTTATTAAATAAAATAAGATGTATCCTTTTACTAGATTTTTAATTTATTTTGTAATTTATAATTTAATTATTTTATCAATTTCATTTTTCAATAGTTATCCTTATTAAAAATGCTAATCAGCCTTCCTAAAAAATAGCATTCATCAATTAGAATGAATAATAATGCAAATAATTATTTAACAAACAGTCCATTTCACACCTTAACAGTATTTTTATTAGCTGAATGTGGCTTTCAATTTGTTTACCATTGTTATGTGCTTAAATGTTTTGAAAGAAAACAACACCAAACAGTAAAAACTGAGCAAGGTTTGACCAACTCTGTACTATCATATTCTGTTCGATAAGTTGCAAGGAAATATGAATGAAGAGTAAGTGGTAGTTTTTGATATATTTAAAGGATTACAGTTACTGTAAGTGTGTATTAAATACACATGCATTCTTAGTTACACCTGTTTGATCATCTCAAAAATATAGGGGTTGATAGGGATGCATAGATATAGTCAGTCACATTTATCTATCTTTTCACAGTATAATATTTGCTGTGGTCATAAAAAAAATTCTCATTTTATGTAATGGATGTAAGATCAGAAGTATTATTGGCTTCTATTGATATTACTTTTGCTTTATTTACTATTCGGTTATTTAATTGACCAATTGTAAATAGTGATGCTAGTTTTCAGCTGTGATTGATTTTACTATTTTTGGCTGTACTGTATGTAAAATTACTATGATATTTCTTGTTGACATGAATCAAATATCACCCCTCTTACAGCATTACAGACATCTAATGCCTTCCTTGATTTTAGTATGTTAGTTTAGTCACAATTTTTGGCACTTTTATTCTGCCGATTCGGATCCAACCCTGTTGCGGGTGGACCCAGATGTGAGATTGAAGCTGTTAATAATAACTCTTGCCCTTGGACTAAATAGCATCTCTCATAGGGTTTCTGTCACAAATCTGTTGAAATAGTGCTTGAAATTCTGTCAGGAGACTTAAATTTCCGTTTTTTTTACCTTGACTGTCTTGAAAAATTCTTGTACTAGATCAACTTTATGTTATTTGCTTAGATTGTTTTCTGAATCATGTATCATATTTTGGATTGTAACATTCTGATATAATAATAATAATAATAATAATAATAATATTAAATGATGATCTTTAGATTTTACTATATCCTTTATGAAATCAAAATAGATGGATTAAATAATGAAGGAAAAAAAAATGTATGCTTCAAGTTAACATAATATTTCATTTGATTTATTTAACTTGATAAAACTCTTTTCATTCTATATTTATTCACCAAGTTAGAATTATATATAATACTATTATCTTATAATATTTTGGCAAGTCAATTTAAAATTTTATTTATCTATAACCATTTATCTGATCAACATTGAATGATCATAATTATGATTTGTTCTTTATTATAGGACAGTTTAAGCATTATTATAAACTAAAGAAACAAGTAATTACTGTTTTGAGCTTTATTCATCTATCCAGTTTAATGTAGCCTGTGTACCTGTGGCTGAAATGTGAAAAATAATTACTTCAAACACCGCACTAAATACACTTATTTATAATTATAACTCTGAATAAAATGAAAATATAAATGTATATAGGTAACAGTTCCTGATAGTTTACAATTTATGTGATTTTAAAACTCTTCTGCCAACTGCTATATTATTGGCATGCTATAAATGTTATATTTGTGAAACTTGAACCTCAAAATACAATTGGTCTCAGCATGACTATTATCTTATTCCTATTATAAAAATCTTAATTTTCCTGCCTATCGTTAACAATAACAGCCCATTTTTTGTATTTATAAAACAATTTTCTTTAAATATCAGAATATAACAATATTTCAATTGAAAATTTCAGTTTGTTATTGCAGTTCGATTAAGCAACATTTAAATGTAATTGATGGCAGTAATATAAATTATTACTGCTTGCTATTATCGAAATTTATGCATTTTGCATATTAACAAGTATTATTATATATTTTAGAATCAAGCAATATTTTAACATAATTTTTGTATGTAATCCATATTAAAACATATTGTTAAGTGCTGTTAAAAATATTTTAAAAACCTGTTTATATTATCTTTTCTTCTACTATTTTGACTTAGAAAACAGTTCCTCACATTATCGTTGATCTCTTAGCTTTTATGATGACAACAAGGGCATGACAAAAATAAATAAACAACTATAAATAAATGGTATGTTTTATTTAGTTTTACCATTCCCAGAACTCCATTGTTATAAAATAGAATTTACACAATATTAATTCACTAAGATTCTGGGTACATTTTTAAAATGCTGTATTGTATGACATTCGTTAATATTATTATTATTATTTTATTATTATTTTTTTTTAATTTTATGTTTTAACATATTCAGGCTTATTAACTTGAACTTCTGGATTTTTCAAATTATTTTAATATTTCTACTGTTATTATTGTCTGAATGTTTCAAAGAAGAAGCAAATCACTCAGTGAATATATTAAATTAATTAGTACTCTTTAAACTTGTACAGAATAAGCTCTGCTTGGTTCCATCACTAATTACTAAAGTTAAGTACTCTTTGAGGGATAGTTTTTACTTTAGACATACTGTGACTTTTTGGTTTACTTTTGTCATCAAAACAAATCGTTTTCTAAACTATTTTTCCACTTTATTTGATCTGAGTTTTCTAGCGTTGAGTTTTTTTTTATTTACACCTTTAACTGTAATAGTATAAACCTTGTTTTGTGCATCACTATGCTGACATTTCCAAAAGTTTTGGTACTATATTAATGGACGTGTTCTAATCTGTGTAGAATGATCTAGAATTGTTTTTTTTTTTTTAGAATTTAAAACATTCTAAATTTCAAACAAGCTAAAATATATAGCATGTACAGAAGTATTACATACATATAATATGTTAATACATACTGAAGTAAGTACTTGTGAATGTTTTCACGAATAATGTAAAATGCTGTTCTATCTTTTCAGCATTACTGGGTGTTTTTGCTCTACGTAGAATGGCATTTTCTAGAATGGAACAGAAGAACTTTTCCTCTGGTTGAAGGTTAAGTTTTCTGTTGGGAAGTACTCAAAGTATTCCTTTGTCTTTTTTCTTTGCTTGAGTTTTCATTTACTAGCAAACAACTATCCAGATGCTTATATTCTTGATTTCTCCTGAAGATTCAATTATTAAATAACAGAGCTTCCAACATTAGAACAAATGCCTTCTTTTTTTTCTTTCTTGTAGGTATTACTTCCACTACCCCTTTACATTTAATTTATACGATATTGTAGATGAAAAACATCATTGCTTGAGATGTTAACTAAAAGGGTAGTGGTTTATAACTCCTTTTTTTTTTTTCTGTTCTTTCCTAGATACCTGTGTCTCAAGGTTTGGAAAGGTATATGTAAACTATCAATACTATACGCCTACCCTAACAGTTTAAAACTTGAAGCTGGGAAAATCGTTCTACTATATTCCTAATGGGTTTCTTTAACTAGTTTCTTATATTTCGTGATGAGCTTCTGTAATAAGGACAAAAACATTTGGAACTATAAATAAATGAAATATTGAGAACGATTAATGTTTATCACTCCGTTATACATTTGCAACCAACTGGTTGTCAACCTAAAACATTCCTACAAATTCCTTCTGTCCTACCAGTGAAAATGGATTTAAACAGCTGTCAAAACCTAGCTAAGAATAACCGGCCACATATTGGCTCATTCATCTTCTAGAGTCAACTTGTTCCTGGCATTTGAGTCTTTATTCCCTTTCGGCTCCCTACGTTGACCATAAAACTGATTATGACATCTTTACTACTGGGTTTCTTACCACTTTATCCTTTTGAGGTGAATTATACACTTGTCTCATTTCCAAAAATCTACTTTAGAATATTATCTATTCGATTCAATAAATAATTTCATAAATATTAATCTCGCAATTTATTTCATTCAACAATTTCATCGATAATATTAAATATATTGTAATATTACAAATGAAACGTCGAATTCCAAAACCAGCTAAGTTCAATTTTGAAAATTTTTAACAGCAGGTCGATAAAGTTACCGGTGAGACTGAATTAGGAAGACTGTTGGTTAAAGGTAAATCAGCCGCAACAATTTTTCGGATGTCAACTGTTAAGAACGACTGGACGTTATTGATGAAAGCTGTCGTGTATATTTCTTTTAAACAAATCTATTATATATCTTTGTAAGAATTTTTTATTACTTATGAGCGTTTTAGTTGTTTTCAGTGCAATTTTGTTAGGGCAAATAGTTCATTGTACTCTACCTCCCTCGAATTTCTTTCTCCCCCACAGGTATGTGCAACTAACATCATCCGGTTTTATTATCATGGATAGTAGCATAAAGTGATCTGTATTACTTTTATTCCAAGAAAATTAGTAATATTTCAATATTACTTGCATTAGAGGTAGTCAGTAAGTTGTATTATTGTGTTTTGGTTTCAAAAAGCTTTGTTTAATATTTCAATTAGAGTATATAAGTGACAGACAAAATTGTAAAATTAAAGATAATTTAACTATAGAACGTTCCATTTCCACATTTCACATTGAAAATTATCTTTGAAAACCACATTTCATACAAAAATTAAATACTTATTGACGGCAGCAAAGGCTATTTGAATCGGCATAGAGGTTATATTTACTGAAGAGTTAGCTGACGTCATAGGATCCCATTCACTAAATATGTACACACGAGTGGTGACCTCTACAGAGCAGAAATAGCTACATCTCCAAGTCTTAAAGCTGCATACCTCCGTCTCGATTCTGCTTTCTTTGTTTTAAGAAATTAGATGATCTTTTAAATTCCGGTTTTTGAAAAAGCCTTTTTTTTATCGAAAAATAACGCTTATGAAAAATGCTATAGCAGCTCAGAATGTACGAAGATATGTAAATTAAAATACCTTACTTCCGTTACGATAGATAATTTATAAGTGGCTGAGACGAAGCATAAAGTTTATTCAACCAATATTACATATGCTTTGTTTTGTTTGTTTTCTACTATGATTCCCCTATTACCTTAATGTATTTTTTCAGTTTTTTTACAAAAACTGAGATAGTAAAAGTTTTTTTACTATCTCTGAATTTTTAAGATAATTTTCATTAGATTTTTTTGTTTCACCCAGTCACTGTAAATATATTACTCATAACAGACTCGACTTTGCATCTACAAAGCTTACTATTGCGTCTGATTAAACTTATTTAAGACCCATCCTAGCTCATTCAAACTCATATACTCGTAGTTTAATGAAATACAAATTTAAAAGACAACAGAAAGGTGTCATAGAAAAATATATTTAGGTTTGATTAGTAAAGTTTGATAAAAAAAAAAAAAAAAAAAAAAAAATATATATATATATATAAATATATAAATATATATATATATATATATATATATATATATATATATATATGTATATATATCTACTTCTTTCTTTTTTACTTGTTAAATAAATTTTCTTGTGCTGTCGTCTGAAGAAAATGTATTCTAACCACTATTTGATCAAACAATAATAATATTTATTAATATTTCTGACTTTAGAGTTATCTACAAGCCTCCATTAAACTTTAACTTGGTAAAGCAGTTCATTGAAAAGGACTTGAAAGAGTATCTTATGAAAGAATTGAAGTCTACCGTTCCTTTCTCCCAAAATGATAGTACATTTAGTAATCTCTAATGGTTCTATTGATTAAGAAAATCTTACGTATTAATAAATTATAGCAGTCCTCATTTTCTGAAATTAATCATGATAAGTTATATCCCTTCGTCGATCGCACTCATCTATTTGGCTCTTATGTTTAATTATACTGTATTCCCTTCGTAAAACTTCAGCAAAATCTGCAAATATGTAAACAAAGCTATAGATGTGAAGATCTTAGTGGATGCAATCGATGAGACCTTCGATAATGTTGATAATCGATTACACCAAAAAACTCATTTCACTAGTCACCGGCTGACTTGTCATTGCTTTAGTTAGTATTCGGGTGACATCGGCAATGTTCGAGGCACATGCTTTATAGCTGTCAATATATGTAAGCTACAGTTTTTTAAAAATCTTATATTGTTTTTCTGTTGCAAAGGTCAGCGATTTACTTCACTTACCTTAGATAGTTAATTTTGAAATTTGAAGATGAATCATGCCTAGGAAGCAGACGACTAGTCGGCCCATCTCTATATTTTACTATTTTAACTTTTAAAATGAGTATTCTGAACCGTACATTTATATGGAGCTAAGTATTTTAAATGTAACATTGAATAAAAACATTCATATGTATAATTCCGGTCTATGATTTCATCTGCTATTTACTATAAAAACTTCAGAACAATATGGAACGGTAGAAATAGTTATAATTTTATAGCATGCTCTACGACCTAACCGTTACTGCTTTGCTATAATTCTCTCAAAACCCAAGCTGACATTGCATGAATCTACCTAAAAAGGTCGGGAGACAGAGGGGCCAGAAAGGTACTGAGGAAGTGAGCTCACACATTTAAAATATATCTGCCTGGCTTCTATTGACGTCACTGCTCATTGAGACTGCCCACGCTCTCGATCCATTCATATCTCCATGCATACCTACCTTGTTTGTATGTCTCTCTTGTCAATTGCGACTGTTCGTTATGTAACCATTTGTATTTGGGTAAGAATCATTTTTGTCCAATTAAATATACTCTTCAGGCCTTTCTGCCCTGGTTGGAATACATTAAACTCAATTTACAGCAACCAATGTACCCTTAATTTAGAATTCCTGTTCTAAAACCTAATAATTATACTTTATTTTTGTATGTTTAAGTAATTTTATTGAACTTTCTTTTCGTGTTTTCCAAATTACGATTCTCGAGAGTTGTTAGAAACATTAGTTATGTGATGATGTGTAAATGTACTGAAAACACTCTGTCATTTAACCATTTTATCTTTTAAGAAATTATACATTTCCTTTTTTTTTTTGTAATATGGCAGAGAACCAGTAGAATAAACAGTGAACCAGAGGGATTCATGATGAGTGGTAATGTTAATAAATGAAATTGGAGAAACCTACTTGCAACATTTTAAAAATCAACTCTTGCCATCATCACTTCCTTGAATAGATTATTATTTTTCTTGTTAATTAGAAATAGTTGTATACTCAGGCGATATCCTGAACTAATTAGTTCTAAGTACAAAAATGTGATAAAAACAGTTGTCGTAAGAGTTACCAGCAAGTATCCCGAGGAAATTAACGAAATTTTTTTTATAATCCATCTCAAAAATTTCAAAGATCGACATAAGAAACAATGTTTGTATCTAACTAATAGTGGTCGTCAAGAAATGCACCCCACCTCCAAGTGCTTCTTATCTCACAGAACCTATAATTGCATTTTATTATTTTTTTTTAAAGTGCATTATCCATTTCATTACAACTTTTTTTTTTCTTAGCCATTCTTCATATCAGTAATAAATAAAATTGGCGATATAGAGATTTTTTGAGATTCAATCTACATACCTGACTTAAAATACAAGAAACTGCTCGTCGTTTTTGAGTAATGCAACATTTACTAGACAAGCTTTCAGAGCTCCTAATAAATTACAAAAGAATTATTTGCATGACAGTAATTAGACTGATTTGGATATACGGAGCCGAGCTTTAGGGCTCCCCTAAACCTTCCAAATCTTCTCGTATCCAATCCTTACAATCCAAAATCCTTCTTAAAATCCACAATGCTCCTTACTATGTCACAAACAAACTTATCAATAAAGATTTTAATGTATAAGTAAACTCCATCCTCTCGAATCCATTAGTCTCTCAACTCCTTTCCCGATAATCCTCCGAGGTGTCTGAAGACAAGATAGCCAAGAGACCTTCTAATGTAAAGTAATTTTTTACATGTTATTGACATGTCATTTTAATCATTTTCATCGAATTTACTCGTTGAATATAATTTATACAGTTATAAACATCGATAAATATATTTTTTTTTTTTTTTTAATCAATTTGAGCATGAGTTTTTTTTACTGCTGATTTCAAAAATGTTTATATCACCTTGTATTGTATATGTTAAGTGTCTGGCCAATGTTCCTTGTCGTTGTGTGCGACGACGATGTCGCTGTCATCAACAAATGAAGAAAGGCCGGAGCAGGGAGTATGTTTCAAATCAAAGTTACAGCTTTGGAAGCAATCAAAACCACTTATGGACGATTCTTTCTGCTAACGCCTCATCACTTTATACACTACAAAGTTTCTTCCAGTTTGATTCCGTACTATATACATTCCTTAGGATATGCCATCTCGAGTGAAATTAATGCATAGAAACACCTTGACTAAAGAAATACATTAACAAGGATGTAAACATTATTGAAAAAATAAACATTGCGTACAGACAAAAGAAAGATTTAATTCATTATTGGAAAACGCGATGAACTTATTTTACAGTCTAATATTTAAATAACACGATCAATAAGTTACTAACTGTGAAACGGGTGCGATTCATTTATATTAAATAGAATAGAAAGACCATATTAAACATCTAATACGAGCGCAGTAACATTTAAGAAAAAAAACGCGCGCGCGCGCGCGCGTGTGTGTGTGTGTGTGTGTGTGTGTGTGTGTGTGTGTGTGTGTGTGTGTGTGTGTGTGTGTGTGTGTGTGTGTGTGTGTGTATGAATGTGTGTGTGTGCTTATAGGAACAAATTTATATATAAGGTCAATAGGACGATTAATTTATGATTTTTCATATAGAGAATATAAAAATGAATTATATTGTAGAGAGAGAGAGAGCTAAAATGACAATGAAAAATCAAAAATTATAATAAATGAAGCTGGAAACCTTTAAGCATAAAATGTTTTATGCTTACGTTTTATAATAGAGTTGGACGTACATCGATGATAACACGGCACAATAGGTCGAAACGCTCAATTAAGATAGGCTTGTTGAGTCGTTGAGTTTAGTTATGCTCATATTCCGAAAAATGTAACCTGTTTTGGGCCGTCGAGTAAACGACCGAGGGGTAGACCAAAGCGTAGATGGAAAGATTGTGTCAGGACCGATTATAAGGAATTGGGTTTTGAAGGAGTTGGATGGGGTCAACGGTTGATGGTGTCGGCATCGAAACTTCGGGTTGGCAAAGCCTTTTATTCAACCAAAGTATTATTTTTGTAATCTAAAATCACAATATATTATAGTCAAAAAGTAATTGTAAGATCTAGTTTCGTAGAAAATTAAACATAAATTTCTTGTTTCCCCAAATATACAAAAAGTGGATTGCGACATATTTCATTGTTACCGTCGATATACATATCTTTTATACCGCATTAATTTGTATTCTTTTCTGAAATTTTAACATGACAGCCAATGCTTTATTATTTTAAACAAATTAATGATATGGTCTTCATATATTATTTTAGTTTTTTAATAATCCTAATTGTATCCACATAGGTGTTAATGAATTAAACTCTTGCAAAACATACTTTGTTGATTGTAATTTGTTAACTATACATTTTATAGTTACGTGCGCTCTCGGTCCAGGTAACTGTCTCCCATACTTGATCCTGCCTATTCGAAGTCGGCCTAGCATATTGTTCTTGAATTTGTTGTCTACTTTTATTTGTATCTTTATATATCCGGCTTGGAATGGTTTATCCGCCATTAATTTTCCTAATCCGCTGAATGTTGTTACATGCATACATTGGTACATCCCTTATCCTAAGAACTTATTATAAACTTCTTTTATCATTAATAATCATTTTTCTTGCATCATGTGCTGTTTGGTCTGTTGTTTCCTGTCCAAGGTTTTAATATTTTACCTACAAAGGAATCCTGACTTATTTTTTTCTTTAGATAGAAACTTAATTTTGTTTGTTGGATAGCATGTGGAAAATATTTTAAAAATGAACTTTTAAGCAATATAATATTTACTTGTGATGTATTGAACTATTGTTTAAACAATGCCCACATATTAGTCTAAAACCCTATCACAGATTATTAATTTTTCAATGTTCATCAAAATGAATTTATTCATGTCAGTCCATTATATTAATTTTGAGATTTCACTTACTATTAAGAAAACCAGTTAATCTATAACCTTTAAAATAATGATAGTAAATTATTTATTGAAGGTTTTTCTTTCGCTGAAAGTACTCCATCATTTCTTCATTTTAAATATAAGTTTTACTTCTAGAAGCTTTCAATTATATTTTCCTCAGCATTCTGTTTTTAAATTTATTAATAACGAACAATGACTGAATCTCTGTGAGGTGGTTGATACGGATCCTCATTAGATAGCATTAGTATCGCTGATACGAGGTGCTGCTATCTGTGATCTCAATCTCTCCTACACCTTATTTATCGGCTATTGTTTCTCTGTTTATGAATTTTATTTTTCTGAAAGTTCGCAGTATTAATTATTTCAATTAAAGTAAATTTTATTTAAATTTTGCTGTTATAATCTGATTGTGAGTAATATGTCTATCGCCGACTTATCTTATTTACACAAGTTGTTTAGTTCATCCCAATTTACTTAGATATTTATTTAAATGGTGTGATTGCAATTGTTAATTGTTACTAATAGCGTCTCCCTAGTGTTCATTGTTCAAGAGAAAAAAAAAATATATGGGTCATCATCGACCATGAGAAATCGAGATGAATATTATTTTACAACAGCTTCTTTCTCCACTGAATCTTCTCCAACTTGGATAAATTTTTAGCACAATAAACAACGAAAATCTGGCAAGATTGACGCTAGTATTCTGAATCCCATAGCTGACGTTGCCAACACCCGTGTTACCGATAGGCAATGGAGGATATGGGAAATTGCTGTCAGCACTTGGCGAAGACAAAGTTGCTATTACTCGTACACGTCTGTATACTTTGGAATTCTCGTTTAGTAGTATCTGTCAAAACGAATCCACTGAAATTTAAAAAAAATAAACTGTTGGTTGGGCTGCAGTCCATGAAAGATTTTGAATCTTGGGCTCAATACTTGTAATAGAGTACCATTTTATGACTAACTGTTAAAAAACTATCTGATGTAGTTATCAACGCTTAATCATCCAAACCAATGAAGTGTGAAATACCAACTTTAAATAAGCTGAATAACGCTCCTGGAGGATCACCAAATTTGCAATCGATCCATGACTGAAATAAAGAACATTTAATTTTTTGAGCACAGCTGAACTCCAACCTAGGACAAGTAGTTTAGTGCCCAGTTCCTTACCTTCTTATTTTCCTCACACTAATTTTATGTTAATTCTGCAAAAAAATTCTTTTTGAAACTTGCAATAAGAATGAGTATAGGATCATCGTATTCAAAGAGACCTTCTTTTTTTTTTTCATATTTGTAGAAATCATTGACTTCCTGTCATGTAGTAACCTTTAATACTGGACAAACGACTTACTTGGAAACCACATACAAGACTAAAATGACAGGAAACTGCTCATCGGTTTCGACTTCTTCAACATTTACTATACAAACGTTTAAAGCTTCCGATTTACTACACAAGACTCATTTACATGACAGTTATCAAACCTATTTGGACATATGTAATTGAGCTTTGGGGCTCCACTAAATCATTTAATTCATCTCGTATTCAATCCTTGCAATCCAAAATCATTCGAAAAATCCTTAATGCTCATTATTTTGTCAAAAACAAACTTATCCATAAAGACCTTAATGTTCCATATGTTGCAGATTTAGCCCAAACCAGATACCTATCCTTTCATAGTAAGCTCCATAATCATTCAAACCCTCTTGTCTCCCAAGTTGCCTTACATTCCATTCCCGATAATCCTCTAAGGTGTCTAAAAAAAGAATGGCCAAGGGAACTTCTGATATAAAATTTTTATTTAAGTGTTACTAGTGAGTAGTTCTTCACAAGTTATTTACATGTCATTGTTATCAGTATAATTAAATTTACTTGTTGTATATTATGTACAGTTGTAAATATCAATCAATAGTTTTAAAAAAAAAACATTTGTAGAATGCCTCTGATACCCGATTGTTTTCGATAATGATAGAGAATATATCTAGTCCAACATGTATTCCTGGCATTCTCAAATCAAAAAAAAATATACAGTGTTGAATTAATCAAATTAATACCTTATAGATCTATCAAAACTATGTTACTTATAATAATAACGCGGGGCTTTTTTTATTTTATTTTTTTTTATTTGTACCTAATATTTGAATTTTATTGATTGGAGGTTGAATTTAAATTCTTTTCGAAATGTCTGGTGAATTTTTAATTGAGCGCCGGTTGTGGCTATATTTGCCCGTCTACACATTATTTTCAACTTGTGTTAGAAGCATCCCTGCTGCGCCAAATTTTAATATAATCCCATGGGCTAATACTGTCATATATTGATGCAAAGCAGCCCATGTCAGTGTATCACTGAATATCTTGAGAGGTTTTAGTCGGAATGGTATATTTTATAACATCATTTTTTAATATTTTATTCATTACTTTCTCTTTTTTTAATTTTTATGATCATTAATTTAACGTATAAAAAACATATCCAATTCATTATATTTATTTCTTTTCTAATGTCCCTTTACAGTTTATCGATTTTTTGTAAGTGCATTCAGTTTCTCAAATCTTAACTATGAAAATGGTCCTAAAAACTTCATAAGTGATTAAAAATTTTATTCAGGAATAAAATTAATTGGTGAAAATTTAATTTAATATAAAAAAAAAAATATCTTAACTATTTTATTTACGACTTTGTTACGTGCCCCAGAGGAAGTAAAGTAAAAATTAACATGACTTTATTTCCTCACTTAATCTACTCATTTTTAGATTTCTTGTTCTAAAAAAAAAAAAAATAATACAGAATTATAAAAATTTGTCGTTCTCATACTAAATAGTAATCAATGTATATTTAATAAGTAGTAATTTCCCTTTCCCGACCTTTTAAGAGCTGACTTATGTATTAGTTCATCCAATACTCTTGGATTATTCGTTTATTAGTAAGGTTATTCCTTGCCCAAGACTCCACAGTGGGCTGGAACCCACCCTCCTCTACATTTACTTTTTAATATTTCGTTGATTAGGGATATAATAATTTTAACATAGATTTACTAACATTATTAATTACAGCACAACTCTTAATCATAACGGCTGCGAGACATCAATGTAACATGTATATAACTCTAACGAAGTAGGAATTTTGAACTTTGAATACTGTGCCATCCGTTTATTACTGTTCTTGTTTTCTACCATTGGGCTTTTCAGATCCTGATATTTTGTGAAAATTGCAGATTTTTTTTATTATTATTATTATTGTTGTTTTATAATAAGGACTATTTATTTCCAAAGCATTTCTTTAAAAAAAAACAACTGAAAAACTCGTTTGTGTGAATTAGGCCAAAGCTTCTAAACACTAAATTCTTCATTAAGATTATTTATTATTTTAAGATTATAATATTAAACGTATAAAAACCTTTAAATCTTTAGAGACCATTCATGTGCAATGTTTTTTTTTCTAAGAATATTTTTATCAATTCAAAGTATTTTTCAGAAAAATCGTTCCGAAACGATTGTTTCGGATGTGAAATGAATAGGATAAAAACGCATGAGATGAAACAAGAATTTATGATCATTTAAAATCTGTTTAGTTTTTTGAACTATTTATTAAAATTTGCAACCATAAACAATATTATATAAAATACATCAAGTAAATGTGATGATAAGCTAAAAATGACATGTCTATTGCTTGTAAAGGAACTGCCCATTGGTAGCATTATATAATTCTATAAAATAAAAGTTCTATATTAGTAGTCCTCGAGGCCAACTTCTTTTCAGGCACCTCGGAGGGTTATCTGAAATGGAATGTGAAGCACGTTGTGATACTAATCTATTTGAATGGTTATGAAGTTTGCTATGAAAGGATAGGTATTCGGTTTGGGATAAATCAACAACATATGGTAAATTAACATCTTAATGGATAAGTTCGTTAGTAAGGATGATTTAACAAAGGATTTTGGATTGTAAGGATTGAATACGAGACGAATTGGATAGTTTAGTGGAGCCCCAAAGCTGTACTCCATATGTCCAAATAGGTCTAATTACTGCCATGTAAATGAGTCTGTTGTAATTAATCGGAAGTTTCAGTATCACATGTGGGTTCCAAGGAAGCTGCTTGTCCCGATGGACTCCTAGGTAGCGGATCTGTTCTTCTGGGATTAAAGGATAATGATGTAAGACACGACGTAATAGGTTCACGGCCAAGGGTTATTTTATGTGACTTGTTTAAATTTATTTTTATTCTTCGATTTCGACACCATTGTTGAAGGTTTTTTGTAGAATCTTTTGAAAAAAAAAATTATCTATGATTTTTTTTTCTTTTTTTTTTTACACTGAATTAATCTTGTTTCGAAAATTTTAATATATTCTCGAAATGTGAAATACATTGGACCATAATGAATTCTCATGTTGGTTAAGTATGCAACGAGTCATATTTGGTACTAATGAATATTTGGTACATAATTCGTTATAACATGTTTGGTATAACAAATATTTAGTATTTAAAAAAGTTATATAGGTAAACTGTTTAAAAAGTTTAAAGGAAGGTAATTTTTAGGAGTTCTCTCATTAAGTTAGAGTGTAGATTAAAATAACATTTTCATAATTCCAAAATAAGTGGGTATCATCATTCGTCTATTTAATAATTAAAGTGCATTAGTGCGATAGGAGATATCTAGAAATTAGAAGATATCTTCGACAGACAGACGGGCACTCTCGCCGCCAACACTATCTATAGCTAGAGCTAAATACAGCTTCGGCTGACGTCTGTATGTCTGTCGCCTGGCTGGTCGTTCTACGGCAGTATTCCTATTGCCACTCAATGCAATAGCATTTATTTAGCTCTTCTCTATTTTAAAACTCGTTCTCATACTAAATAGTAATCAATGTATATTTAATAAGTAGTCATTTCCCTTTCCCGACCTTTTAAGAGCTGAATTATGTATTAGTTCATCCAATACTCTTGGATGAACTAATACAAGAGTATTGGATAATTACAAGAGTTAAGATATAGTTTTATTTTAGTTAAAAAGCCAATGTTTAAGGTTTTATTTTATAACTGTTTAACCTACATTTTTCTATATCTTACTTTCATTCCCTCAAATATAGTCTACAGTTTGAATCGAATTAAAGTATACGAAATCTTCAACAAATTCTATGCTTTATATATCTTATGGGGAGTAATGATTGAGGATAGCTAAGAAATCTTTATTATATTTATCCTATGATATACATGAAGGTGTTTAAATATTTTTTTAAAACCAAGAACATTTTTTTTTTTTAAATCATAATGAAGACATTTTAAATCGAAGATTCTTTCTAAATAAGGATTTCTTTAACAAATTAGTCGAGCATATCGAATTTTCACACACGACGCTTCCTGTGCCCTTGCAGGGATAAAACGAAACCAGAACAATATTCATAATAATAATAAAAAAATAAATTACGGAAAATTTAGCAAAGCTATATTAGACACAAACTAATAAACACTGGATAAATCATTACTAGTAATATGCAAATTCGCATGGAACTAGTATAATCATTATGTATACACGACCCTTGAGTTTTTATAAATATGAAACTATTTGTAATTTTCATTTGTTTAAGATGTCACCACATTAATTCGGTCATTAAGACAGAATAGAGTAATTAAAATATCGGTAAAGTTTTACATAATCATATAGTTTTTTTACACCGAATAGATTCATACGTATGCATGGAATGTTAACGGCAAGGAAAGATACAGAGGTATACGAAAACATTATTTTATACGGCTCAGAGAATTTGTAATTGGTAGTTACGAGAATCAATGCTGAAAAAAAAACAAAAAAACTTGGTTTGATTTTAGGATTCTCATATTTGCATAACCTTCAAAATATACTCGTTCTAATGTGATGATGCTGTCCTAATTTAGTCAGCATGTGCTGCACGTTTGAACTTGGAAGTGGTTCAGAAAGGCCAAGAGCTATTTATCAACTTTAAAATGTTTATCTACCTAAATGGAACACATTAGTTAATGTATTTATATTTCTGATAATTATAAAATATACGGGTCAATCCATTTCAAATCACCCAATATAAATATAATTCGTTGCTCAACATTTTTTATGTTCCTGATTCTTTTATCATGGAATCCCTATGGGTATAAATTAACAAAACTGCAATTCAAAAAAAATTACAAGCCATATTTTTTATTTTACAGCCATTTTAAAATAACGATTTAGTGAATTTTATGAAAAAAACGTGGTTTGCGGAAAATTAAATTGCGAAGTCATTTTTAAAGATATCAGAATAATTTAAAAACAAGTGTGTTCAGCATGAAATGACCTTCAAAAGGACATTATTTTAATTTTTTTATCAAGCAAGAAAGTTATTCAAACTCTTTCTCAAAAACTCGGAAAAAAATTTAAAAATCGTTAATTTTTAAAGTCATAATTTTTTAGGAAGGAGAAGACTCACAAATAATTTATCATTTCTGTGTTAAGTGCTCGTAGTACTACCAGCAGCATAAGTTTTAGTCTTGAGAATGTACTCCTTTTTTCTCTATGGCTTTTCAAAAATGGCTGAAAGCAGGTTTTTGCCACTTTCCATAGGTCAATTTCTGAAAAGGGACTGAATGAAAACAAGTGAAAATTTTACAAGATGTTCTTTATACTAATAAAAATACACCACAAAGCAATTATGACTGAGACTCGACTATGTTTTGAGTTATAGAGCTGTGGATTTCAATTAAAACGTTACCTTTTTAATACATTCGTGCAATGCTAAATTAGCAACTATAGGCTTAAAATTATTTTATTGATCTATAAATTATTATTTAGAGTTTTAAAATAATGAACTTAGCTTATATTTAAATGAAATACTTGACTTAAAAATGTCTAATAATTAAAAAACAATATGTAAGTATATGATACAAGTATGTTTGTAAGTTAAAACCCATTGTAAATGTCAATTGACACATCGGTTCTCATGATGTAACAAGTTAATGTGAGTTTCACATGTTTAGATTTGAACTTATCCATGTGCAACTGCTTGCACAGCCTACATCTTTCCTGTACCTACATGTCTTTACAAGTAGTGACATGAACCCCCCCCCCCCCCCAAATCTTCATTGCTACAGCAGAACCTTGATAATCCGAATCTCTGTAATCCGAACGCCGTTTTGGGAAAAAGAAAAACTATTTTCTGAAAATCCGTGATTTAGTAGCCAATAAACGTTCTTCAACCTTAGTTCAGAAAAAAAAAAATGAGTGACTATTTTCCAAATATTTAGTTTTTTGTTTTCTTTAATTTTTTTATCTTTCTGTACAGCATATTTTTTTTTGTGTGTACAGTACTGTACTTTCTGTGTGTGTATAAGATTGTATACATAATATGTAAAATATTACGAAATTCATGTGCAATACATTACATAAAATATAGTTCCTTACTGTAGCACATTAGTATTTCATAAAACAAACTATTTACCTTTAACAATACAACGTGCTTCTTATTTTATGGGAACTAGTATGTCAGTGTTCATTTTCTGCATGCTACATACTATGCCTGGAAAGCACTTTGTTTGGTAATCCGAACGATTTGACAGTAATCCAGTCAAATGGTTTTAAAATAAGGTTTGAAGTGAAAAGTTTATGGGTAATTTTTTTTATGGCTTACATTATATTTTCTGGGGTGCTGAACACGAATCTGAAGTTTTCTAACAAAATTTCCATCGGCAAAATGAGAAAAATGAGAAAAAAGTAAAAAATCTTTAATTTTTTTCATTATTTTGCTTGTAACATGCAAAGTAATCATTTAAAGCAAAATACCTTCCTATATTAAAATAAAGAGGAGAAAATGACCTACAATTTATGTCCTTATGTTTTTTTTTTTTGTCAGACGTAAGGTATCCAAAAAAGAAATTTGGCCAACTGGGGGCCAGTCCCACTTCTCCGCAATAATATGTTTGTCGTACTTTTTTGTCAATAACTCCGAAACTATTCATCCGATTAAAAATTACTTTTTTTCTACTTAAAGATGATGAAATGTACTATTGGACTCTTATATGAAGTTTCAAACGGGTCTCTAGAAATACACCTGCCACAACGCTAAAAAAATCCGTACTGTTGTAAAATCCACGTTTATTTGCACATTTGTCGCTATAACTTCGAAACTATTCGTCCAACTCAAAATTTCTTTTTTTTGCCTAAAAAGTGGTCAAATTTACTATTGGACTCTATATATAAAGTTTTAATCGGGTCCCTTGAAATACACATGCCAAAACGCTAAAGATCCCGTACTTTTATGAAATCCACGTTTTTTTGTCACATTTTTCGCTATAACTACGAAACTATTTGTTCGATTCAAAATTTCATTTTTCCATCTCAAAGCTGGTTAAATTTAATACTAGATCGTATATATGTAATTTATTTTAAATGCTCTAAAACACACACGCCAGCCCACTGAACATGTCATAATTGTCATATTTCGCCAAAATATACATATTTAGCATGCTAGCGTGGGTGTTTCACGGGATTTAATACAAATTACATATATATGATATAAAAGAAAATTTAGCCAGCTTAGGGATGAAAAAATGAAATTGTGAATCGGTCCAATAGTTTCGGAGTTATAGCGAATAATGTACCAAAAAAACGTGGATTTAATGACAGTACGGGATCTTTAGCGTTCTGGCATGTGTATTTCAAGAAACCCGATTAAAACTTCATACATACAGTCCAATAGAAAGATTGACCACCTTTTAGATAAAAATAGGAAATTTTGAATCGGACGAGTAGTTTCGGAGTTATAGTGACTAATGTGCAAAAAAACGTGGATTTTACAACAATACAGGCTTTTCAGCGTGCTTTTACGGGACATTATTAGAACTTCATATTTACTAGTCTAATAGTAAATTTAACCATTTTTAAGATGAAAAAAAGTAATTTTTAATCGGACGAATAGATTCGGCGTTATTGGCAAAAAAGTACGAGAAACTTATTTTTGCGGAGAATTGGGGCTTGCCCACAGTTGCTCAAATTCCTTGTTGATACCTTACGTCTGATGAAAAAAACTTAATGACATAAATTGTAGGTAATTTTCTCTTCTTTATTTTATAATAAAAGAGTATTTGGTTAAAATGATTACTTTGCAAGTTACAAGGAAAATAATGAAAACCATTAAAGCTTTTTTTACTTTTTTTCTAATTTTTCTCATATTTGCCGATGGAAATTTTGTTGGAAAACTTCAGATTCGTGTTCAGCACCTCCAAAAATATAAAGTAAGCCATAAAAAACAATTACCCATTTTTATTTTATATAATCTTATTTATATGGTATCTTAATGTAGATCTTATATAAAATAAGATTAATCTTATATAAAATAAGATATATATACAGGGTGAGTATCTCTTAGCGTAAAAAAAAAAATTGGGTGAAACTAGATCAAAAGTGTAGCCAAATGCCGCAGACCTCACCTTTCTATTCCAATCCGTTGCAGATATATGGTAAATAAACGATTTTTTGGAGGAAAGCATGTTTTTTTTACGATAAAAGCTGTAATATCTCCATTTTGTTTAAATATTTTTCAAATATTGATCACATTTTCGGATTTAGCAATAAATTTCCTATAAGATCGGAGTATTTAACCTTGAATTTTACAAACTTGGGACCTAAAAAATATCTTTATCTTCACCTAATTTAGGGAAGTTACAATTTCTTATAATACTTCAGCGCTCACTGCTTTTCATAAAAACAATCCACAAAACTGCAAAGCTCTCAAAAACTTACAAATTTAATAAGCTTTCAAATGATATGTTAAAAGTAATGATTTTGTTTTAATTTCATGGAGAAATTTACTTTTGAAACCGAAAAAACATGGTGTTCTCATTTAGCATACAAATCAGGTACTTTGGTAAATAAGACATTATGATAATCGCTTGATGAAAATCTGTATTTTAAATAAAAGAAACACTTCATTAGAATAAAAAGCAAAGAAAAAATATAATATTTATTGACATAAATTTTAGGCCAGTTCAGGTATTCATAATAACAACAGCGACTTTGACCTCTCAGTACTAAGCACATTATCGCTATTTCATAGTTATTTTCCTGTTTATTTTGAAATGGGAGGGATTATTGTTTATTATTTTATTTTTATTTTGATATAATGATTGAAAGTTTGATTTGGAAATTAAGAAGCTACAGAGATAAAAGTGTCACTATCATTAGAAAGACCCTTGCTAATATTGCTTATCCTTAGCTTGAGGGCCCATTTTATTTATTGGGATTATTTTTTTCTGTTTGGCAATACACCTGCGAAGATGGCAACGTTCACAAATGGTGAGTACGCTGACATACATTTTTTGTATGGTTTTTGTAATGGAAACGCGAGTGCAGCGCGGCGGGAGTACCAACTTAGGTTTCCAGATAGGCGCCTCCCCTCTACGATAGTGTTTTCACGAACTCATCAACGTTTATCTGAAACAGGTTCCGTTCATAAGTTACGTCAAGAATTGGGACAAGTTCCTCATGATGTTGAACTCGAAGAGGAAATTATTGATATAGTAAATGAAAATCCCAGTGTTTCATCAAGAGACTTGGCCCGTGAAATTGGTATCTCCCAAAGGTCAGTTATCAACATTTTGCACCGAGAACATTTTCACCCATATCATTTCACACAAGTACAAGGGCTCGAACCTAATGATCATGTACATAGAATACAATTTTGCCGCTGGCTTTTAAATAGAGACATTCAAGAACACCAGTTTCTGAGGAAAATTTTATGGACAGATGAGTCTCTTTTTACAAGGGAAGGAATTTTTAACGTCCACAACCGGCACTACTGGGCAGCTGAAAACCCACATATGGTTCAAGAAGCATCTTTCCAGCATCGTTTTACAGTGAATGTGTGGGCTGGGATAATAGGGGACCGACTCATTGGGCCACATTTTTTGCCCAGCAGATTGAATGGAGAAAGTTATTTGGATTTTTTACAAAATATTCTACCACAACTTATTCACGACATTCCACTTGATGTTCAGCAAAACATAATATTCCAACACGATGGTGCTCCTCCACATCATTCGGCAGCAGTACGGGAATGGCTGAACCAACGATATTCGACCTGGATAGGTAGAAATGGTGTGATACATTGGCCAGCTAGGTCACCTGACTTAGCTCCAATGGACTTTTATGTGTGGGGCTACATAAAAAGCGAGGTATATGCCAGAGAAGTGACCAGCATTGAGGTCCTAAAGACGAGAATTCTGGAGGCCGGAGCCAAATTGCAACAGCGTCTGACTTTAGCAGTGACCGTAGGGGCTGTGAGAAAGAGAGCAAGAAGCTGCATTCGAAATAATGGAGGACATTTTGAAAATTTAATAAAATAACGGACTCTGGCGGCGCTTTATTGACAGTGATTCTTTTATTTTCAAATTAACAAATTTTTTTTCTTTGCTTTTTATTCTAATGAAGTGTTTCTTTTATTTAAAATACAGATTTTCATCAAGCGATTATCATAATGTCTTATTTACCAAAGTACCTGATTTGTATGCTAAATGAGAACACTTTTCGGTTTCAAAAGTAAATTTCTCCATGAAATTAAAACAAAATCATTACTTTTAACATATCATTTGAAAGCTTATTAAATTTGTAAGTTTTTGAGAGCTTTGCAGTTTTGTGGATTGTTTTTATGAAAAGCAGTGAGCGCTGAAGTATTATAAGAAATTGTAACTTCCCTAAATTAGGTGAAGATAAAGATATTTTTTTAGGTCCCAAGTTTGTAAAATTCAAGGTTAAATTACTCCGATCTTATAGGAAATTTATTGCTAAATCCGAAAATGTGATCAATATTTGAAAAATATTTAAACAAAATGGAGATATTACAGCTTTTATCGTAAAAAACATGCTTTCCTCCAAAAAAATCGTTTATTTACCATATCTGCAACGGATTGGAATAGAAAGGTGAGGTCTGCGGCATTTGGCTACACTTTTGATCTAGTTTCACCCAATTTTTTTTTTTACGCTAAGAGATACTCACCCTGTATATAATATATATATATATATATATATATATATATATATATAAGATATATATACATAAATAAATCTGTACAGTCAACTATACCTCATCAACATCTAAGTGAAAATATGTGAGTCAACCGAATTAGTTACAGTTTTTCATATATATCTCACATTTAATTTTTCGGGTGTGGTTTGATATTATCCAACGGTTCCGACTATTCTGCGATATAGTACACACTAGTCACTATAACTCCGAAACTACTCGTCCGATTCAAAATTTCCTTTTTTTATCTCAAAGGTGGTCAATCTTTCTATTGGACTGTATGTATGAAGTTTTAATCGGGTTTCTTGAAATACACATGCCAGAACGCTAAAGATCCCGTACGTTCATTAAATCCACGTTTTTTTGGTACATTATTCGCTATAACTCCGAAACTATTGGACCGATTCACAATTTCATTTTTTCATCCCTTAGCTGGTTAAATTTTCTTTTATATCATATATATGTAATTTGTATTAAATCCCGTGAAACACCCACGCTAGCATGCTAAATATGTATATTTTGGCGAAATATGACAATTATGACATGTTCAGTGGGCTGGCGTGTGTGTTTTAGGGCATTTAAAATAAATTACATATATACGATCTAGTATTAAATTTAACCAGCTTGGAGATGGAAAAATGAAATCTACATTAAGATACCATATAAATAAGATTATATAAAATAAGATCTTATATAAAATAAGATTAATCTTATATAAAATAAGATTCCTTTCAATTTAAATAAATTCATTAATCAGTGTGCATTATTCATTATTTTTGTGTCTACTCAGTTTTTATGTTTACCAATTATATTGCACAATTTACTCATTAATTTTTTAATTATCTATCACTCATTTTAATTTTAATCTTGTTTCAGTAGTCTTTATGTATTGTTTTCTTTCCTTTAGATATGACCCTTATGTTATTGTCTTTTCTCTTATATATTTATCCTTTATACCTTTGTTTTTTATACTCTCTACTGTTTAGTCATACCTTTTTGTTTGTTTTCTAGCCCTGATGAAGGCTTGCAATGCAAGTTGAAACGTAGGCATTAAAAATTAAAAAACTTATTTTCTAATTGCTTTTATCTTCATGACTGCATACCCCAACTATCTCTTCTCCTTATTTTCACTTAGAAAAAAAAGTCCCTTTTTCAAGAAAAAACGTTTCAAGAATTAGTGGAGGCTAAATGCTCCACTCTGAAGCAAAGAAATATTTAAAAACAATAAAATCTTCTGTTTTCACAGATCGCCTAAGGGCAACACTGGTGACAACCAGGTTGATAGTGTGTAGCCCCCTTAAGAAGAATCCTATTCCAGCGCTTTCAAGATAACAAATCACGAAGGTTATTTTCATAGGTTACGAATATATTTAAGGAGATACTTGTTGTTCCATTAAAAACGGCGAATTAGGAAAATATAAAAGAGAAAAATATTTTCTTAATAAAATCCACTCATACTGAATTGAAGCTGTTTGTTGTCATTACGATTACCTTTACTATTTAGGTCTAAAGCACAAGTTTCGGAAATAATAGTAATAATTTCAAGGATTAGACGATAAGAGCCTAAAACAAAGTAATGCAAAAATCCATTGAAATTAAGAACAGTTTACTGGAACTGTTAGAACAGGAGTTATTGAGATTTTCCCCTTATTCTTATAAGAAATTAAACAAGATAAAGCTGAAACTTTCGTTATAGTTCTCACGTAACACCTTTAACTACTATCTGTTCTGGTCTGTGGCTCAGTATCAAATCTTAAGTTACAAATTCTTGGGTTCTATAATCAACTTGTGGTGTGATCCGAAGCCAGGAAAACATTCATTAACAAGAAGTGGTTCTTTCATCTGGGTTTGGGTCTCCTTTGGATTAGGATATCCCTGTTCCGGGTTTGGAGTTTAGGGTTTGCATGATGTTCTATCTTAGCGTGCTTTATGGGTGTAAATGCTGGACCCCAGACACTGAAATTGAAAATTTAGGCGTTCTAAATGTACTTGTATCGTCTTGTGCTTCTCATTCCATTGGTCAAAACGGATACCAAAGCCGAAAGAACTAATGGCATCCATTAAAAAAAGAAAAACAAGTTACATAGCCCACATCATGAGAAACAACAGGTACGAACAGCTGAGACCAAAAATAGAAGAGAAGATTCAAGAAAAAAGATTTATTGGAAGACGTCAGAACTCTTTGTTTAAAGACCTTAGAATATGGTATGGGTGTGCTTCTATTGAAATATTTCGAGCTGCTCTTTCTAAAGTAACGTTAGCTATGTGAATCGTCAATTAGATATTATTACTAATAATTGAATCACATTTAAATAGTTTATTTCGTTTCAGAAGTTAATGTTGATAGACATCGAAAGGAAAAGGCGTCATAAAAAGAAAATACACCACATTGTGATATGTTGATTGGAGCACTACTATACATTAAATGATAATTCCAATTGTATGATGACAAATTTATTCAGTCCTTAGTCATAATTTTACATGTATATTGTTTTAGTTTTAGGAGTGTTTAACTTATAAAATTGTCTTTGTAGAATTAATAAATTAAATATCACAAATCTTTAAATATCTTTTAACCTACAATAGGATAAACCAGGCAGTTATTGGCACCCTTAAGGCAATATTTATACTATAATCATAGAAATAATAGTTCATTAAAATTTTTTTTTTCCATTTTTTATGTTAGGTTTTCAATAACTTTCTGGGGTTTCAATAACTGTCTGATTTACCTTAGTCCATGTCTACAGTAATTTTTATTTTTTATTTTTATTTTTAATTTTTTTTATTTTATTTTATTTTATTTTTTATTTTTTTTTTTTTTGGTGAAATCGCTAAGCAGTCAGTCCATGTGATGTTCTTACTAACTAATAATTGAATCACACTTAAATAGTTAATTTAATTTAAGAGGTTAATGTTGATTGGCCTAATTTTCAATAATAGTAGTATTTATATGATGAAAAAATAAATCTTTCACGTTGCGGATTCATGTGGGAAGATAGGATTCCATATCAGAAAACTTTAGGGTCAGAATTTATTTTGACTATTAAATAAATAGTTGCATCAATCATTGATTGAATTTTATATAATTCTTAAATAATTGTTGGAAATCAACATATAGCTAAATAAAAGCAAGTGCAACCCTGCGCTGCTAAATTAGCCAATCCAAAATAGCAAGGGAAACAAAATTACATTTGAAAAATAATACGACTTAGCAGCACTACAATTCTTTCTTCTGTTAGGATTTCATGTTAGCAGTCATTTGCAATAGTTAATGAAATATGAGTAAAAGGAATTCAGTTGAATGTGGATAGAATAAACGCTGCTGTAACTTGTTTGTGAAATATCTAGTTGTTACTATTTTTTTTTTTTTTTATATATTCATTTATTGAAATTTACAACTGTACAGAATATATACATCAAGTAAACGGTTATAATAACATGTTAAAACTTGGAAAGAACTACTCATCAGTAGCACTTTATTAAAACTTCTACACTTGAAGGTCTCTAGGCCATCTTCGTTTCAGACGCCTCGGAGGATTATCAGGAATGGAGTGGGAAGCAAGTTGAGCAACTAACGTATTTGAGTGATTATGGAGCTTACTTTGAAAGGATAGGTATCTGGTGTGGGCTAAATCAGCAACATATGGAACATTAAGATCTTTATGGATAAGTTTATTGGTGACAAAGTAAGGAGCATTGAGGATTTTACGAAGGATTTTGGATTGTAAGGATTGAATACGAGATGAATTGGATGGTTTAGTGGAGCCCCAAAGCTCAACTCCGTACGTTGTTACTACTAAGAACAATAATTACATTACCACAGTTTGAAT
This sequence comes from Euschistus heros, assembly GCA_003667255.2. NCBI lineage: Eukaryota > Metazoa > Arthropoda > Insecta > Hemiptera > Pentatomidae > Euschistus > Euschistus heros. Next base: position 746,594 of record RCWM02000071.1, on the reverse strand, counting down.
TTTCAAAAATAATTTTTTTATTCTATTTTTATCTAATAATAAAAAAGAAAAAAGTACTTACATGGCTATAGACATTATCAGAGCGTTTTGCTTTTTCAAAATATTTTCCAATAACTGAGAAATATAAAAATATCCATTTAGTGCCAGGAAATAGCAATCTTCTTTGTTTCCTCATTTTACGATAAAATTGATAGATCTGAATTACTGTTGGTTTTTATACTTCTAAAATATTCTATTATATATTTATGCTATCTAAATATTTACCTACGACCTAATTTCAATATCAGACATCATATTTTGTATATCAAGTATGATTGTACTTTTAACATTTTATTTTATTTTTATTTTTACTATTGTTATTGTTTTGTTTTTTAAATTTATATGTTTCACTTTATATTGTATAGTTTGAGGTTCCTGTATCTTTTATTCATTTATTTCTTATTGTACATATTGTGTGAATGTATCTGTAATAAATTCGTATTAATTATTTTCATCAATTAAGGTGGATTGTAATACTTATTGTACCCAATAAACGTTAAAAACATAATAATTAATAATAGATGTCTAGTTTTGATATGGATGTGTCTTTTGGCAGGTGGTCTATACTTTTTTGGTGTAACGTTTTTTTCGCACTCGAAAACGTAACATTTTGACACGTTCTAGATCAGTAACTGTCGCTCTTATAAACAAATTTCTGAAAGTTTCCTTAACAGAAATTTAATTGAAAATATTTTTTGTTATATAACATTTGTCGCTAGGACCTACCGTTTAGGAGCTGTATTTGCTTGAATGAAAAAAGTCACGTATGAAACTCCTACTGTCTCTCTCAACTTTATTTCGAATAGTGTTTCATTGTTAATTATATTTAATTGATAATTGAACTAATTTGATTCTTATACATTCTTTTAATTCTAAAATGTAATTGTGAAAATCAGTAGATTATAAATATCCATGATCTATTGTTTTTGTCAGTCAAGGAGAAATTGAGTTTTTTTTTTGTTATAATTTTTACCATAATACATTACATAGTGATATTTACAAAATTGTGACAATATGCAATTAATATTGTTATTTTCCCTCACAGGTGTGTGTTGGCATTTTTATCAGTAATTATCGATTATTCAGTTATCAGTAACCTTATCTATTTCTAGGTACGTTAACGTTTTACCGTTTCCTATCCTTTGTTTAGAATCGTCTAATAAACTATTTGAAGGCTTATATATCCCATGTCCCAAACACTTTGCATTTTTATTATGAATAATAATTCGTTTATAAGTAAACCTTATATTATGTTTGATATGTAGTGACCTTCCATGCAAGAATAGATTTTTTCATATCGGAGTAGGGGAATTTTCCCTTCTATATGAGTTACTGATTCAGTTGATCCCAAGAGATGTGAATACCTACAAGGTGGTTAGGAGGATGTTGTAATTAATTAGCTCACTTAGTATTGAGGCTGTCCATGCTCACCATAAAACCACTGGTAGGGATCTTTTTTGTTTATTTGTTAAATAATTGTCCTGAGCTTGTTATTTTGTCAATATTAAGTACACTATTTGTGCACTACCGCCTTTGCCTATGTTCCTATTCAAAATGTTCATTTTTTTTTTTTTTTTATCTTTTCCGTTATATCCGAAGCTATATAAAAGAAAATATGTACAACAAAATACTATTTGTTTTATGTCATATTTTGTGCTTGAAATATTATTTTGTATGTTCTTGTAATAAAAGTGCATACAAAAATAAAATATAAAAAATATTAATTTATCACATTTATATCATCATATTGTTGCATTTTCTTTAGATTATAAATGTTGTTGCTTACACTTAAATCTCCTGGAAGTTTCTCAAAGTGCTTTAAACTAATAGTTATTTTATGTTTGAGATATTATTTCTTACGACAGTTTTTCGTATGTATCATTAAATACATAAACTACTGAACCCATCTGTACCAAATTTTAACCACATCATCTTTATAGTTCCTGGAAGGTTTAGCGATAATAAAATTTACTGATTTCCAATTAATTTTTTATCAAATAAGCGATAATATGAGGATAAAAGTGAAGTTTGATAATTGTCCGCCATACTACATGAGGGTTACAAAGGTATGTTGTTATATAGAGCTTGAAATTTAATAATATTTACATCTATTCAATTAAATTATTTTTTAAAACATTTAAATATGCGGCACGACATTTGGATCTCAGTGAAGTTTGAAAACCGACCGATATGTGGTTGGTAACATTCCAACCACATATCCAAGTAATAGAGTCTACAATTGTAAAACTACTAAACCCGTCCGTACCAAATTTTAACTACATATTCATCATAATTCTAAAAAGGTTTAACAATAATAAAATTCACAATAATAAAAATTTAAATGTACAATGTTGAGTGGCAGAAAGGAGGATTGCGACTCTGTCATGTACTAATAAAATTATATCTGCCGAATCGGCAATTTGTGTAAAATTTAATTCACGGGAGATTAGTTGTTAACGCTCGTGATGCAGTTCATTATCCCCAAGAGTTTCTTATTAGTCTCTGTCCATGTGGATTACAAACACATAATGATAAATTGAAAATTTCAAAAAATTGGTGTCTAATTATGCTTTTACGCAATCTTCAAACATTTAATCAGTGCAAAAGCACCAGGTTAAAAATTACTGTTAAGCGTGAAAATATCATTGACGCTAAAATTCGTAATTGCATGCTATTACAATATTTCTAATAAAATAAATCCTAATAATAAATAAATAAATTCAATGTAAGGTTCAAAATTTTGCCGCTAGCTTATGAATGCAGATGATATTGAAGAATACCACTTTTTGAGAAGAATTTATAGATAGATATGTCTGTTTTTACGGGGGAAGGCATTTTTATCTTTCCATGTGGAGTATCGTTGGTTTATTCATATTTGTGTTGCTGTCGAATAGTTTTGAAAAATCATAGTTTGCCCAACAGATTGAATGATGAGAATTACTAAGATTTGTTACAAAATATCATCACGATATTCCTCCTAAAGTTCGGCAAAATATGATTTTCCAACACCATGGTGGTCCTCCGCATTATTCGAAATCAATACAAATATAAACCAACAATATACATGGATAGGTATAAATGCCTTCCCCTGTAAAAACAGACTCGTCTGCCCATAAAATTCACCTCAAAAAGTGGTATTCTTCAACACAATCACACAATTCAGAAGCTCTTCAATATCATCTGCATTCAGAAGCTAACGGCAAAATTGAGGTCTATGTTCACTTTCATTGGGTTTTGAACCTTACATTGAAAATCAAATAAAATAAATCCTAGTAATAATAATAATAAATAAATAAATGCAATAACATAAGATCCTCTGATCTGGTGTCGCTTTATTGACAGTTTTACTTTATTTTCTATTAAACAATAATTTTTTTTTCTTTGCTTTTTATTCCAATATAGAGTTTATTATATTTAAAATGCACATTTTCATTATGGGATTATCATATTGTTTTATTTAAACCAGTAACTGATTTGTTTGCCAAATGAGAAAACCGTGTTTTTTCAGTTTTAAAAGTGAATTTCTTTATGAAAACAAAGCATATTAAATATCACATATAACATATCATTCGAAAGCTAATTAAATTTGCAAGTTTTTGTGAGATTTGCAGTTTTGTGGATATTTTTTTCGAAAAATGGCTAGCGTTGAAGTAACATAATACATTGTAACTTCCCTTAATAAGGTGAAGATCAAGTTGTTGTTTAGCTCCCAAGTTTGTAAAATTCAAGGTTACATGTACTTTGATCTCATAGGAAATTTAATGCTAAATCCGAAAATGTGGTAAAAGCTTGAAAAATATTTTTTTTAAAATGGAGATTTTATAGCTTTTATGGTACAAAACGTGGTTTCCTCTAAAAAGATTCATCGTATATCTGTAACGGATTAGAATAGAAAGTTGAGGTCTGCGGCATTTTTTTTACATTTTTGATCTAGTTTCACCCATTTTTTTTTTTTTTTTACACTAAGAGGTACTCACCCTGTATATAGTGTTAAGCATAAAATAACTTATTGTTAGTTATTTTCAATAAATATATTTTAAATTGTTGTTAAAATTAAGAATACTATCATTAATATGTTTAGCAACGATGAATTAATTGCCACTTCTATTGGAAATATTTTATTTGAAAACTAGTTTCGAATGTTAAACATTCATCATCAGTTCTTAAACATAGAAAATATCAGAAAATCAGCACATTGTTACTTTGATTATATATAATTATATAAACTCCCCGTCAAAATTATCGCAACACTTTGAAATATTTGAATTTAATAAAAGTGTATTTTTTTCATAATAAAGAAAGGTTCTGAAGTCTATAATAATGAATAAACATTCCTAAACTAGAAATAAATTTTTTTTTAAAAAATAAATTGCAGTATTTCTTCCCAATAAACAAAAAAGTAAAAAACTTACTTTTTAAAATTTTCTTTTTTTACAATTTAAACTTTTAAATTTATATTTAATAAGACAAACTGCCCCCACTGATTTGAAGGACTGCTTCCACTTGTCTTGTGATAACGAAACGAATGATAAACATGGACTGAAGGATATTTGAAAAAAATAATCTAAAATTCCATCGTTTGTTATTAACAGGAGAAAACATTGATGTGTTTAATCCTTAATGTCTCACTTTTAATAAATATTATTAGTATGATTATAAACCAAGTATGGATTAAGGTAAAAACAAGGAAAACCTCGAGAATTAATGTTGTAATACTTTTGACGGGGAGTTTATATAAATAATCTATGTAACAAGTGTTTTGTATATTTAGTACAACTAATATTTTGTATGTCTTAAAACTGATGATGAAAGTTTAGCATTCGAAACTAGTTTTCAAATAAACTTATTCTCATAGAAGTGGCAATTAATTCACCAATCCTAATTGCATTGATCCTTCTCTACCATCATGCGTACCTCAAGTGGTTAATGTGTGAAATAAATATGGATATTTTACAATACTCAATATAAAATTTACATAACATACTCTTTTGGTTTCGTGTCATAATTAAAAAATATTAATTCCTAATTGAAATGTAATATAAAGGTTGGGACAAGAAACGGAGAATATTATTTACATACGTGTTTATTTACGAATATTACATGTCAGATATTTTTGTGCTATATATGTAATAGATCCGTCGGAGAAAGTCCATAAAGATGATATCTTATTTGGTATGATTTAATTCCAATTTTTCTCAACTAATTACCTAAGCTAAGTAAAGAAAATAGCTGACTGTTTTTCTAAAAAAACACTCTAAAATATAAGTGAAAACCTATAGCTACATGCAAAGTTATAAATTAAGCGCCTCGAACATTACCAATGACACCCGAATTCCAACGGAAGTAATGAACTAGCCAGCCCATCTCTAGTAATCAGCAATCCGAATTTTTTTTATCATAAAATAACGAAATATATCTCACTAAATATATGGGTCTGGATTGCAATATGTTGATATTTTGTGTAAATTCACCCAATTCCATAATTTGCTAATCTTTTAAAGGTGTCCTTCATGTGAATTTGTTAATCACTTGAATCACAAGGATAATCAATAATCTTACGAAATACTTCAAATGAGTATTTGAGTTACTGTGGAAAATTCGATTCTATGGCTTAGTTAATCAACCGTGTATTTTTTATTTTCGTCGTGTCCGTGTCTAACTTAGACCCTCCGATTGCCGCCGAGCTCTGCTATGATCAGAATTGTAACGAAGAAGAGACTAAGGAAATGTGATGTAGCCATGCTGTGGAGGCATCGAAGTTGGAATGTATCGGACGTTATATATGAGAGTAGGGAGGGCGAACCGTGGAGGAGACAATCCCATGTGCCGGAGAAGCCTCACGTGCCTTTGATCGAGACTGTTACTATAGCGACGGGCGGACCTGCGCCTTCCTCCCAAGTTGCTCTCAGTTCTCCGTCTACCCTCTGCCTCTGCCGCCTCTACGATACTCATCTCATAGAATCCTCTGTCATAGATTGTGGCATCGCATACCTCTGTGTACGGTGTATGTAGTGTCTCTGCTCTGGCTGTGTTCCTAACGGTCCCAACCTGGTATTGTTGATTTTTTTCACATACTTCTTATAGTTATAAATTTAGTTTATAGTATACATATATTCATGTAATACAATGGCTATGGTTAAAGCAACCTACAGCAAGTTACATTTCTGGTTTTATCTATTACCCGTACTATGGAGTTTTTTAAACCATGTTTAAAGATTTATTTGAATATCAAAAAGTTATCCATTAAGAGCGAATTTATCTTAATGCGCGTGCAATATATATTTAAACCTTTCTCTTTTCTCTCTCTCTCTCTCTCTCTCTCTCTCTCTCTCTCTCTCTCTCTCTCTCTCTCTCTCTCTCTCTCTCTCTCTCTCTCTCTCTCTCTCTCTCTCTCTCTCTCTCTCTCTCTCTCTCTCTCTCTCTCTCTCTCTCTCTCTCTCTCTCTCTCTCTCTCTCTCTCTCTCTCTCTCTCTCTCTCTCTCTCTCTCTCTCTCTCTCTCTCTCTCTCTCTCTCTCTCTCTCTCTCTCTCTCTCTCTCTCTCTCTCTCTCTCTCTCTCTCACTCCCTCACTCTCTCTCTATCTCTCTCACACTCTCACACACTCTCTCTCACACTCTCACACTCTCACACTCTCTCTCTCTCACACTCTCTCTCTCTCACTCTCTCTCTCTCTCTCTCTCTCTCTCTCTCTCTCTCTCTCTCTCTCTCTCTCTCTCTCTCTCTCTCTCTCTCTCTCTCTCTCTCTCTCTCTCTCTCTCTCACTCTCTCTCTCTCTCTCTATTTACGTGACAGTATTGTTTTTATATTTGGTATTTTCACGTGGTTCCGGGTAACACGCTAAGCGTAATAGGCGATTTACACCTGCTCGCTACAACTCCTCAGGTCACCTTAGGTCGTGCCGCCTCTCCCTCCACCTGATGTCTCATCGATTGCCTCAAGGGTTGCCCTGGTCAGGAGGGACAACAGGTAGCTGCGATCTCCAAGAGTAAGGAGGCCACTGACCTCGGTCCATCCCATGTTTTCATTCAGTCTTAGTGGTAGTGGGATGTTGGATGAGTCCTTGTCCGTGGTACAAACTCACAAGCATTTTTTCTAAAACAGCTGATAAAACTTTAATATATCCTCAAGATATTAGGATAATTAGAATCCTCTGAACCTTACAATCACCTCATAATTACAACCTTCAAAGCATGAGATTTGTTTATGCAAATTTTAGTCTTAAACGTGAACATAAACAAAAGGCGTGAGCTAATTTACTTTTAGCCCATCTCCTTAATTCTTTTGATTTAAAAATCTAATTTATTTTATTGTATCTTTTAAATATTTATAGTGCATTTCTATCGTTTCCATATTACACAAACATTTCATCCTTTATCATTGTGTTTCATTTGCGGGTTGGCAATTCATGTTTATATTATTGCGTGAACTTTTGTTCCTTTTTATGCTCTTTAAATGAAATATATATAATTTTTAATCTTAGTTTATAAAGTAAAACAAATATTTTTTCGATTTATGATTGTTCATTTTTAACTAAAAATTGCGTTTTACATTGTGTTCCAACCTAAAACGCCATATATGGCACATTACAGTTTATATCCGATTCAGTTCGATCATAGGAGTATATCCAATTTTTCTTGAATGTTACAATTTTATATAAACAATTTTTGAACCATTTAAATTGTATTTACAAGTTGGTTCGCTTATTCGATTCCTATCCAGTCTGGTTTTTTCATCCCTGTTTTATTTATATCAGTGATTGTAGGCTTAAATATTTTCGAATATGTCAAATGTTAAAAACATAATAATATTTATTTCTTACAAAATAAATTAATATTACTTCTGATTGCGTTGTGCAAATAGTTTTGGGTATTTTATGATTATGTATTAATTATCATGATTTTTTTTTTTTTTTTTTTTTAGTATAAGGGGATGTTGGTAAGTCTTGAACTGCTTATTTTTTTTTTTTTTTTTTTAATATGTTAATATAATTAATATATTGAGATACCCTGTTAATTCAATTATTTCAATGAAACGTTAAGTACAGAACACACTCTTTCAATAATAATATATATATATATATATATATATATATATATATATATATATATATATATATTTTATACTTTCACAAATTGAATTCATCATGAAGGAATTTTGCTAACCGAAACTTAACACTATCATTAATTTTTATTATAATCAGATAGTAAAATATATTTCCTACAAAGTTACTTAGCCTATTGCTCTCTTGTTTGATACTTCAACAAATCATTGTTATGTACAAGTAATTGATTATTATGATATCAGTGAGTCGAAAGTTCCTCTATAATATTGGAATCACATTTCTGTTCTGTTAAAGGAATTCAGTTTTCAAACGTTGAGATGAATCATTCACTTGAGAACTCATTATCAATCTAATTTATTTATTTTGGATCCTGTTAGCCGGTATTATCACAAGTGAAAATTCTTGAGAAATCTAAGGTCATCAGCATCGGTTCAAAACCCTCCCTTTATACTCATCCCCCCCCCCCTCCAACATTATTAATTTACCGTAACTACCTCTCCATTCAACTCTGTTGAAAACTTTAGACAAGCCTTTGTTTATAGTTATTAGCTGAAAAACTATATTTTCCAAACACTCAGAAGACAACCTTAATCCTTAGGCATATCCCATAATTTGGTAATCGCATTACCAGTCAACGGAAACATTTTTCTCCAGTTTAACTTCGGATTCTTGGTTCATACAAAGAAAGTAGGTTTTCAAATAACTTGAGGTGGGAAAAAAGAGATTAGTAGAATTTATCGGTTGTTTCCTGGCACATATTTATCTCTTGCTGCAATTTTTTACTACACAGACTTTATCATTATTTACAATGAACTTATTTTGAAAAATTTTACACTCGTAGATATTTGCTTTAGGATTTTTCTATCTGTATTCATTCAAAAACCCTTATCGTCTTTTTAATCTCATCCATAAATTCTCATGTATTCTCGTCTTTGTAAGATTTAACACTAAATTTTTTTCGTACTTTATTTAATTATATGATGTTTTATTATCAATTAAATTAATGAACTAGTATATTTTCTTAACAACTGGACTAATGTAATTAACAGTAGATTCCTCTTTTCGTAAAAAGCAGTTTAACTATTTTTAAATATTTTCCAAATTTAAAATAATGTTCCAGAAATCGCAAGCCATGTGGTGGGGAAAATGTAATACAACGTGATTTACAAATATGATTAATACGTTTAACTATTCTCACAGCGGAAAACACTCAAAGATTTGATTGATAGTCTAATTCTGAGGGAAAAACTAATCAACGTAAAACAAAATTTTATAATATTATTTTTACCTCTTCCATGTTGATCAATATCGATATTTTAAAGACACCTGTCATGATTGATATTATTATTTTTTTTTTTGTTAGGAGTATGGTAAAAAGCATCTTAAATATATCCATAGTATAACTAACTTGTTCAATTAATTTGAGGGGATTATGTTACATATTACATTCCCATGCACCTAGATAGGAGGATCTATTTTTAACCATTTTTGACAAAATACAAACCGTAAATAATACAACTTTGACTCAGTAAAAGCAACTTTTGCAAATAAAGAATTTCAACAGCTCAACCAATATAGGCCGTCTCCAATAAAATAGGTATTGAGGTAAAAAAAATTGTAAAATAGTCAATAATGAAAGATTACATGTTAATGAAAATGAAAAATGTTATAAGTGAGATTAAGAACAAAAAATATAATGCAGGTATCTTTATTTAATTAGATTAAAACTAACTTAAAAAGTTATTCTTTACTGGAATACCGGAGTTATCTTTTAAAGTGTATTTATTATTTAAATAATAATCAAATATTCTTTTTTTTTCTTATTAGTGAGAAAAATATTAAAATTATAAGAAAACTCGGTAATGTTTGATTATATCTAAGACTTGTAAGAACTACGTCATATAACATATAAAGACTTTAGTGAGAATAATTTACGAACGAATGATCAGTATACTGCTGCAGAGGGCACGGTCAAGGAGAGCGGATTTTCAAATATCGATTGCTATACCACGTCTCTTTTACCTTTCGCAAATCTATTTTCATTCTTCTTCTGTATTTTAATCTGTTATTTATTTGAATATACTCTGATACTGAATGTAAAGACAAATAAAATATATGACTGTTTCTCGTGTTTTTTTTTTTTTTTTTTTGTGTGTGTTTTTTTCGTTGTCCTTTTTGCTATTCAGTGTAACCATATAAACCCCAACTACTGTTTCTATCTTATGCGTGTCAAATTCATTAGCATTGCCATCATAAACTATTTATTCAACAACAATAATGATAAGATGCCTAATTACATTTAGATACTTGTGTTAGTTATTGAAAAATTATAATAGTTCAGTCTATTTTGCATCCAAAGCCATAGTTCAGATAATTCTGCACCTCATTCCTCCCAAACAATTACAATTTAAATAAAATATAATGCTTTTGTAGTTTTATCCTCCATTTAAAAACGTTACTGGCCGTTAGAGAAGCTGGAGAAGTTATTCCCAACATAAACGTATCAAAAACTATTTGGTGTTGTAAAAACAGAAACACAGGGTAAAAAAAAAAAACAGAAAAGGGGAAAAAATACTACTTGGAAAGCGTTGAAAAAATTAATTCTTGGGAAGCGTTATTACTTCAATAAATGAAATGGGCGTAGAAATTAGGTAAATAAAAATAACTGGGTAGTAGATCTTGTGTGAGAAACTGGCAAATAACGGCCATGGGATGAAATATATGAAGAATATTCATGGGAGAGGTCTAGACCGTTGCGCCATATTTGTTCCCGTTGTTGCCAATAGACTGTTCTATGGAGTCTTTGGGTGGCATCAAAATTAACAGTTAGTTTTAATTTAATAATTGAATGGGTGTTATGCTAGAAGGAGGAACGTCCATCACGTTAGCTTGTCCCATGTACTGTCACTTAAGGTGGTCTCCTTAAAAGGTGGTCCAGAAAGAGGATTGTCACGTGTTATAAAGTTTAAGAACCCGTTCCCAACGATAAAAAATATAGACTTTGTAACTTACGTTTTTGATTTTTTCAGAAATATGGTTACCGGACAATTCCCCCTTCTAGCGTTACAGTTTTCATTTATTTCAAATTATTTTCCCCTTGGTTTTGATTACGAAAAAAAAATGTAGAATGTTTGGTAGTGGTATTGCCCTATTACGTTTAGAACATTTTATAAAATACCTAAAGCCGAAATTAATTTGTCAATATTGAACGTTTAGAATGAATAACTTTCCTGTTATCTTTTATCTATCTTTCTTTCGTTTGAAGATTTTTTAAATAATATTTAAACGAACCCTCTTCTATTAAAATTTATTTGGATAATAAATGAATTTTCTGAAACATAACTTAAAACTTTAGAAAGAAAAATTACCAACAATATCTTTTCCAAGGCTTTCATTAAGTTTTACGTAAACTAACATCTTATGTTCAGTATTATACCTCAAAATGAGTTCATAATGTTGTATTTTTTTTATTGACACAACCTTGGGGTATTTCTGTGATAAGTTATGCAAAAATATATATTTACAAAAAAAGGAAGTTCATTACTCATCATCAAATATCATTCTATCATCAAATATATTTCTTGAACAACTTTACATAACGACTTTGACGATCTCCTTCCTACAAGCCAGCAGACCTAAGAAACAGAAGGCTTGAAAAAGAAGTGTATAAAAGGCTAGTCCATTAATTTCTTTAACAAATCCAAAGCCACGAAAAAGATACCTGCTTATTATTCTAACATTCCTTATTGACCATCACGATGACTTATTCAACAGAAAATACACTGATTATCAATTTTAGGTTGACAGGCGTGGATATATTCATATAGTTATTTCTTTTCTTGATAGTTTAAGACTTGATAACTTTATTATTTACTAATACATATTTACAACGGTATACATAATATACAACAAGTAAATTTGAGGAAAATGATTACAATGACATCAATAATATAGAAAGAACTACTCACTAATAGCACGTCAATAAAAATTATACATTAGAAGGTCTCTTGACTACATTCTTTTCAAATGCCTCGGAGGATTATCGAGAATTGAGTATGAGACAAGTTGGGTGACTAGTGGATTCGTGTGGGTATGGAGTTTACTATGATGAAAGAACAGTGCAAAATCAGCAAAGTATGGGACATTAAGATTATTATGGATAAGTTTGTTTGTGAGACAATAAGGAGCATTAAGGGTTTTTTGAAGGATTTTGGATTGTAAGGATTAGATACTAGAAGAATTTGATGGTTTGGTGGAGACCGCTAAGCTCAACTCTGTATGTCCAAATGGGTCTAATTACTGTAATGTAAATAAGTCTTTTGTAATTTATTGGAAGCTTTGAACGCATGTCTAGTAAATGTTGGAGTAGTCGGAAACGAAGAACAGTTTCTTGTCTTTTAAGTCTGGTATAGAACATTAAGATAAATAGATTTAATATAAAAATAGTTTTAGCTATAGAGGTGAGATTTTTGACTTTTTGAGCTATTTTTAGTCTTGCTTTATGTGCTTAAATTAAGAAACCTTGTGATTCAGGGGAGTGTGTTTCGTTCAATGGATAAATTTTTAAATTTTATTTCATATTTCAATTAAACTATTAAACTATTTCGAAATATGAAAAAAAAAAGTTATTCTCAGTATCCTAATCATTCTTCAAGAGGGAGAAAGTCAGAGCTCATCTAATATTTTTATTTAATAAAAGGTATTTAAAGTTTTTATTTTTATTTTTATTTTTTTTTTAGATTTTCCTGTAAGACCTATAAGATTTGTGACTGTTGTATTTGTAGCTAATAAGGCTACACTTTTACACTTTTTTAGGCAATGTAAACTCATTATTTTTAATTAGGAATATATGTATAAGAGTGTGATTTCCCTGTTATTTTATCTCATTTTTTTATTCATTCTGAAGGGATAAATACATTGAGAAGCTGCACAATGTTGTAATATAAAACAACATAATTCTTAATTGTTTATTTAAGAATACGGATAGCGCTTTTATCTCTATTTGACCCCCTCCGTTTAAATGAAAAAGATTTTTCTTATGGTTAGAAGAAAATTTAGGAAAATTAAAAAATGTTTTTTAGTCAATCGTTTCTCAAAATCATCTCTTCAATACATTTTAATGTTGGTGGTCTTTTTCACCTAGCATACTTACTGAAAATATTACTTATTACTAAAAATTACTGTAGTAGTTGATCAATAATTTTAATATTGATCCTTATTTTAATGGAACAAGCTAATGAAAACTTTTGATAAGGCAAGGCGTAAGGAGTTATGCTAACCCTCAGTGCAGTGAGGTTCTGCAGGTTTTACTTTCCATCCGAGGGACTGTTAAGACCACAGAATACAGAATATAGTTGAAGGGGCAGAGGGACTAATGCCGTACAGTTCCCCTGGCTCCAGTTCGGCCGGCTCTCCCCCCACCACCTTCACCCCGGGCTAGTTCCACCTCAGGCTTATTTAGAAATTTATCATCTAATATTTAGGCTTCAACTCTTACGAATTTTATTGGATTCCATCTAATTGTTCAGAAATTTATCACAGTCATGCATAGTTAGGTAGTTTAAGAGCGAAAATAAAACAGAATATTACTAAAAGAAAATTACTAATTTATTAATTTTCGATCTTATTTTATTTTTATGTATATTATCATTGATATTTTTCAAAAAATGGTGGATTCGGACATTAAAAAATATCATTCCGATCGATCTGATTAATAATGAGTAGGGCTCGGATGTTTATGCATTTGCCTATTTTAATATATGCTTCGTATATCACTATTATGACTTTTGAAACATGTTTAGGACCAAAACGGTTCCATTAAAGCAGCTTTTATGTGGCATATTTATGCATATTCCAGTGGTTTTTTCATATTTATGCATATTTTCGTGGTTTTTGCATATTTTAATTGCATTTTCATATTATATTGCGTCAAACGTTTCATTTTTTGAAAAAATAAAGTTTAGAGCCGATAAAGAATTAATGCATCAGACACACAGAATACCACGAAAAGCCACGGCTTTTACTTCATAGCAGATTACTGTTTAAATGCTGAGAATCCTCTCCCCTTTCTTTAACTCCCAAACAAAGTACGCAAACGCATTTATTTCAGTTTGCATCGTTTACAGCGTCACCCACATTGATAAAGATGCCAAAACTAAAGTGTAAAACGATTGAATTAGTGAACAAGTATTTACGAGATTTCCCAAACGAAACTTTTCGAGCCGATTTCGCGGTTTTATATTGCACAAGTTGCAATGTAGTGGTTTCAACTGCTCGGAAGTCTTAAGTGACACAGCATATTGGAACGACCAAGCATAAAGAAAACCTAAAAGCGAAACAAAAGGCAACTAAATCGTTCCTTACTCCGTCAACGTTGTCCATTAAAATATCCCCAGTTTTTCACGACCTATGTCGTGCATTTGTTAGTGCTGATATTTCATTTTATATAATTAACAACCCCCGAGTTAAAACACTTTTTGGAATCAAACACTGGCCTCAAAATGCCCGACGGTAGTACTATTCCAAAAAATTATCTTTCCGATATTTACGAGGAGACAATAGTGAAAATCCGCGGCCATATCAAAGACGGTCCAATTTGTGTTTCTGTAGACGAAACTACTGTCGCTCTTGTAAGGTACGTAGCTAACATTATTATCGGAAAGCTCTCTGAACAACCATCTCAACCTTATCTTGTAAATTTACAACTCTTAAATAAATGTAACCATGAGACAATTGCCCGATTCTTTGATGAGTCGATGTCCTTGATTTGGTCGAACGGAATTCTACAAAACAAGGTATTTCTTTTTATTCCTGACACTGCACCATACATGGTCAAGGCTTCCAAATCGTTGAAAATATTCTACCCTAATTTGATTCACGTAACCTGCCAAGCACATGCTCTTCACAGACTTGTAGAAAAAATCAGAAATGAATTTGAAGATGTTGCTGGGCTCATCTCCAATGTGAAAAAAAATCTTTCCGAAAGCGCCGAGTCGTGTAAAACTTTTAAAACAGACCCACCCAGAATTAAATTTACCTCCTGAACCAAATACCACAAGATGGGAAACATGGCTAGAAGCAGCCAGTTACTACTCAATAAATTTCGACAAAATTAAAAATGTTTTAAACTGGACGATACAGCAGTGGTTTTAATTCTAAAAGCCCAAAATTTACTCCATATGAATTCGTTGAAAAATAATTTATGCTTCATTCCGACTAACGTTGGATTTTTAGTTAGTCATCAAAAACCTGGAAACAAAAAATTTATAGCTGCCAGAAAGCTTAGCAATGGTAGAGGATGCTATAACAAAACTAAAAAAAATATTCAAGGATCTTACAGTTCCAAAATCCGTTAAAAAGTAGAGGATGTTTGTAAAAAAAAAATCCGGGACTTGAAAATTTACAAATGATCAATAACATTCTTAAGAGAACCATTAGGAAAGAAGATGGTCCAAAACGCCGCGATAATTTTAAGTATGCATTTATTAATATTTATAATTACCACTTATGAAAGTATTCTTTTAATTTCTAAAATAACAATGTTTTTACATCTTCATGTAAATCGAGAATTTTTTTTCTTCGGTTGAACTCGGTAAGTATTGATATATGGATCTGAAGTTACTAGGAGCATATTCATCACGTCTTCATTTGTTGATGTTCTTGAGCACTTTCGAGAATGGTCTAACCGAAAGTGTCGTAAGTCTTTATTTCGCGCTTCTTGCGCTTCCTCGGATAAAGCACCTATTGGCAAAATAGCGGCTGATATTATTTTCGCACCATGAAGAAGGACTTTATGGACAGTAATAGGCATGTAGTACCATTTGTATAGTTGCACGAATATTTTTGCTGTATCTAAAGCATATTCCCCGAACTTCTGAGGATCTACAGCTTGCCCACAGTTGATAGTGTCCAAAATAATGCGGAATCGGTGTATAAGATCTTGATTGATTCCAGTTATTTCAGCTGTCAAGGCAGGATTTTCAAAAAAATCTGCGCGCAGAATTTCCATCATTTGTAGTTCCCACTCCCTGCTTGATCACATCGATGTTGAGGCCCAAAATCTGTTTGAATTTCTTTTGTATTTCTGATTTAGTTTCGTCTTTCAACTGTCTTGTTTCGGCATTAGATCTCCAAGATGCAAAAGGCTTATTATAGGCTACGTGTAGGATGCATTCCATGAATTTTATACGAGCATGAAGGGGTGACAACCCCATGTAAAGCGCCTCTTCTTGTTCAGATTTAAGTTTTATTTTATCTAAATCGTTCATTTCGGATGGTTTAGCTTTGCAGATAAAACATCCGGCCATTGCTGACGTTTCTGTGACTGTTTGCGCAATTTTACCATCAATCATAGAAAATATTAGTTTATGTTTCACGCTGATTAACCTGCCATCGACATTGATGGCCGATTCAGTGAGCTGTATAATTTCATTTCTGATTCTGTCCACTTCATACTTAATAGTAAGCGGATTTTCTCTAAGGAACTGAAATTGAAGAGGACGACAATATCTTGTAGAAGATGGTCTAGTGTTTTCCCACATGATTAGAGAAGAATTAGTACTTTCACTTAAATGAAGAGGTACGAGAGATGACAAAAAAATATTTGCATCAGAGGTGTTTTCTCCTAAAAATGTCTGTTTAAATTCATTATGACCAGCAGAGCCGTCGCAACCCCATTTCGATACTAGAGTAAGATTGTGACTAATCTTATCAAAATCTGTTCCTGATTTGGTCTTTAAAATCCTAGAAGCTGTGTGGTCAAGTAACTCCTGTAAACCCACTTTACTGTAACTCTCCGTTGTTTCGACATTAGACGGGTAACATTCTTTTTTCGATGCAAGAACTTGATTGTAGGAAGGAAAAATGTTACATCCTATTTCTTTAGCTGATTTCCTCAGAATTTCGTATTGATATTTTGAGAGGGACGCGTCTAGGATTAGTGCTAAAGCTTTATCAGGACTGAAACATTTAACTGATTCTCCAGAAATTTTCTTGGCTGCTGCTAGGATTATATCATCGGAAAAACTATTACGGAGACTTTTAATTTTATATTGTTGGGATCGAGCACAAGATTCGTTGAAAGCCTTTTCAGGGCGTCCACCCAAGTCATGGGTAGTCCATGCACCTGTATTTATTTGTGGAATGCTAATATTTATGGATTTATTCTCAAGCCATGTTTCATTTTTTTGTTTAAAGTACCGTTTGATTCTACGAGCCTCTCGCCATTTAATGTTAAAACGTGGTAAAAAAGTTTGACATAAATACCCTTGTATTGTTTGAAGAAGGTCCGGTGTTAAATATCGATGATCCTTCTTAATCTGCCCAATGGATTTTTCTATATCACGACCACTATTCAACCAAATATCAACTAATTCACGATTTGACAATTGAAAATTCATTTTATCGGTGTCACTAGAGCAAGTAACAAATGGAAACTATTTGGAATTGAATACACAATAATAATAAATATGTTTTGAACATAATAAAAAAATAGGGTTTTTTTTCGCTATTTGAACCACTCAGCCCTTCTGTATTAGAGACCTTTTATACGTGCTCCGGTGCCTTCTGTGGACGTTGATAGATCATTTAGTAAATATAAAAATTTTTAGTTCTGACCGGCAATGTTTACTTTTTAAAATTTGAGGATGTATGGTGTTGCCAAAAATTTTACAAATGAATAACTTATCTTTATAAATCAACTTCTTTTCTTCAATTTTTCTTATACCTTTATAAGTTACTTATTATAACCTTTTTTTAGTTAGTCTTATTATAAAATAAAATACTATTACTAATAACTAATAAAATACTTTAATTGTTTGTGCATATTATTTTGTTTTACCTGCATATTTATCAAAAATAAATGCATGTTATATGCACATAATTTTAATATTTAATTGCATAAACATCCGAGCCCTAATAATGAGTAATGAGAGCCATCTTCTAAAAAATGTGAAAATCTAGAAAAAACGTTTCTCCCAAGGTATTGTTTTAGAAGTAACGAAAGCAAATTTTCTATTCTCTATTTAATTAGTTTATTTTCTTTTTCTTCACACAGTTTTTGTAGGCACAGTTTTTCTTCTTAAGGTTTTAAATTTGTTTTTTCTTTTCAACCTGTATTTTTTTTTTTTTTTTTTTTTTTTTTTTTTTTTTTTTTTTTTTTTTTTTTTTTTTTTTTTTTTTTTTTTTTTTTTTTTTTTTTTTTTTTTTTTTTTTTTTTTTTTTTTTTTTTTTTTTTTTTGTAGAAAGTGAATTTTCAGTGAAGCTTAGTGAATCAGCTGTATTTCGAAGCTGTACAGATCTTTCATCATGTTTTTTTGAGCTCGTTTATGTTTTTATTAGTGATCTCCTAACATTTTTTAAATCTCTTTTTATTTGGAGACCTAATATTTTTCAACCAGGTCGCAAGCCTTTTTATTGGCCACCTTTCCTAAAAAAAAAAAATTCAACATTAAACTATTAAGTTTAAATACCTACGTATGTGGGTAAAGCAGGTGGAAAGCGTAAGAAGTTATATATACCTTTATAATTGCCTGTCTCAAATGATCTGGGAAATCAAAAAACCGACTGAATTGCACCTTTCTTTAGATTTACTCGAAATGAAGAAGATCTGTCAAAATAGTCCTCTTTAAATGTTTTGAACAAATAACACTTGTATTTGTTGGCTTCCATTTTTCTTGCCTCAGGGCTTG
This sequence comes from Euschistus heros, assembly GCA_003667255.2. Taxonomy (NCBI): domain Eukaryota; kingdom Metazoa; phylum Arthropoda; class Insecta; order Hemiptera; family Pentatomidae; genus Euschistus; species Euschistus heros. The sequence goes on along the minus strand of RCWM02000071.1, from coordinate 727,805 downwards.
AACCCACTTATTTCGTTCCTCTTCAACTGAAGGGAAGCTGAGGAAAAAATAAAAGGTAAAATTGGAACTGTTCACCTTTTAAAGATTTATTCAAATCTAAAACTATATTATTGATGTAAAACATCTTCTTATGGTTTAATGTTTAACATTCGAAACTAGTTTTCAAATAAAAATAATTTCAATAGAATTGACAATTAATTTATCAATCCTAATTGAATATACAGAATATTCTGTATTATGTGGTTACAATACCTACTATTGTTAATAGGGGAGTTTAACAATAAAGTTAAAAAAGCTCCACAATAAACATATTTTTACTGTGGAGAAAGGGAGAAAGATTTGTTTCTCAATTTATTGAAAAACTAAACTGTGTACGTTTAAAATGTACCGGTGAAGGGTTATTGGAGGGTTTAAATCCTGGTTGGACTCCTTCCTAGAACATCCAAACACGACATTATTTAATCCAAATGAGAAATAAAAAATAAAAAAAAAACACATACACACAACAGAGACCTAACAATTACCAATTGTTCCAAATAAACAAGGGACAAACATTGGTACTGACCCCCCTCCCCCCACCTGCCCACCGCTTCTATCATATTCTGTATTCTGTGGTTACGACTTACTAGGGGACGTTTTGACTTATAACTCACAGATTTGAATGCCGATTTTTGTGTAGGTAGTAGGGACCTATAATAGTGCAAAACTAGAGTTATAGCCGCCAATGAGCATTGGGTGCCGATTCAGGTTTTATTTTTTTCTCAGCTCTTAGTCAAGATAGAGAAATGATTCTTTCACGTTAAACTGTAGTTTTGTTTCCTATTTGATATAAAAATACTTTCGTTATGCTCAAGGTACGTCCCGGCTTTAGGGTGCCCTAAAATTATAAAAAAATGACAAAATTCAAATGAAATCCGCTTCGTTACTGAGAATATTTTCATTATATAACATTTATCACTAGGAGCTATATTGGTCTGAATGAAAATTTAAAAAAAAGTTTTACTTACATTTTTTAAGTGTTGAAACGTTTTTTATACGGTCTTGTCTTGTAGATGTTGCTCGGATCGAAAAATCGACGACAGTTCCTTTATCAAGAATTTAATGCTAAAGATGTTTTGTTATATAGTATTCGTCACTATGGCCTGCTGCTTAGGAGCTATATTGACTTGAATAAAATAAGCTACGTTTGAAACCGCTATTATATCTCAACTTTGCTTATTTAGAATTATCATTGATTGTTAATTTAATTTAATTATTAATTTAAGTAATTTGATCGGCTTAGTTCTGAAATGTAGATTGGGAAACGCAGTAGATTATAGATAGATACATCCATGGCCTATTGTTTTTTCCAGTGAGGGAGATTTTGAGTTTGACGTGGATATGTTTTTAGGCTGGGATATATGGTTTGATGGGATATATGGAGTACGGTCAACTAGGAAATGAATCGTCATTAACAATTTCTCATGAAGAAGTGTTTGCTGGGTTGGGGGAGGTGCTTCAGGAGTTAGAAGGCAGATCTGAAGCAGCATCGATCGATTTGATTGTTTTTGAACAATGTATAAATCGTACGGCGGAAAATAGAATGTCGGTACTCAAACAAAAGAAAATTAGTGACTTTTGAAGCCATAAACTTTTTCATTTACCTATGTTATAATGTTACTTATGTGTATTATCATTGCATATACAATGTGCATTATTTTGTTCTTAAATAGATATATGTATTACGTCGATTTCCCAACGTTATTGTTTCTTATATTTTTCTCTTACTTTTTTAGGACTTTGAATATCCAAGGATTTTTTTATCCGAGTATACTCAGTCCCAACCAATTCGTTTGTTCGAGTTCCAAGGTTTATTGTTGTTTGTTATTATGTGGTTACAATACTTACCGTTGTTAATATAGGGGAGTTTAACAATAAAGTTAAAAAAGCTCCATATTTTTACTGTGGCGAAAGAGAAGAAAGACTAAACTGTGTACGTTTAAAATATACCGGTGAAGCGTTATTGGAGGGTTTAAATCCTAGTTGGACTCTTTCCTAGAACATCCAAACGCGCCACAACACGACATTATTTAATCCAATTGAGAAATAAAAATACACATACACACAACAGAGACCTAACAATTACCAATTGTTCCAAATAAACACGGGACAAACAGTGGTACTGACTGGGACAGCCGGGGTTAAGGTGGTAAGGAAAGCGCTCCTAGCCGGGAGCCATCTCCCTCCACCTACCCACCGCTTCTATCATATTCTGTATTCTGTTGATATATCTGACTAGCAGCTTGATATAAGTCTGCCGTGGGTTCGTATTTAGAGATATTTACGCTCTGTAAATAATGATTTCTCAAAATCGTCCCTTTTTCATAAAGATCAACATATACTTTTTTTTCTTTTTTACTTCCACTTCTTGAAGTGCTAGCCGCAGAGATATGTGCTTTTTTTTAAGTTGGTTTTATTGATCAACACTTGATCTGTCATTTTTTTTATTTTATTCTAATAGGATCAACTCTTTGATAGGCATCACAATTATGTTGAAAAGCACAGGAAAAGTTGTTGTTGTTTTTTTTTTTATTCATTAGACGCCAGTCACTTGAATGTTACGATCAGTAGATTATAGGAAAGTGATTATAAATATATTAGCACTAAAGTAAATGTTGGAGTAGTCGGAAATGACGAGCAGTTTCTTGTATTTTAAGTCTGGTATGTATCATCTAAAACAAATACACAATTTTGAAAAAAACTGCTTACACGTATATCAAAATTAATATAATTGATTCTGAATATAGCTGTAATACGGTAACTGTTTTTATATTGCCGTTTCAGATTCTTACAAAGGCCATGGCAAGATTGTATAAGCGTTGTATAATATCCAGGTCCCCATAAATACTGATGTTGTTGAGGATTATGTAATAACGAGCCTTTTAAGGCAGTTCTAATCGATTTCAAGAGGTTCGCTAAGTGAATGTGCCCAGTGTACAGAGGTGAAGAAAAACGTCAATTATATTGTTTAATCAAAACTTTGAAAAGTAGGACGATTAATACTGGAGCCGACTTTGTTAAAAAAGATCATTAACTATGGAAATCCGCAAATAAAGAGCATTGATTGACACTATTAAGCCACTCAAAAACCCTGAAACCCTGTTTATTTGTGAATTCGGTTGCTAACCACAAAACGGTCGATTTCTATACTTCATTCGGATCCACATATTTAATTTTTTTTTTTTTTTTTGTAATTTAATTGAATAGGTATAAGTAAGTTTTATTATCAATTTTTAGCTCAATATAACATTGCATCTTTGTAACCTCTCAAGCAGAATGGTGGTCGCCACCTAACGGTAAATTTTCAAACTTCACTGTTAGCCACAATTATTTTAAATAACAAATAAATTAAAAATTAATCGATTTTATCATTGATAAATCTTCCTGGAACTTTAAAGCTGTTGTGGTTAAAATTTGGTCCAGATTGGTTCAGTAGTTCTTGCGGTTACAGATCACAAACGAAAATGACTTGTCTTTTTATATAATTAGGATTTATAATGATATTTAATAAATTTTTATCGATCTTAATATTTTTATGGCAAATTTATTTGGAAGTATGTAAGTTTCTATTGCAACTATATCTTTTTTATAAATTCGGAACTGTATTCCAACAACCTAGGTGAATTTGAGATTCAAGATTAGTACGAACATATTAATGTTACATCGTCACACCAGAGATAACACAGAATGGACTAGGTGTTACTCTCATTTGGAATATGTTGTTATAAGTATCTTAGTCCACTTAAATGGTAGTTCGAATAATTATGTCTATTAGGATTTATCAATATAGCTTCAGCTTTTTAAACATTTAAGAAAAAAAAAAAATGTATTATAATCTATCTATTACTAACTAGGATCAGAATATGTACATTTAAATGAATAATTTTAATTGACAAATTATTAAGCTAAGAATATGTTGGTCAGCATGGAGCAGTAAAACAGTGGAGAATAGAAATAATAAGTGATATTAATGACAGCCGATTGTTTGTTTTGATAGTGTCAGAGAAATAAACATATTTCATTTTGCCAATAATTATTGTTAATAGTTTAATATTGACTATCGCAGTGTACAATCCATGATTAAATTTCTTTCAGCTTTCATAAACAAGCCCACCAATGGAACCAATGGAAGTTCAAAAGTTATAATAAAGATAGTGAATCTCGTTTGATTTCATAGAAACAGTTATGATATTCATGTTCGCACAGTACAATAGAGCTAGTAGCCAATCTCAGAAGTTGGGAGACAAGGGGCTGAAGCAGTATCGAATTGGAAGGATACTGACCGCTGTAGAAGTTGACAGAACAAGAGATAGCAGGGACAGCTACTTCCTGTCAAGTATTGATGCTTCAGCTTTGTGCACACTCCCTATGGTAGAGCATTCTGTGGTAACAATAACATCTGCAATGACAACTTGCCAACAATTGGACCAGATACCCTCTTCCAGATTCCTGGGAACAGAACTGTTCAACAAGCTGAAAGCTACACTTAGTCCTGTCGACTTGATTAACTAGAAACGTGTGACTCTCATTCAGCTTTATTTATCTTAAAGTAATAAGATAAAAGACAGTGTAGTTTAAAAAAATTAAAATCTTGAAAGATGCAAAAACCATTTCACTGAATTGAAATATAATTATATATTATCATGATGTATTGTGTATTAATTATTAGATACCGTAAACGGGGGGCTACTTTTAACAGGTTTTGCGCATTTTGCACTGCAGTGTGATCGTTTTTGTGGATATTTTAAATTTTCTTGGATCCAGTAGTAGCTATACAACTCAGCTTCAAATTCCCGCACGAGTGATTCCACTATCTTCCATACGAGGGAAGGGGAAATCATTCTTCGCTTGTTCAGAGTAGCCTCTCAAAGAGGGGCGGCAACTAGACTGAGTTTTGCCTCAAAAACGCTTGCCTCGGTGTCTTCTTTAATTTAACACTTTAAGTTTTTGAAAAATGTTTTTAAAGGTTTTTTTATGTTTTGAGTCGAAAAACCTCGACAAATAAAAATCACTTTTCAGCAAAATGCTACCGTAAATACGCCAATTGGGCTCACTTCATCACCAGATTTGTTGAATGAACACAAATATTATTAATAATGTTGGCAGCTTTTATAAAAATATAGCTCTTAAATTAACAACTTACAATCTATCTAAGAACACAAACTTAATTAAGTTTTCAAGGTCCAAACAAAACATACAAGGAAAATTTGAATAAAATCACAAAATTACTTAAGAAAAAGAAATAAAAGGGTATGTAACTTACAATTTTCAATTATATTTTAATTATTTGTTTAATTTTATTTTATTGTTCTTGGTTTGTTAATTTTACGAGTGTCTGATAAACTATCATCCTTCTTGTTTATCATCAAATCAAAATCAATTTTAATTATATAATACTGGCATAAATCTAAAATAGCGTTACTTATAAATATGAATGATATTAATTGTTCATATTCCCCAAACAACAAACCAGACCATAACACAATGTTTATAGTAACACCGTCTTCTATAAGGTGTCAACATTTTTTTCAACGTAGCCCCTCCAAGCTGCCTTTTTTTGTATAATAAAAGATATAACATTTAAAAATGAGTTAGAGACATGGAACCAAAAAGAAAATGTTGCTGAATATATTGGTGATCAATGTATTACTCATATGAAATAATCCTGCTGCCGTATAAGCCAGGACAGATGAGGTATAGACACATTTATAAAAACACCCGTAAAAACTGATACCGCAAAAAAGCTTACAGCGGTCAAGGACGCCCAACATGTGCACTTATCGCGATTGCAGCACATTCTATGTTTAATCTTTAAATGATTAGTACAAACCGGACTAGCTTGCAAATTGAGCACGCCCAAAGCATTTTCGTTTTAGAAGAGCGTTTGTCTAAAGCAGCACCGCATGTTCAAAGTAGCCCTCGTTACCGGTATACGGTACCGAATGAAGTCTTTATTCCTATTTGGTATCGAAAGAAACAGGATTCGAAGATTACAGAATGATGTGTAGCAGCAGTGGCTTAGCGAGGGGGGGGGGGGGGACATCATGGGGGCATCATGCCCCGAAAGCTAATCACAAAGGTGCGCCAAATGGTACACAAAACAAAAAATTGCTGGATGATTTTTATTTTTGTTATAATTGATTTAAAACTGGAAAATATATTTTTAATTTAGTGCCAGTGTAATATAATAAATGTTAATTCGTAAATAAAAAGGAAAGAATGGGAGGGGGCTAAAAAGGTATTGTGCCCCGGGCGCGAGTTAAGCTCGCTACGCCACTGTGTAGCAGTAACGATCCATTTATGCCTGAATGAAAGCACTTTGCAACTCTTACTAATGTTATGCCTACAATATCAACGAGCAGGATTATTAAAATGGTTATAAGATGTCATGTTATATTGCAGAATGATATATTTGACAAATTTCGCTGACAGTTTGGACTATATTTTACTGCAGTGATGTCACCATATTTCTAAGCACCATTAGAGGCCATTCTGAAACCTGGATAAATGAGGAAGTGTAGCTACTCTAACAAGGGGAGGACACACTCAGTCTCTGACGGATCTTGTTGGCAATTTTTTTTGGAGGTTCCTGGTCAAAAAATATTAGACACGTATTTTGCCGTTCCGACAAATGGGCCCTAGGAGCCGAGAAAAAAAAAAAAAAAATAGCATTGAACTAATTGATTTTTTATCTCGAGTTTAAAAAATGATCTCGACATGATTCTTGCACCAATATTTTTAGTTTTGATTGCGGATTTCAGGAAAAATACAGTCGCTCCATAGATTTCGGTTTAGGTTAATTAAATTCTAAAAAAATGATTAGTTTTTCAAGTAAACTATCTCTATAGATTTTTTGACACAAAAATTGACATCAGATTCTAATTCAGCACCCTCAAAAACATTAAAAAACGCTTATTCAACCAAATCAAAAAAATATCATTTTTTTCACCCTCTTCGAGGAAAATGAAATTTTTAAACAGATTATTGGTTGCACACCTTTAAATCGCCATTACTTTGTCACACAATTCACTGGTTGGTATCGCTGGAAAGAGAAGCGTCTCAGCTTCCAAAAAAATTGGAAAATCCGAAAAACATATTGATTTTTAACTTGAGTTTGAAACCAGATAGGATGATGAAACCAAATACATTTCATGTGTATTAAAACCCTATATTTTGTGTAAAAAAATAAAGTTGATACATTAAACCGATTTAGGTCAGGCAAATTTTGAAGCTTAAAATATTTAGATTTTCTATTTGGATGAAATTTAATATTTAAGGGTTCTTTTGAATGCTGAATTCGAATCCGATGTTGGTTCTTGTGAAAAAAATAAGTATGTTGAACGTACTTCACTTGAAAAATTTTAGCTTTTGAACTGTAAAATGTGGTAGAAAATGTTTTTAGCCCTAGAATTCCATTCCAGCACCCTCAAAACTCAGGAAACGTATGTGTGTATGTGTGTGTATATATATATATATATATATATATATATATATATATATATATATATATGGGGGAACATATAATATAATAGATCATTATATATATATATCATATAATATATTGATACTATGTAGAGCGAGGAATAGAGGATATATATATATACTATATATATATGGGAAAGGATTGATATAGGAAAAGTTCAATATTTCAATAAAAATATATTATGGTCTATAGGAATATGCTTTATAATATAGGATATATATGTTTGGATGTCATGATAATGTTAATCAGGTAGATTATGGGAAGCAATGGTGAATTGAATGGGGAAGATCATTGATGTTGGAATTAATCAGTCGAGGGGAAATGCTCGAACCTTGAGCTACTCCTGACTGTAGTGCGAGGAAAGAGGATAGGCCTTGGTTAGGAGTGGCGACTGCTTGGGTGCGATGGGAAAGGAAAGATTGAAACCAAAGGAGGGAGCTGTAGGAAAAGTTCAATGATTTCAATTTGGAAAATAGTGATATAAGAAAAGTAAAAATTATTGTCGTTAAATGCTGGCGGAGGTAAGGGCTGGGTTGGTCGAGAAGGAGCAGATGAAGTGGAAGAAACGAAATAGAAGTTTAACTCATCCGGAGTGACAGGAAAGACTCCCGAGGGAGAGGAACTAGGAGGATCACACAAGAAAAGTTTGCGGAGGAGCAGCCATTTGGATTTAGGATCGGGTGCAGATGAAAGGGCTTCGTGGAAGAAATTGGATTTAGTTCGCCGGATCGTGGATTGTGTTAAATTTCTAAGAAACTTAAACGCTTGATAGTCATCTTCAAGCCTGGTACGTCTGAAGCGTCTTCGGGCAGCCTCTTAAATCTTTAATATCTTGGTTCATCCAAGGAGCAGGGCGACGCCGGCGAAATGTTGTGGTTTTAAGAGGAGCATGGGTACCAAGGATGGATAGGAGATTGGTGGTGAGTAATTCAACCATGGTATCAATTGAGGAGCAGGAGTAAATTGGATTCCAATCTATGGTTTCGAGATCGGATAAAATCTTATCTCGGGTAAGGGAGTCTATGTTACGGAAGGAGATTGTTTTAGGAAGGAACCGAGGTGTTGGGATATCATATGATATTTGTATCAGGTCATGGATAGGAAAGAAACAGGGCGTTGACTTGAGGAAAGAAGGTTTTTTGGAGAATCTATGACATGCAGGTCCAACCAAGTTTCGGACCCGCGGGAGTGGTGGGTGGTATTGAATGGTACAATAAAAAGGTGAAGGGAAAAAAAAAGGTTTTCAATGTAGATTTTGTCATAGGAGTTAGATAGGAGATTGACATTCAGGTCACCGGAGATGATTATATTAGAGTAGAGTGGAACATAATGGTAAAGGTTAGATTCGAATGATAGGTCAAAGGGAACATGTGGGGGACGGTAAATCACTACATACAGGAGAGGATGGGCATTAATGGATATTTCAACAAATAAGGACTCAATGTTTGGGAGATTTGAAGGAGGTGAAAGAAAAAGGATACGAGACTTCAGGCAATCATGGACATAAAGCGCTACTCCACCGCCGGTCCGGTTAACTCGGTATATACATACACACACACACACACACACACACACATATATATATATATATATATATATATATATATATATATATATATATATATATATTTGTTTAATTGGTATCCATATATATACATACATTTCCTGAGTTTAGAGGGTGCTGGAATGGAATTCTAGGGCTAAAAACATTTTATACCAAATTTTACAGTGCAAAAGCTAAACTTTTTATACTTTTTATATATTTTTTTCACAAGAACCGACATCGGATTCGAATTTAGCATTCAAAAGAACCCTTAAATACGAAATTTCATCCAAATAGAAAAATAAAAAATTTTAAGCTTCAAAATTTGCCTGACCAAGTGAAGTGGTAGGCAACTTTTATTTAAATTGATAAAAACATTAATTACGCTTAGACGGTTTAACGTATCAACTTTATTTTTTTTACACAAAATATAGGGTTTTAATACGCATGAAATGTATTTGGTTTCATCATCCTATCTGGTTTCAAACTCAAGTTAAAAATCAATATGGTTTTCGGATTTTCCAATTTTTTTAATAGGTTATTATTCATCGAATTTTACATTTATATGCATCAAAAGAAAGCTGAGACGCTTCTCTTCGGCTCCACGAACGGTATCGCTTCCCCGTCAATTCTGACGACAGTCGATGATGTACTGCGGTTATAGCAGTCACAGTCACATATCATTACTCCTTGCTATATAAGATTATTTTAACAACACAATTTTTTTTTAATGCTTATGTTATTATCTTTATATTACTTCCTTTTTTTTTTAGTTATTAATTAATCATTTATGATGTTAATAGTTGAAAAATAACTATCATTTAAAATGAGATAGGGGCATTAATTGAATATAAAATAGCACCATAAACCTAAAATTTAAGATTCATAAGCTAAGATAACTAATCTAATGATTAGTTGATATAATGAAATAATTTGTGAATAAAATAAAAAATCTGAGTGGTTTTTAAAACTTTTTCAACTACTAACCCTAGATATTAATTACTTGATCGGACATAATAATTGATTTCAGTCAGATGATATATCAAGCATATAACAACTATTTATGTGTTGTATATATTTTCTTTATTAATATTTTTTTAAGGAGTGCAGACGTTTAGACCTGCCTTGCAGGTCTTCTTTAGCCCTTTTCAGGGCTCAGTGTACTACAGAACACTATAACTTGATAGATTGTTTGGAGAAGCCTCATCATTCAAAAACATTAAATAAGGTTAAGAAAATAAGAGGTGAAAAAAATTAAATGATATTTTGTTATTATGTTTTTGTTGTTTTACTGTGCGTGTTTTTATCTTTCTCCTGACTGTATCCCTGATCTTTTTACATTATTTAACAGTCAACTAGAAATTTCTTATTAATTCATAATTAAGGATGGTGCCCTATTAAGGCCCACCTAGGGTTTGGAGGACTGTAGCTCGGAAGCTAACAAATCAATTTGCATCAGATTCGCCCACAGCTTTGTTCAATCTATCTACTCTCATAATCACACAGAATTTCTTTTTTTGAAACAAGTCTTGTACCATATTTTTGCGTTATTGTAAAAATTGCTTTTAGGTCATATTTGGACCCCGGTTTCCAAATACGGCCTATGCATTAAATTTATTTTTGTTTACCTAGGAAAACACAAAATCGGAATTCAAAATATGATCCTAATGAAAAAAACTTTATTCAAGTACAAATTAATGAATCAATGAAATATTAATATGATTATTGTAGTGAAAAAATCCTAGTAGTGTCCATAGACCTCTGTTTTTTTTTCTTTAGGAGGAGCCATCTGCACTGAAATACCCCAACAACAATAAATAAAACAAGCAATTAAATATAAGTACCTGATAATAATTGGTTTGGCAAAACATGATTGAAATAACAACAGTTTCGTTATATGTCCTACCCAGAAATTAATATTATTGGTGATACGTAACATTATACAGTGAGGTTAGAAGTTCTTTAAGTAGATTAATACCAAAAATATAGTGAAGTTAAGTTATATAGGACGTGCACAACGGTTAAACGGATTACCGGAGCAAAGCCCAACTTGCTCCTACAGATAAGACTGAAAATAATTTGCTTTTCTTTATATTTTTTTATTTTTTGATTGTTATTGTATTTCGTTAACTTGTTTAATCTCTATTAATTTGTGCCAACCTAATAGATATAAAAGATAAATACTTTTTACTTTCAATTGATTTTGTTCCTCCGGTTTTATTAACCTAACTAAATTAAACTTACATGAAATAAAATATAAGAGAATAAAAATAATAGGAAAATATGAACAAGCTACCCGATATTCCATCTCCAAACTTAAAAAGGGTTAAAAGAAGTTGGAAAAGTATAAACGATTCCAATGAAATAGAAAATATTAAAAAATAAAAACCAATTTCTTGTAATTGAAAGAGATGAAGAAGGAGACCTTAGAAATGTTTCACCTTTTTTAATATATAAATCAATAAATAATCATTTTGGCGAACCTAAAAACGTAAAAAAATTAAGAAACGGAACAATTTTAGTTGAAACAAGTAGTAGAAAACAATCCGAGAAATTATTAAAACTAAATAATTTTGGTTCAATAATAAAAATCAAAATAAACCCCCATGAAAAATTGAATATAAGCAAGGGAGTAATATTTTGTCCAGACTTAAACGGAATTGAAGAAAAAGAAATATTAGAAGAACTAGGAAAATTTAACGTAAAAGAAATAAAAAGAATAGTAACCAAAAAAACAGGTACGTACACATTTATATGTGCTCACCTTCTCATTACCCACACTCTCAGATTTTATTTACATAGGATTTCAAAAAATAAATATTAAGATGTATGTACCGAATCCAATAAGGTGCAGAAAATATCTAGAATTCGGCCACTTCGCTGAGAAATGTTCAAAAACACCTATTTGTGCATATTGTTCTAAATCAGAACATAAAGGTTCACCGTGTGAATCAATAGTGCCCATATGTGTTAACTGTGGAAATCATCACTCCAACTTAGGGTAGTTTTTTAAGTTGTACACTATTTGCGATTGCAATAAACACAATTGTGGATGTAATACCTGGGTCGATAAAAGCATTCCTTTACGTTGATGACTTAGCCATCTTTTTAAGATTTAGGAATCACGAGTGGATGAGAAGAGCCCTGCACAATGTTTTAAATAAATTACAGACTTGGTCTGAAAGCAAAAATCTTCGCTTCTCCATAGAAAAGACTAGAGGCGTGATATTTTCAAGGAAGAGGAATCCAAGCCCAGCACCTCAGCTTTTTATGTACGGAAATAAAAGATAGACAAAATTATAACAAAATTATAAACCTTTTTAAAGAACTATCACTTTACCATAAAATATAATACAAAAATGATGACAGTACGAAGACAATTTCCAACATTTAAATGAAAAGGGCGTAATAACCTGGCAGTTGATCGACCAAATAAAAACCTCAATCTACAATCTTAATAGTCCATACTAGTTTTTTTCATGAACGCACACAAAACAATGGAACTAAGTTGGAATAAAATCTCAGAAATATTCTAAAACCACTACAGTTTTTTAGCTTTCAAAATCATCAAACATTTCAAATATATCTCAAGTATCGTTTTGTTTAGTTGGTTTAAGATGGTGCTTAACAGCTAGGTCATCAACGCCCGTTTGTAATTTGGATTTAATTATCGAGGGTCTAACCATAGGACCAGACACGAAGAAAACCGTCAAGAGCAACCGAACCCACAGGGAGCAGCCAGAGTCCAGGGGCGTCCAAGTCCTTAACCCGTTGAACACGGGATAGCCTGTCCTAGTGTTCAAACCGTTGAATAGCTACCTCAAGTATTACACTCAAGGGAAGCTTCTGAGCTTAGCTCAAAATATGATCGGACAGTGTTATTCACTTCAGGTGGCGACCGCAGACAAACTAAAGGCTTCCGACTCGAACCTTCTTGCTCTGACATCCTGTCTAGGTAGAGAATCACATGCTATTTTTTTTTTAAATTAGGTCATATTAGGGACACAGGCCACAATTGGACACCGGGTCTTATCCATTTTCTTGTTTATCACATTTATTTTCTTCTAGAAACGTATTCATATTATTTTATTTTCTCTGTGGTATTCAAATGAAAATTTGATTTCACTACTGTGCCATAGGACCTTGGTTATCAGCGAATCCTGTGCCATGAAATTAGTAGATTTCTTGTGAAAAAAAAATCAAACATCAACCAAATAAGTCTTGGCTTAACTTGATGCTGCTAAATCAAACATTAACTGACTCCCTGCCTCTTGGTCCCTTTTCAATGAACCCATGAACCCACTTTATAGTAGTTTTACAATATTTTTCAATTTGATTTTCAAGGAATTTTCTCCTTCACATTTTTACATCTAAACTTTTATAATAAGTACATATAAATTTAATCCAACCACCAGTTTCTGGATCGTCTTCCTTTAGCTTGCCATGTAATAGCTATTTGTTAGTCTACCTTCAGAATTTTTTTGACAGTCTTCTTCCCCCTATTTTAATTGATACTCTTTTATTAATGCCACAAGATCTTGCAACTGAAACATGTCCCAAAGATATTCAATCTTTCTCATCTTCCTCCATCCAGCTTCATTGGGAGATTTGTATTTACTTCAGAGTAATTTTACTCTTCATTTCCTAACATCCAGTAATCTTACAGTTTCTTTGATAAGTATCTAGGTTTCTACACGCCACTAGTCTTCTAGATTAAATCAAGTCTTTTATGACCTTAACTCTCTGGTTTGTTTTTTTTTATGCGAAGAAACAATTATTGCATTGAAGCTTATGCGTGTGTATTTTTTTCTATCTATCTATCTAAGTAATGCTTGAATGTTTGAATTAGCTTACCACCTTAATAGACATAACTTACGAAGTCTTATTTCCGGCTGTAGCCTTGTCGGTTGTCTGAAAGTCTTAATATCCTTAATTTTCCTCTCAATGAATTATAAAACCTTTCTTTTTTGGCTGAAATTTAGAAGCAAACAAAACCTTAATATATATAAGAAAGATAGTAAAAAAGTTTTAAATATAATACATTGGTATTACTTATATAATTATAGTGTTATATTTCTTACTGTTATTATTAGTGCTAAAAATCATACATATGATTTAGAATGATTGTAGGATATAGAAATTTATATATTTTTGTCAGATATTATTATGGTAACAATAATGAGCATGTTTAATGTAATAAGAATGAATTAATTTTACCTTAGGTTTTGGTTGCAGGACACCCGGACACATGTGGTGGTTGAGTTATATGAAACGGAGCGGTCTTATGTGGAATCACTGCAGACTCTAGTCATGGTAAACAGTTTTCAGACTTATTATATGTAATTTGATCCTTTCACCTTTAAATTAAGAGAAATTTTAATTTTTATTACATGAAGAAAATAAAACACCCATTCCCCCACCAAAATACTATTATATGTTTGCCATGGTATTTTATCACCCTTGCATCACAGAAATATTCATGATTTCACTGTATTAATGAAAAATTACTTATTCTTTTCCTTGTATTATAATCTATTTCTCTGATTTTCTTCCTGAATTGATGCATATATTTTTTAAATGTAATACCTAGTTTTTATCAAGTTTGTACAACAGCTAACCTTTAGCATATATTGTTCCATATCTCTTATCTCTTAATAATAATAATAATATCTCTTAAAATGAGATATGAACATTCAGAATATAATATTAATTTTGTACAGTATTAGCCTAGTACTATTGCACTGAATTGGTTTTAGCATAATTTATATTATTTATCAGATAAAACACATTATCTTTCCAGATAATTTATATTTCTCGGCTTTGATTATTGTATTTGATTTCATTGAGTTTTTGTTTAATTTTCTCTATTTTTGTTTTCGTAACTTGTCTTAGATTCTAACCTCAAGATATAATTTGTTTTTTGTGTGATATTTTAAAATATGTAACAATACTTTTATATTGTAATTTGAATTTCGTTTAAATTCCTAATTTAATTTTAATTATATTTTCCTTGCTTTTATCATATTTCTTAATTATATATACGGTATGCTAGGTAGCCATTAATTGTTCATTGTAATTATTCTTAAGGGGCAAAGGCCCCAGAATAAAATTTATTTTCATTCATTCATTCATTCCAATTACTCCAAAAATAATTAAAAATGTATTAAAGCATAAATGTATATCAAATGTATTATTTTTTTAAAAAAGGTATTTAAATATGATCTCATGATTTAATCTATTTTTTATTTTGTTTCTTAAACAGAAATATCTGCAGCCTTTAAAGAAGTCTGAAAATAATTACTTAATTGATGCAGGAATCGTCGATGAGATCTTTTACCAAGTATGTAATATGTTTATTAGTAAATATATACAATCTATTTATTTATTTATACTCACAAACTGTTTTCTATATAAAAGTTATTCATATTACAATCCTACAAATATATTTTTCTTTCCTTCTGTCCTAATATAAAAATAAAAAAAGGTACCCAGTATGCGTGTGTATGCATCTCTAATATCTCATTGGTCCAGTGTTTATATATATATATATATAATTTTTACATGTTTAGCCCAAAGGTTATTAATTTTTATATCTTTTTAAATTTTCGTAATACCAATGAATTCTGCACAGAATGTCCGTTAACATAAATATGTATATAATTATACATCCATATACTTACTTGCCATTGGATTTAACAGAACTGATTAGTGTTATGAAAATGGATGATTTCCGTGTCATTACTGGCAAAATTAATCTTTTATTAGTTAGTTTTCGACAAAGGTTTTTTTTTAGTTTTCATATTAGCCTTATTAAAATAATAGTAAAAATATGTCGAAAGGACTCACTCATTGTAAGGCACTATGTTATTTTTAGATCTAAGGCTCCTTATCTTCTTCCATGTCACTGTGCTATGTTGTTGGAGGTCTTTTTTCCTGTCTTCCAACTTTCCTTTATGAGGTTTACTTCTCCTCCTCGGACCTCCCAGTTGATTCACAGAATATGTTTTGGTAATCACAACCAGCCTTTCCACTTGTCATTGTTTTAATTCTGTATTCACCATTCACTCATATAGGACCAGATATTTTCATCAGAACTTACATATCTTAATTATGTTGTATCTAGGAAGAATCAGGTTTAATATAACCCAGTTTTCACTAAAAGAGTTGCTGTGGGTATAATTATAGATTTCTTATTCATTAAATTATCACTTCTTTAGAGGTGTTTGACCCCTGCACATGACAAAAAGAGAAGATGAGAGGACAAAATCTTAATAAGCCTTAGAAAACCAAAAGGTTTGATACTTATTTTCACATATCTACTTTTTAAATTAGTTCCCTAATAGCAAGGCAATTAAACTAATTTATACTTTGTTTGCTAATGATATAATCTACAGATTGTTACACTTCAGTATTTTCCAAGAGATATTCTCCAAATTTTGAACTGATTCCAAAATAAATTATTATATTATTTTTATAGCATCTCAAAATTTATTTGTTTACTTTCTTAGAATAAGACTCCCAATAGATTTATGGACAAAGAATGTGAAAGAAATATGTGATTGTACTACTGTAAACTAATATGAATTTCCTGATTAACCAAGGGATGGCAGATGATATTATTATATCCTGTCATAGAACTAAGAAGCACCTAAGAAACTTCAAAATAGAAAACTCCAGTAAAGACTCTGAAAAAAATTATATATCTTTGTACGTCCCTTGACAAGCATTTAGGTTTTGCAATTCACACAAGAAAGAAGCTGTCTGCAGTTAAAACAATAAATTATGTACTATCTACTTTCTAATCTCACCATACTTGTTGCTATGCTAAAAATAATCATTTACAAAAGTAAAATTTTAGTTACTTGGTTCCATTGTTTTTTTATATAACTCAAAAGATAGATAGAGTGCAATAAATATTCGAGAATGCAGCAATTTATCAGGCACCGACTTCATTTTTTTTATTACTAAAATTTTCGATCAATCTATTATTTAACAGAATTGATAGTAACTTTGATTTGATTTCAAAATTGTTTTAAGTGAATAGTTTCAATATTGTGAAAACAGCTGTGACCTCCATCAATGGATCACTACTGACTATTAGAATATTATATTGTTTTTTATAGATTCCAGAAATCCTAATGCATCATGAAATTTTCCTTGAAGAACTGCGGAGAAGATTGGAAGCTTGGGACATAAACCAAAAAGTGGGAGACCTTTTTTTAGAAACTGTGAGTACATTCTTCAAAATGCTCCATATTCTTTTCTTTTTTTTTCGTTTTAGAGTCCTTATGTTAAAGCCAGTATTTGTTTTAAACCCTCAGTTAATGCTTAAAAAACATAAATATGATTTTTTTTTCTACGAGAGGACCAATGTTCCTGGTAAAGTATGTATATTATTTATACACCTATAAATAAAATTCTTCTCTTTGTCTATATCTTCTACATAATCACCTTATTGATAAATATATATATTTTTTTTAATGATTAATTCCTAATAGCATATTATTTTAAAAAATGCTATCCAGCAATATGTTTCTAAAAATCAGATCTTTCATAAAAGGAAAAAGAAAATTTGTTGGACATTTTAAGAGCACATAAATTAAAATTTTATATTTATTTTTATGAAAATTCACATCTACATAAGTTCATTTTTGGCAGTCTGTAATTGATACTTAATAATTCTTTATTTCCTTCAAAATTAACTTGACAGACTAATCTGATTCTAGTATTTTAATCGTATGTGGTAAATCTAGTTAAAATAAGTGAAATTGTAGTAACAAAGCCAATATTATGTAATATAGTATAATATTTTGATCAAATGATCAAAGATTAAAATGATTTTAAAATATATTTTATGTAACATGTTTCCGAATTATTGAAATTCAGGTGTTTTGTTTTTTCATTAAAACTTATGCAGTAGTTATGATTATATACGTAATTCCAAACTGATTTATGTAAGTTACGATGTTTGATTTATTATTATTTATTTTTAATGAATTAAATCATCCAATCCTTGACATTGTCTAAATTAGATCATTAACACCATAGTCTAGTTATAAAATAATTTTATGTTTGTTTTGATAATTAAGTGATTGATCTTGATTCATTTCAGTTTACAAAACAATCTGTGATAGACACTTATACAGCATTTATAAACAATTGGAAGAATGCGAAAGATGCCATCAAAGCATCCAGCCAATCAAAACCAGCATTTGCTAGATTCCTTGAGGTATTTCTACAATTTTCAAATCTATTCCTCACATTAGTTTTAACATATTCTCTAAAAAATATTTTTTTTAGAATATGGCCAGAGAACATAAAGGGAAGCTGGCTCTCGACTCACTGCTGATAATGCCAGTCCAGCGAATTCCTAGATATGAGCTGTTAATACAGGTGAGTATCTTTTAATAACCTTTATATTTCTGTATTTAACTATAACTAAAAATATATTGTATTTCAGTTGTAAATATTGAAACCTTAGATCCAAGTTTATCTTAATTATAAAAGTTGTTTTTTTTTGCTTTCAGTTTTTCAAAACAAATATTTTACAAAAACTCATAAATGAATTACTTGTCCATAATATTTATGACAGAAAAAACTAAAGGAAAAAAAAATTATTCAGCAAAAATGTGTTGTTAACCCGATCAGGTATAAAACTGTTCGTTAGGTGATTGACCTGTCGAAACCCTTCCAACACCTTTTATTACCCTTTCATTATTTTCAACCCTCCTACCTCGCACCCTCCACTTTATTTAGTATGCTTATAGCTCTTGTTGCAAACAGACATTACTTAATTAGTAAATAGTACCTATGGTGCGTTATCGAGATCCAGTTTTTTGTAAGTTGGTCCATTTTTTGTGTAAAAATGTTTTGTGGAATATTTTCCCGTACCAAGCATATCATGGAGTTGGCAATGCAAAATAAATTGCCTTCCGATTCGGAGTCAGATGAGGAAACAACAATAGTATCGGTAGATAATTTATCAGATGATCTTAGAAGTGCAAGCGGAAGCCTCAACATCAGCCCTGCGGAAGTCTCTTCAATCACACAGATTCAGCAAAAAAGAAGGACAGTTCCATAAAATTAGGAAGTACTGTAGAGGATGTTATCAGAAACACCCAGAACTAAGAAATATCAAAAAACCAGGTTAAAAAAGTGGTGACGTTTTGTAGAGACTGTAATGAAGAACCTCATTTCTGCTTGCCTTGCTTTGACAGGTTTCATGAAAATTGATATATGTGATGTAATGTAAACAGTTTTTTTTATTAAATAAATTTTAAAATAACAATTTAGTATTATCTATTTTTTTCACAATTTTCCAAGTCCTTAATAATTTTAATTAGATTAAAAAAACTAAAAAATACGCTAAACAATAACAAACTGGCTTCCAGGCATTGTTATGGCAATAGAATAAAGGTAAGCTCAACCCAAGGTGATAATTATGTTCACAAGAACCATAGCCATCATAATAATAAGGTAATTTGATTTTACAACGACGAATGAATTCCTGGAACAAAATTGTTTGTGGGTTTCAATAGCTGGCCTATGTGCCCGCTGTGGTCCCCTTGGTAAGTTGCTGAGCGGGCCTATGAGCCTGCTGTGGTCGTTAAAGTGTTATAAGTGATCGATAAATGATCCCAGTTAGTTTATTAAAAGATGGTCATCATAATAGTTTTAATAAAATGGTATTTGAATCATTTACATTTCTTTCTCAAATTGATCTAATTTGTATTTGGCATATTTCAGTTCAGTTAATCGAACATGCAGATTAAAATGATTGTTTTGTCGTTGCCCTTGTGAATCGGTACCAACTTTTGTTTCTTCTTTATTGTGGAATATTTCTTTTGTTTTTATTTTAAGATTTATTTTCTTAAATGTATTTCCTCTGCAGCGATAATACTTTTGGAATGCTATTTTTTCCATTTTTTTAAGTTCTAGTTCTATTTCAGCCTCTTGAATAAATTTTCTTCCTCATTAGTGTGTTTTTTTAAGTTTGTATAAACTAATTAAATACGTTTTCTCTTACCTCTACAAAGCTCACCTATTTTATTTATAATACTTTAATGCATTATTTCATTTTGTATTATTGTACCTAACTAAAACTACATTCATAAGCAAGATTGGTGCTTTACAGACGTTGTTGAAGCACACAGATGAGTGTCACAGTGATGCTCAAACTCTTCTTGAAGCCCAGCAAGCTATTCATGACCTAGCTGTGACCATCAACCTAGGACAGCGGAGTGCTGGTCGTGGCCTGAGCCAGGAACTGTGTCAACTCGAATCGTTGATAGAGGGATTAGCAGGCTTAGCATCTCCTGAACGTACATTTCTCTCCCATGACCAGGTTAGTGAAAGTACTAAAGAATAGCATTAGTTTATAGAGGAACCAATTGCTGCAATAATTTTTTTTTTTAAATAATCCATTTAAAAAAATCTCATGTTAGTCTCATGAAATTTAGATCATTTTAGAACCCTTAATAGGCATATTTGAAACAAAATTCTTTCATTTTAAATAAATAATGATATTGTTGTATATTTTATTTTACTAATGAAAGTGTATACATAAAATTGTTTTCTTTATACTTTAAAAATGGTAAACATTTATCGATTATTATTAGCTCATTACCTTTTGATTTCAGGTATCAATCACAACTTCTCAGGGTCGTAAAGATCGAGCTCTGTTCCTGTTCTCTGATCTTCTAATTATAACAAGCATTAAAAGGAGGAGTGGCACAATTAAGAAGCCTATCCAGTAAGTTTTTATATTTACAATTTTGATTCTTAATTGAGATTATGATAGGATCTTTAAAAATCTCAATATAATTCATTGAATAATACTAGTTTTAAAAAAAATTATAACTAAACAGGACATCATTACCCTTTTATTAATATGTGCCTTTTCATCAACATCTGGAATAAGCTTAGTCTGTATTTCATTTCACTCCTTTAATCACAAAAATTACTTTTATTTGGTCTTATAGTTTTTAATGTATTGGATATACATCTAATATAAGAATTCATAATTATTTATGATTATTTTATTTTTTTAATGTGTAGATAGAAAAATAAATAAGTTCATTTAAAAAGTAATGATCTCAGATAACATAAATAATTACAAATAAAATTATCTAACTTAAAATATATATCTTGTTCTTGTTTAACTAAAATACATTTAATAGGCAACAGTTAATCTGTAGATGTGTTTCTTTCATTTATTTGAGCTAAGTTGATGTGTCCTGTATAATAAATAATTTAAAAACTAGATCAGGTAATGAAATACTTTTTAAAACAGAAAATAAATATTAATAGACAATGATACATTCATTTGATTTAAATATACCTACTTCTTTGTATATAAAATTGAATTTATTATTCTGAATATCTATAAATAATACAAAGTTGTAATTTATCTGTCTATACATGATTTTGCTCTGTTGGTAGGAATGCTCCAAGCAGTGTCATAAGTAGCCTGGAGGGTAACAAATATAAACTTCTCATGAAAATACCACTTGATGAATTGGAAATCGTGAAGGGTGAGTCTATAATATATAGAATAATATTCATGGCATTCTAACTCTCCTATATCCTTTATTTAAAAATGTTTTCTATATTATCGCTAGATGAAAATGTTCGCCGGTTACTGAAGGAGATGGAGCAACTATCAGCAGATGTTGGGACACTGTCTCAAATGTCTGAGCTGTGTGCCAATCTCCATTGCCCTCATTCCCACCTTGAAGAAACAGTCAGAGACATGCTGGCTGCACTAAACCGGCAACTTTGTGAACGTCACTCAGCTGATTCTCAGCTTAGTCATCTTGACCTCAGTATCACCACACCGTAAGCCATTTCCGTAAATAAAGTAATTTGGTTAAGAAAAAGTAATAACTGTAACTAAATGTGGAATACCACTGTACTAATTAACTTACTACCTTAAAAATAGGATACTGTCATAATTGGAAGGTAGCATGTATAGATTTTTATTTATGTTTATCTTATTAATATGTATAAAAAATAAATAAATAATGGATTGCTATTTATGCACAAGACATCTTTAGAAAAAAGACAAAAAGATAATCTTACACAATATATGAAAAATCTTGTGCATGCTAACAAATGGACTATTTATGATTCAGAAGGAACTGGGTTGATAGGAGATTATTGGACAGGTAAGATTTTAAAGAAGGAAGAGTATTAAATGACATTAAAAGTACCAGGTTCGGCCCACTTCAG
The DNA here is from genome assembly GCA_003667255.2 of Euschistus heros. Classification (NCBI taxonomy): domain Eukaryota; kingdom Metazoa; phylum Arthropoda; class Insecta; order Hemiptera; family Pentatomidae; genus Euschistus; species Euschistus heros. Next base: position 705,510 of record RCWM02000071.1, on the reverse strand, counting down.
TCTTGGGAGAAGAGGACATGTCCGATCGAGGAAACAAAATCAGACATCAAGCATCATATACCACAAGATATGGACTAAGCTACATCATAGTTTAAATAAACAAAATTTATTGAAAGCATTGGCAAAGTATTTATTTAAAATACGTGGTAAATGTTGTTCTCATTCTGCCTAAAGGTAAAGATGAGAGGGGGAAAAAAATAAAGAAAGAAAATATTGATGAATGAATGTAGTAATGAAGTTCAAGACATTTATTCATTTTTTTTTTTTTTTTTGCCTAAAATACTTAGGCCCTTGCTTGAAAACAAAAATATGAAAATATTATGAGCTAAAATAAATTATTATTGCATATTGCAATAATTTATATTTTAGAAATAAATAAATTATTTTTATCTTCTTCCTCTTTTGAATACAATCTTCTTTGTGGATGATCAGGTGGTCATAGCCCAGGATAAGGAAGACCTAATGTTGATGATGAGGAAGCTGATGCAACGCTACAAAGCCTGAGGAATGAAGACAAATTTTAATAAAACTAAATATATGTGTATAGAGGGGAATGAGGAGGAGGATCTCTGGATAGAAGGAGAAAATGTAAACAAGTAGGAGAATTTAAATATTTGGGCCCGATTCTGGAGAGGGTAGGAGGTTGTGAAAGAGAACTACATGGCATGTAAAGGTCTTAGTGACGATGACTGGTGGGAAAGGGAACAGTAGAAAGAATCTTTGACCTGATGGAAACCCAGCGAAGGGAAAACTGTTTCAAAGAGAAAGATTAAGAAATAAATTAAGGAAGTACTTAAAATTATAAATCCTTGTGATAGAGACATAGGGGATAGAGGAAATATAAGAGAATAGTTTAAGGTATAGTATGTACATATGAGCCATTTACCTGGTCAGTCTCAAGGAGTCATTTGTTGTTTTTTGTTGTTGTTGGGGAGGCATAACTTCCTTATGTACTCCAACTAGGGCAGGAAGGACAGGTTATCCTACAGGTTACCAACCTATTCTAGCCAGGGTGGGAAGGTCAAGATTTATTCGTGGGTTCACCACAAAATAAATCTTAACGCGCCCAGGTGGGATTCGAACCCACGACCTTGTAGTTAAGAGCGTGCTGAAACCCACGCCCGAAGTCTCTTGGCCATCAAGTCCCCAACGAGTCATTTTAGAAAATATTTGGAGGACACTGATCTAGCCTTTATTTTATAGCTTATTGATGTTTTAAAATACTCTTTCCATATTTTCTGATAAGCACTTTAAAAGATTTGTCTTACCTAAATTAATATTTTTGTAATTATATAATGTTTGTATGCTAAATTTTGTTTAACAAAAAAATTAAAAAACTTTAAAACAGATTCAAAAGAAGAATTTGTTCCTAATTTTTGACAAGTTGCATAATTTAAATTAATTCTATTTATATAAAATAATCTTTATAATTTTACATAAAAATTATATAACAATTAAATTTCTTTAGATTAACCATGTGGGAAATTAAGTAATTATTAAGTATAAATAAAATATTTTTATTTTAATATACTTTTATCAAAACAAGTAAGTAATGTCTATTTTTAGGTTTGAAATTGGCTATCGAAGATAAAAAATCAGATAGGTTTAAATAAGATTACAATGCATGTTGTTTAAAAGAAGTATATTAAATCTCTTCCTGTTATGGTTCTATTTCTGTTTTGAATCTATTATATATCAGCTAAGGCTGAACTCATAGTGGAGCGGCGAGCTTGATGATGAGGTAAGAACTATGACAAGATAAGGGAAAAACACAGCTCTAAACACACTGAGAATAGGAAGGGCCCCTGGATATCTGCTTGACTAAATGTGATTACTCCCTTTCCATTCTACTGTTTGTTTTTGTTGCTAGTCTCCTGGCTCTACTGTTAGTTCAGCCTAAGAGGTGATTTTTATTTTAATGGTTGTCGTTTTAATATTATAAAGTTGACCTTTCCTGTTTGATTTAGTTTAATAGTAACTAATATTATGCAAATTATTATATTTAATACATACCTCAAAATTATTTCATTTCAAGTATTATTGGTAGGAATGGTGTTGAAAATATTGGACTCATCTTCTCTAAGCCTGAAAAGAGGACTAACTGGGAAGAAGTGTTTACAGAAGCTAAGAATCGTTTAGGTAAAGAAAATTTTAAAATGCATAAAGTTTATTCTTATTTCCTAAAATTCACAAAATATAAGGTATTATAAAATGTCATGTTAAAAACTAAAAATATATTGTTTTCAATTCATTGATGAAAGATAACAGACTGATGAGTTACAAAGAATTTTATATTCCATGTTTAACTAGCTTTCATAGAATATTATCATAAGTTTCTCAATTCCTAATGTAAAAATCAGATTTTACTGATGAGTTTTCTATTATAAAGCTGCCTGTGGAGACAGGAGAGGATGTCCTGAGTTAGTCGCAGCGGTACCAGTACGCAAGACACGTGCAGGACTTACTTTTACTTGTGCTGGTCCCACACCTGCATCAGCAGAAGTATGGGTATGCAACAGTGATGGCTATGTTGGACAAGTCTGTGTTTTATCATTGGCTCGCCCATCAGAACCAACAGTTACTTCCTGCAATGGTGTGTGTAATGCTCGCATCCTCTGCATAGCCCCAGTCCCTGGGTCAGTGTCATCACAGTATGTTTCTATGATTCTACAATTTAATTGTTAAGTGATATTGTAATAACTTTTAGTTTTAATGAAAATTAATTTTAAATATCTTTGATAGGAAGTTTGCTATATAGTTTGTAACTCGTTTGGAGCCACCAAGCTCTAAACATTGTCACTGATTTATCAACAAGAACCTTCATAAGTATCTAAATAATAAATATGTTGGTCATTGCGACATTGACATTATGACAAAATTCATTGAGCTAATAGCCCTAAACATTTATTATAACTTGAGTTGCAAATGATATTACTTTTATATTACAGAAACAGAAATACTAATTTGTTGATAAATGTTTGCTAATGCTTTTTGTTGATTTTTTTTTTTTAATTTCATGAATTAAAAATATATAAAACTATATAAGTTCTGGTTTACTAAAAATTATGTGATGGAAAGTAAAGTTTGTGTGCGAGTGTGAGGAGTGTGTGCATGCGTGTGAGTTAATTTACTAGGGCAGAAGATATCTTTATAAGACTTTATATGGCTAGGCACACACCTAGCCTAGTGTGGGATTTTTACCCACTATAACTGCCTCCCTACACCTGGTTTCCCTCTCCATGGAACCACTCTTAATCTATATAACATAAAAGAGAATAGCTGGTTCCTACCTCATTGCAGTGGGCTATATCCTGCTATGCTTTTCTCTTTTATCTGAGCTGTTTGATGGTCACTATCCCTAAACATTGGCCCACCATCTTGTGCTCTTTGGAAATTAACATCATAAAGTAAAGTTATCAAATGTTAGAAGAATTCTGTAGACCTGTCAGAAATTTTCTTTCTTAGGCTGGGAGCTGGGACAGATGAAGCACACATGTCCTGTGCTTTCATTTACCATTTGTCATATCGAGCATTTCCCTGTATTATCTAGCATGAACTTATACTGCAAGGCGCAGAAACTTCAGTAAATAAGGGTTGGATATAAGGGACCAATCTGTGTGTCCATCCATTTACTGATTATTCTGCTCAAAGCAAGATCCCAACTCTGTTACCACACTGCAGTGAGTTCCTTCCTTTCAATGGCTTGGGGAATGTGGTTGGCCGCATCTGTGGTAGCAATGCTTTGCGTTGCAAAGATGCAATGATTGGTGACATCTTGGCCAAAACACTTGCAGCTTCTGAAGAGATTTAATGCTTTTGCTAGAAAATATAAACTGGCTGTTCTTTCTTTATGGACTTTGAAAGCTGCAAATTCAATATTTCAAAAAGTTTTTTTAAAAACTATTTATGTTAATTAAATAAAGCCCTTTTGGTTTGAAATATAATAGAAATTTGTATGTTTGAACTTTATGTTTTCTTTCATTAACACCATTATTTTTGTGTAGGCAATCCACCAATGACAACGCAGCATGCACTAATTGCAACAGTGGTGTAATCAGCATATCAGTGGAAGATACAGACAAGTCAGCTGCGAGTATACATTTAGATAGGTATTTAAAAATTCATAAATGAATATTTTGTGATAAATTTTTAAATAGAAAAATGGGATGGCTCAGAGTGCAAGGCAGTGGACTCGTAACTTTTAGACTCAGATTCTCTGTCAGCTTTGGTAGAAAATTTAATTTTTATTGAATCAACTCTTGGACTCTATTATATTTATTATAATGAAGTTAATTTCTCATTAGTCAGAAGTAATTTACTGATTTTCCCCTTTATATTCTTTTTTTTTCTTCTATTAAATTTTTTTTTTTTTTAAATTTGATTCGTTTCACATGAATCCAGATTGATACTCTCCAATTATAAGTTTAAAATTTTCAAAGATTTAGCTAGTTAGAAACAACATAAATGACTTAAAATGTAATCAGAATAAGATAGATAATACTAAGATCCTCTGATAATTATCGCAATGGCAATCGATCCCTTTCCGACCTACAATATATATGTTCAGAAAGTTTTAGCATTTTCATTAGTCTTGTAATGATTATTTATGATGATTACCATCATCATTTAGTATTGTTTCAAATTTTAAATTAATTTTTATGTTTGAAATATTGGTTGAAATCACATGAAGTCACTTAGATGAAATTATTTATCATCACAAATTCGTTTGAAGTCACCAGTAGAAAAATATCTCATTAATTTTAAATACATCTCGTAACTAACCAGAGTTGTCCTTTAACTTTAAAAAGCAGGGACCGAAACAGTTATTTTTTTATTCAAAAGAGTTATGAAATAACTGCTTTAAAAAAACTTTTACTCAAAAGAGGTTAAAATAAAAGTTCTGAAATAACAGTTAAATAAAAGTTCTTATCACTTATTATAACAATTGGGGAGGGGGCTAAATTATTACATAAAGAACGGCTCAGCTAATTTTTATGAAATTCGATAATTATGCTACTTTCATGCTTACTAACATTTTTAAAAGGCGTTAACAGTTTTTTAACAATTGGGGGAGGGATTTGACTAAATTAATGCTTTAAGGACGTCTAGGCTGATTTTAATAAAATTTTATAATTATATTTCTTTCATGGTTACTAACATTTCTAAAGGGTGTTAACAGTTTCTTTATCAATTAGGGGAGGGGTTTGACTAAATTAATACTTTAAGAATGGATCGACTGATTTTAATATTAAGTTAAAAAATTAATTTAATTGAAATTAGATACTAATTTCTCTTTGGTCAAGTTTCTTTTCTTGAATAGCTATTACCAACATTAATTCCAGAAAAAAATTTTATTTTCAACACTGTAATATAAAAGTTAAACTTGTTAAAATGTTCTCAACGGCTCCCTTTAAAAATGTTAGTAATAGTGAAAGAAATATAATTATCAAATTATAGTAAAATCAGCCGAGATGTCCTTAAGTATTAATTTAGTCAAACCCCTCCCCTAAGTGTTAAAGAAACCGTTAACACCCTTTAAAAATGTTAGTAAGTGTGAAAGAAATATAATTATCAAATTTTATTTAAATCAGCCGAGACATCCTTAAAGTATTAATTTAGTCAAACCCCTCCCCTAATTGTTAAAGAAACCGTTAACACCCTTTAAAAATGTTAGTAAGTGTGAAAGAAATATAATTATCAAATTTTATTTAAATCAGCCAAGACGTCCTTAAAGTATTAATTTAGTCAAATCCCTCCCTCAATTGTTAAAAAACTGTTAATGCCTTTTAAAAATATTAGAAAAAAAATTTTATGCTGAAACCCATTTTTGCATTAAAAATATGGAGAAAACCTAGATTGGGATAAAGTGCGCCAACGCTCACACGGCTAATCTAATTTAAAAATGATACAATTTTAACTATTTATTGATATGCATAAATAGTTAAAATTGTATCAGTTTTAAATTAGATTGGCCGTGTGCGCGTTGGCGCACTTTATCCCAATCTAGGTTTTCTCCACATTTTTAATGCAAAAATGGGTTTCAGTATAAAATTAATCTGGTAAATGGTGGAAATTACTATATATAATGTTTGTTTAATTCTCTGGTAATTATTTAATATTAAATAAACATATATTAATAGACTTTTATATTTACTTAAAACTGTGCAATAACAAAATAAAATGGTGAAGATTTTTTTTTTATTTCTCTGAAAGAAATTATGTACCTAGGTCAGAAATTAGTCTATTATTTCTAGTAACCGGGTTTACCTTTTTGTCACGTGTCCTTTACCTGGCTCCTTTTCTCGAACTCCTTCTTTGTTTTGTTGTAGTCCAAAATAATAACTGGCTTCTTCGATTTATCATTGATTTCATTTCCAAAATGCATGGACGATAACAAAATTACCGCCTTATTTTCTTAGGAGCATGTGAAACAAGGGTATGGTCTCTTTGAAAACCAAAAATAGAAGATCCAATTTCTTTGGATTTTGATGGAAGAAATTCTGTTGGAAGCTCTCTTGTTTTTTTGTTTTTTTATCGTACCTACATTTTATACTATTCAACCCCATCAACATCAACATAAAAATAAAAATTAAAAATTTACTTACTGAGTCATAATACCGCGCGATGAGGGACTTAATGAATTATTTTTTTTTTATTTGGGGGGACATATCAATAAATAGTTAAAATTGTATATAAGTTTTAAATTACATTAGCCGTTGAGAACATTTTAACAATTTTAACTTTTATATTACAGTGTTGAAAATCAATTTTTTTTCTGTAATTAATGTTGGTAATAGTTATTCAAGAATAAATCGGTTGATTTCATTTTTTACTTTAATTTTAAGATCATTATTTTTTTCTATTATTAATGTTATATAATTTATTTTTCTATTAATATAGAAGTAAAAGTAAAATACTTTTTCATTAAAACTTTTTTATGTAAATGGTTTACAATAACTGTTTTAAAAAAACTTTTATTTAAAAGAGGTTTAAAATAAAAGTTCTGAAATAACTTTTATCGGTCAACACTTTTATATAAAAGTTAAACTTTTACTTTTATCAATAAAGGTTAACTGCTTTTTTCGATCCTTGCTAAAAAGACTTTATAAAATGTGTTTAGTTAAAAATAATATATTATTTTCACAAAAAAAAACTTGGTCACACCCTTATTCATTTTATATTCCATTAAAATAGAAGTTATAGCCTGAATTTTCATTTTTATATTGAACTGTTATCAACTCCCATAATTTTAAATTGATGCTAATATAATTTTTTTTGCAATAGTAGTAGCTCATCAAGTGAAGATGAAGATCCAAAGGAAGATAATAAGACAGATTCAAATGAGGATTTAGTGTCTGGTACGATGTGGCTTGGTACAGAAGATGGGTGTATACTAATATATAATTCAACAGACAATATACGTACAAAAAAGAATAAGGTGAAGATCCAGCATACTTCACCAGTACACACCATCATGTAAGTTTCATTTGTTTTATTGATGTCATACTGACCGTATTCCTGTATTTGGTTCAAGTTTTATTTTTTTTTTTTTCTATTTTATAGACATTTGGAAAAGAAAGTTTATGTTGCTCTTGCAAATGGCGATGTTATGGTGTACCAACGGGATCTGAGTGAGTTTTTGTTTATTAATAAATATAATTTATGAATATTATTAATATTTGTATGTATGATAAAAGATCTTTTCTAATTTGTAAATTATATTTTTATTACTTCAATTAATTGTATTATATTAAAATTAAACTTGTTATTAAATATGATTTCCTTAAATCCTACAACTACAACCAAACAGACCCAGGATTCAAAAGTAATGCCTTACTCTCTCAGCTACCCCTCTCTAGATTGGTTGTATGTATTGTAACAGAGTGTTTTTACAATACACAGTTACATTATATAATTACATCATTCAGGAGAGCTATGAAAATTATATACAAATTTCAATCATTAATAATTTTTTTATTTAAAGCTCTTACTTTTAACCTTAAATAACAAGTTTCACATGTTTATAAAAGACAAGAACGACCTTGCCTATATTGAGTGCTGTAAGCTAATAATTAACGTGAACCTTAACTTTAAAAGAATTGTTTAAAAAAAAAAAAATCAGTAGAATTGAGTGGCAAAAAATTTAGGACAAATTCGAAACTTTACTTGATGCTGCTGACACAGGCAGACTTGCTTTCTTCTGTGCTAGAGCTGATGGAATGAAAATGAAAAGGTACAAGAAAACTACCTGTAGACACCTACCCATGGAAAGGGAGTTGCATTGACGACATAGTGCCATTAGCAGCTATTGTGTTAATCCCTCCAATGGACCACCAAGTAGGTTAACATCTCAGGGAGGAATGGCTGTGGGCCACCTCATGGTAGTATGCTAATGCAGTCAATAACGCTGTATTCATTTTCCCTTCCAATATAGCAGTACTGTGCATATTTTAAATTATATAAATCTTATAGTCTATATATGATCCTGTCAGCTAGTTTGCTGTCTGCATAGAGTAGTTTCCAAGATCTAAATAGTCACAAGGTACCAAGCCGTTTCAAAAGTCCTGTCGTTTTTTTTATTAATTAAGATGTATTTGGTCTGTATCATCTTTGCTATAATTCTATTTTCAATTCAACTCTTTCTAATATAAAAAATATTTTTTACTGTCTTTAAAATAGGGATTATCTTTTAATCTAGTCACTGCTTGTGGTAACTACTGCTAAACATTTACAGAAATATATTTAAATGGTGAGTGTTAAAATTCAAATTCAGTCAATTTTATTATATGAATTTAAGCTTGGCTTGAAGGCAACTGTGGCTGCTCAAAAAATATGCTCTGTGTTTGGTGAGAAGGTACTCTCTGAGCGTAAAGCTCAATTTTTGTTTTCTAAATTTCGTCAAGGCCATGAAATGCTTGATGATGATGCTCGTTCTGGAAGACCTCAAGTTTCCAACAAACAGGAAATTCGAGGATTGCTTGATTCGAATCCATGTCAAACATGTGCGGAAATAGGTAAGCAGTTAAACATTTCACAAGCAACAGCCTGGAGATACCTACATTCCTCCCAAAATATCAGAAGCAAATAAGATTATTCAACTGACAACAGTTTCATATTTAGCTTCTCAATGAACAATAGTCTCCGGGAGCAATGTTTCGATAAGCAAGGACTAATATTGGAATTAAATCAGTTTTTTTCTAGCAAAGACCAATCATTTTCAAAAACGGTATTTGGAATCTTGCATCACGGTGGGATAAAGTTATTAGTTGTAATGGAGATTATTTTAATGAATAAAGTTTTTGGTTCATTGAATTTTTTAATTACCCCCAAAAAAAACAGACTTTTGAAGTGACCTGGTATAATCTTTAGCTGTAACATTGTTTTATTATAATTGTAACATAAAGTTTTATAGTTTTCACCTTTAATGTGCTATCAGCATATCTTCTTCTTTTCCTTCCTCCTCAGTGCCTCTCAGCGTGGAGGTGCCTCGATCCAAGAAATCCAACTATCCCAGTCCTTCGCCAATGCCTTCATAGGATCCAACCGCTTTCCTCTTTTCTCTCCTATTTGAGCTATACTATCCAACCATGACATCCTTGGCCTGCCTCTTGGTCTTTTGCCAGTTGGTCTGGCCTAGAAGAACTTGCGTGGTCTGCGATCTTCATTCATTCGGCACACATGTCCAGACCACTTTAGCTGCCTCTTCTCTATAATTTCTGTTAGTGCTTTCACCCCTAGCTCCTCTCTTATTCTGCTATTCCTGACAAGTTCCCTCCGTGTTCGGCCAGCAACTCTCCTTAGATATTTCATTTCTGATGCGGTGATTCTGCTCTTCAATCGGTCGAGAAGGACCCAGCTCTCACTTCCGTATAGTAGGGTGGGAAGGTAAATTGCATTAAAAATGTGCAGTTTTGCCAACTTCACGTTTCCCAACAACAGTATTGCAGATTTGGTAATATACGCTGTTAGCTTTTTTAATCCTATTGGATATTTCTTGTTGTATTTTACTGTTTCTACTTATAACTGTGCCTAGGTACGTATAGTCTTCTGCTGCTTCTAGGATTTCTCCTCTGCAAGTGATCTGCACATCTTCTGGTTCGCGTCCTATTTGTATGACCTTACTCTTGCTTGCATTTATAATCATGCCTTTCCTCTCCAGCTCTGCTTCTCATTCAACTACAGCTTGCTGAAGATTCTGGACGGAGTCCGCTATCAGCACTATATCATCGGCATAGAGAAGTGTCTGAGCAAGAACAGTTCTTAAGTTCCATTTCCCCACTATTGTGCGTGCCGTCCTTCGTTTACATAGTTTTAAGACCTCGTTCATCAGAATAATAAAGAGAAGAGGGTTTAGACTATCTCCTTGTTTGACGCCCCTCTTCATGTCGAAGCTTCCAGACTCCTTACCATTAATTCTGACTTTACCCTTTGAGCCATTATAGGAGGATTTTATGGCGTCTATAAGTTCTACAGGGACGTTCTTTGCCTTCAGTGCATTCCATATTTCGACTGTTTGTACTGAGTCAAAAGCGACTTGCAGATCTAAAAAAGTTAAATATACATTTCTATCCCTATCCCAAGCCTTTTCTATGATGGTGTTTAGTGAGAATATTTGATCTTGGGTTTGTCTAAAAGGTCTGAACACGGCTTGCTCTTCTTCGAGGTCCTTTTCTACTACGTCTCTGAGTCTCTTCTCGAGGATTGAAGTATATAATTTGTGGACAACTTGGGACAAGCATATACAGCCTTGGACAAAAGTATTAGGCACCATGAAAAATTCTCTTTTTAATTTTAATAAGTAATTTTTTAATCATTGTTACACCCAAAACTCATTTTGTTGACAAAAATACTTCCTTTAAATAGATTATTTTCAACCATTGCCCCCTACTTAATACGATACACTAGGGGAAACAATAATGTAATGTAATCTAGGACTCAGTACAGTCGCTGCTCTCTTTACTTCAACTTGAGAAAATTTTTGTTGTATTTAATTGTGAATATTACAAATAAATTATATTTTGGGCTTTTTTGAATCCAAAGAATTGAGTGAGATTGAACGTGCAAAGATTTTATGTCGTCGGAAGGGTATAATCAATCTTAGATTGCTAAATCTATGAAGTGCTCCCGATGTGCTGCTCTTTATACACTTATGAGACAGCGGACCTTTAACACATTTTCCTTACTACCTAGAATAGAAAGAAAAAAAAACAGGTGCATGTGAGAAGAGATTTTTCATGAGAACATCTCTTCAAAATCGCAAGAAAACATCAAAAGAACTTACTGAAGAGATTAAAACCTTGTGTTCTGGCGATATCTTTTGCTCGGACAGTAAGAAGAAGTCTAGGAGAGAAAGGGCTAAAGGAATGTAAAGCCAGGAAGAAACCGTGGCTTAGTGAAGCCAATCGCAAGAAGAGGCTTGCCTGGGAAAAACTTCACCAAAACTGGATTGCTGAAGATTGGGCAAAGGTAATTTGATTAGAAGTAAACAACTTTGAGGTGATTAAATTATTGTAAATTGAAATTAAAAATGTCGAAAAATCCCTAAAATAAGTTTCAACTGCAAGAATATAATTATTTTTACGAATTCATATATATCTAATTTTGTGAAGATTTCCGGAACTCCTGGAGCAGTTTTTGTACGAAGGAGGGAAGGCGAAGCCTATCACCCAGATTGTGTTGTCCCTACTGTAAAACATGGTGGAGGAAATATAATGTTTTGGGGTTGTATGGGGCTTCGGGAGATCGAGAAATATTTTTGTGCGAAGGGAGGATGAATAGCGATACCTACATATCAATATTAAACCAAATTTTAAAGCCTTCATTTGAAAAAATATTTGAACTGAGGACAGTGCCAACATTATTCTCAACAGGATAATGTTCCATGCCACGTTTCACGCAAAAGTAGAGAATGGTTCGAAAAAAACAATATCAATTTTCTTGACTGGCCTCCTCAGTCCCCAGACCTCAATCCCATTGAACACCTGTGGGCTAAATTAAAAATCAGAGTTGGTAAACGTAACCCTACAAACAAAGACAATTTTCTTCACTTCACTAATGCCCAGGATGTCTACGTGGTAGGCCATCATCTCTGCAGATATCTCTTCTTCCTTTCCCATAAATGTCCGTATGTTCCATGAAGCTAATCGAATTTCCTTATGAATGCCTTGTCGTAACCGTTGAGTTCCATCCAGTCTGAGGCCACTTAATAAGCTCTGAATCATGAGAACTACCTTGCGGGTGATTAGCCCCGCAGAATAGGCCCCGTATCCTCGGGACAACTGGTCTCCTGATTATTTATATCCCCTCAGAAGGAAGGGTGGCCGGGCTAAACCCCCCCCCCCCCCCCGGAATTGGGTACCTGTTTGTCCACGGGTCCTTATTCACTATATTTGGACCACCCCTCCTGGGAGGGGTCCCTCAATCTGCAACTCAGAGGGACGCGCTCCCTAGCGGCCAGGTTTCGCCGAGAGGCTATCAGCATATGTGATTTTTAAATTAAGAATAACAGTTATTTCCATCAATAAGTATGCCACACTATTGAATAATTATAATAATGACTAATGAGAATATGGAGATTGACTTTTATTTTGTTGACCCACATAATAAATCTCGAACTAAACACTCGGACTAGAATAGATAAAAACACAAAATCAGACTAGCCAGGACCTCAGCCGATCCAACATAACAAAAATCCGGGTTAAACGGAGAATGTTTAATTACAATACAATATTTTTTTTATTGTGGAAAACACTTAGAACACACATCACGATAAACTATAATACAGTATATACAGTTTAATTTTATGCTGAAATTTTTTTTTTTAATTTAAGTTGCATCAGCTTTGAATGCCATGCAGCCATGCATCCTTTTTCAATATGAAAAGCTTGGCCAGTATGACTGATCCAGGTTAGAAATCTGACATAAAGGGAGCTGACTAAACGAGGTTGTACTGTACAAAAATATTGTACCTATCTAATGTATATAGTGTATAAATATGCGAACCTAGCAGCTAGAAGTTTCCATAGTTTGATTATATATATATATATAAAGTGTATGATTATGATTATCACAATCCAATGTAGTTAATATAAAATATAAGAAAACAGTAAATAAGTACCAATCAGGTTACCTCAATATCAATTAATTTGGATTGATGAATCAAATACATTTTAAAAATTCAGATCAATGGAAGACAAAGATTCAATATGTTTATCAGTCAATCATGTTCTTCTATGTTTCAGATGGAAGTTGGAAGACCAGTGATGGAATAACAATAAATGTTAGTACTCCTTCTACACCTGTAACCAAAATGGTTCCAATATCGGGAAGACTGTGGTGTGCATGCCACACCTCATTGAAGATTTTAAATACAAATTCTTTCGCTATTGAGGTAATGCACCAATTTAATGTGCTTTTGTACTCTTGACTTTTTTTTCTTGTTAATGAACTGATAATTCAAAGATATTTTATATTTAGTGGTGTAGTAAATTAATTCATTTAATCAAAGTAACATTGGACACCAGAAATTTCCTAGTTTTAGCATCCATGATAAAAATTAATTTATTGGAAATATATATTAACCATTTATAAACAATTGAATATTGGTGCAGTTCAAGGCTTAATACACAAAATACAGAGTAAAAAGAAGGTCATAAATAATGTTCATGACTTTGATAAATTAATACCCATGCATGGATTAGGAATAACAACAAATACAAAATATTGTAAATTTTCATCTATCAGAAATTAAAAACATAACTTTGGGTAGTAATTTTATACCAAATTCCTTAATTTGCTGGCATTAAATTTACCAACTTATTAATTTTAGTTTTTTTTTTTTTTTTTTGACAAATCTTAGATTTAATATTTTTTAAATAGTGGTGGATCCAAGAATCAATTGTATTTTGAAGCTAGGTGGCTTTTTTACCAAGCTATGTTCCTAGTTTGTTTAGGTTGTCATTAACAATCTCCGATTCCTTTGTTTGACATTTTTTTTGTCTGCTGAGTAAATACTTCTTGTTGAGGTCACATGTCTTTGTTTTTAAAATCAGATATTTACATTACAACGTTGAATAATTAATTAGCTAGCTAAGCCAAACATAATTAACTTTTAGTTCAATAATCAAGTTATTTTAAATTATCTTAATAACCTTTGGTTATAACTTATTTGGAAAATTAAAAAGAAAAAAAAAAAAAAAGACAGAGAGGAAACTCATCCTCTTTAAAATGTTTTCAATATAAATAACTTTTTCCCCATTTAAAAAAATGTACCTTGTTTTCTTTACATTAGCATGCTTTATATTTTCCTTAATATGATATTTTCTTCTTCTTCTTCTCTCACTATCTCCTGAGTGCTGTTAAGCGTGGAGTAGCATCCTCTGACCATCTTGTCCAATGGTCCCTGTCCTGTGTAAGCCTTCTCATCTCCGGCATGGTGCTTCCTCTTGCTGTGCCAATGCTCTCAATCAAGTCTGCATACATGAGCCTTGGCCTGCCTTGAGGACGCCTTCCTCCCGGTCTTGCTTCTGATAGTTATCTGGCCTTACGGTCATATCCCATTCTGTTAACATGACCAAACCACTTCAATTGTCTTTCCTTGATCCTATCCAGAACGGATCTAACTCCTAGTTCATCTCGGACCCTTTCATTCCGCCTGGTTTTTCCTAATATTTTCCGTAGGAATCTCATTTCTGCAGATACTATCCTGCTAGCATGGCGCTCCAAGAATGTCCAGCTTTCCGATCCATACAGTAGTACTGGGAGAAAAAACTGATTTGAAAAGCAGAATCTTTGCTTTCCTGCTCAACTCCTGTTTTCCAATAAGTGTCATGGATATTTGGTAGAATAAATATCCAATTTTTGAAAAGTTAATAAATAAAAAAGCATTGTCTCAAAAGATTAAAGTTTGAAAGTTTGATTTGAGGCACAGCATATAGTAGATTGAGGTGGTACAGAGGCAAAGAGAGAGTACCTTTTGAAAGGAGCCATCTCTTCCCACCTGATTCCTGCTTCTATGCTGTCCTGTATTCTGCAGATTAATATGGTGTTCACTCCTTAACCCAAACAGTTAAAGTAAGCTTACAAATGTCACTGATTAATTATTGACTTTAGGTGCAGTGCAGCAAGGTATTTCCTGTAAACAGCAATATTACTAGATATATCCTTTTATATGGATGCAATGCACTTAACCCATTCCCCTCTCTAACAATCACAGGAGTAAACTTCTAATGTGTGACAGCTGCTTAATCAGCATGTAAAGGTTTTTTTTTTTTTTCTTTCATTCCAGGAAGATAACTGAAAAATCCACTACACCCTAGTTCCTTGAATTTAATGTAAATATTAATTCTTGTTAATAGCACTCATTGGCTGTGAGTGGAGAGGGAAACAGGAGCATAGCATGCCTGGTTGGTGCAGGACTAGGGGCCTGGTTATCACTACATAACTCTGCCACAGTCCGCCTTTACCATGCAACATCTTTTGAATGTTTGGCCGAAGTTAGTGTTGCACCAGCTGTTTCCAAGATGTTAGCTGGTAGGTATTATAGATAATACATTTTTTTAGTAGATAGTAAGATTTAAAATAATTAATTGTGAAACAGTTATAACTGTTTTTTTACAATTGTTGATGGCATGTTATATATAGGAAATGATGATCAGTGTGCATTTACAGTGCCAAAATTTTGGCCTTTGTTGTAGTTCTTAAGAGTTATGAACAGGACATGACTATTATAAGAATATATTAAACAAAGAAACTTTAGATGCATTTAATCAGCACCTGGCTGTTTTAAATTTTATTTTAGTCTAATCTTAATCTAAGAAATGTTGTAGGTTCTATTGTTTGACCTCTAATTCTTAGTTCTGGCTTTGATTTAAAACTCTTTTTTTAGGCTGTGATGATATTATTCGACAGCATAAGGCTGCCTGCCTTAGAGTTACTGCCCTTCTGGCTTCGAAAGAACTACTGTGGGTGGGAACTAGTGCTGGTGTAATTCTCACCTTACCACTACCTCATTTATCAGCTGCCACAGCTAAGCTAGCAGCTCCACCTCAAGTCACAGGTTAGTCAATTTATTTATCTTCCTAATTTAATTGGAAATAAAACTAATATAGAGTGATAAAGTGAATAATATTCCACAAATGCTTAAATTGAACTCAAATTATGAAAGTTTTTTAACATTTTTTATATACTGCTCTATATAAGGTTCCTATTAAAAAGTCTGAATGAAAATAATTCTCCCTATAACACTCTTATCCTAACAGGTGTACCTCATGGTCACACAGGCCATGTAAGATTCCTGACTACAGTTGATTTGGAAGTACGGAGAGGGAAGACTTCCGACAAACCTCTTATTATATCAGGAGGAGATGGCTATGAAGACTTCAGATCAGCTTCAGTATCTGAGCTAGCTGGAAGAGAAGACTCGACCAACCATATTCTTCTTTGGCAGGTTTAATTGATCTTTGTTTTACACTAATAAATCTCTTCCTTCCTTACTTTGTTTGAAGGCTAGATACTTTTCTACTTCTATTATTTTGTATCTTGTCTCTAGTCATGTTATTATTAAGTCGATGTTGCCATATATTTAGCATCACAATTTGTTCAATAATCAGCATAAATGTGGTGTAATTATAAGTGCACATCGCATTAGTTTTAGGTTATCTGTGAATAATTAAATAAAGAATAGTAAATCTTGATAACCTGTCACATTGTAAACATTAATACAAGGCAGACACTCTGTGATAATGAAAGGAAGTATTAAAATATTATTTCCATTTATATATAATGGCCTTGCCTTTGAGTAATTGCTAATGTAAAATATTAACTGAATTAATGTAAGATAGATTTTACTCCTTCAATCACAGAAGAGTTATGTGATTTTCTTAGAATATCGTATGTAAATGCTTTTATAAACTTTGATAACTGAAATTGATTTTATAATAATGAAGATTGTATTTAGTAAAATTAAATTGCATGATCCCTAAAAGTAGAACTTTATTATGGATTTAAAAGATTCATAACATCGACTAATTTCACTTTGTATTTGATTTGTATTTTACATGCGACATAGAGCATCACTTTTTTCATTCTTCTCCCCGTCATTGTTGATTTCATTTTGCATTGCATTATCAATGCTACTTTTTTGTCAGTTATTCTTCATATATTCATTCTATAAGTCAGTATAGCTCTCATTACAAACCTTATCACTCATATGATTAGATTTTTGTTATTTATTTTTTTTTTAGAATCGAATAAAACTTTTTATAAATATATGTAACTACTACTTGTTACCTTATGTTATAGGAGATCGTATGTGTATGATTAAGCTGTAAATAATAATTGAGCCTTATTTTGTTTTATATAAATATATGTGTCTATACCAGAATAAAATGGAGTTTGCTATTTCATCAATAATAATCTTTCTCTTCTTTCGTTTTACGTCATCTCTCTTCTTTGTTTACTTATACTATTATATTACATTGACAAATGTGAGATAATTCAGTTATAAAAAATATTTAGAATTGAAGGGTCGCAGGAAAGGACAATCAAAATCACATTTTTCTAAAACCTCAGAATTTTAAATACAGTGCTTGGTCTGTGATCATCCTCACCTGATATCCCCTATATTTATTCCTTCTTAAGTTAAAACTTGGTTAATACCTTTCTTCTTGCTCGAAAGGTATCTTACATCTATTATGTCAGTTATAAGTCCTCCGTTCTCACTGCCAAGTTAAATAAATCAAAATAAGCTATGATTATTCATTTCAGTGACCCATCAATTGTAATATTTTTATATTAACACTATTGTAAATGACCAATTATTATTTTACAAATGTTTATAATAATTTAAAAAGAATAATAGCAATATCGTTCATACTGTTAGATATAAAAAAAGCTATGAATTTAAATAAGCCTCATTGAACACAATCTGATCAATAGTTTGATCCAGATTTACTGTTTGAAAATAAAAACTTTATTTTTCTTCAGAATTCTTTTCTGCTAGAATTTTACTAAAAGGCTGATAGTTTGTAAATATTTTCTGCAAATTATTGTCTAAAAAACTTTATAGTTGATTATTTCTTCATTTATTTTATAAATTATTATTGAATAGGAAACAAAGATGAATTTTAATTTATTGTTAGTATATCTAAAAATTGTTCAATTATTGGCAAAACACCATATCAGTAGTAGTAGTAGAGGTTTTTAAAAATAATATACATAATATCACGATATTGTTTCATAAATATATACAATTTTTTAAAATAAAATATCTTGTATATTCTTAAATAAAACATATAGTTATATACTTAAAAAAAAAAAGGAAAATATATCTGTAGATTATTTATTATATTATTTGCTGGTTGAGTGCCACAAATGCTTCTAGTCTTTGAAGTAAACCACTGTTTGCATGTTTTACCAGAGGTAAGTGATTTATTAACATTATAGGAATATTAACAATTGGATTCTCACTTACTACACCTATCCAACATTTAATCACTATCCAAGTAAACACTTATTCCTCAAGAAGTGCAAACAGTTAGTGTATAATTATTGCAATTCAGACTTTTTTATAATAAATGAAATATATAAACTATATTTGTAATGAATATATTAATGAAATCACTGGTTGTATTTTTATATAACATTATTATATAAACACACATATATTTATATACATATATGATTCTGTAAAGTATGATTGTACATTAAATTATATTTTTTCCTAACTCAATGAAGTATTTTATTTTACTACATATATGTAGATTATAATTGGTAAATTAAAATTTATGCAATTATATTTATGTTCCTAATGAGTCACTTATTATATAAGCATTTGTTGTAAAATTTAAAGATTTAATTTCTTCTGCATTTTGTCAATATTGAAATCATATATGTTTCTTTTGCTCAAGCATTTAATTTGTTTTCTTTTATTTGAAACTTATTTTATTTTGTGATAACTATTTGCTTCTTAAAACATTTTTGAAATATGTTAAATTAAAAATTATTCTTTCGCCATATCTATCCTCTAAAAGACTTGTTTTATTTTTACTTGTTTCAGTTTTGTATATGATTTGTATATTTTATAGATTATAATAATTTGTATAATAATTGTTATGTGTATGTAATTAATGAATTAGTTGAATTGTGAAGAAAACAATATAAATAACTATTTAATTAATAATCTAGACATTTGTAAGTACTATTGTTTACTTTATTATAAATAATTATATTATTTTTTTGAAAAAATATTTATTTGTTTTAAAATATAATTGTTATTTATGTATACATGTATACATTTGAGACTATTTGTGTCAGATTTTTCATGTTTATAGTGAAATAAAAGATATTGTTGTTGATTAAATGATTATTCATAAAATCAATTGTTATAATTTACTCACGGACTTCCATTTAAAGCCAACTAATTGTGGATATTATGCTAAGTGGCCTTGGAGAAAAATGATGTTCAACTAAATAATCTGACCCCAATCTGATTATGGAAGAATGAAAAAAAAAAATGTTTTTCTTTCAAAAAATAATAATAAAAAAAAGGTAAATAAAAAAAAAAAAAAAAGATAATCCAGGATGGGATTCATTCGTGTTATCAAAGCTAAACTTCTTGAATACACAGAATACAGTTATGGAAGTCACAATAGCTCCTTTACATCTGTTAATAGTTATACTATTGACTTCAATAAGAGGTAGTATTTTTAATGTAAAATCTTATTAAATTTTGCATTTTATAAGCCTCTTATTAAAAAAAAAAAATTAAATATCAATAAACTAATTTCTATTTACAGTCATATCTTTTCTTCTAAAATTTAAAGTTTTTTGTAACTCTGTATAGTTATAAAAAAAATAAATAAATAAAAAAAATTAAATAAAAAAAAATCTGTTGTTAGCATAGTAAATAAAGGAATCTGAAAATAAATTTTAATGAAATAAGTAAATCATAAGATTAGAAGTGGAACGATTCATCGAAATTAGCTTTCAGCTTATTTTTTGATAGGAATAATAATTGCTTTGTACAATTACACAACTTTGAAATAAATTAAATAAACAATGATGTGACTACTAGTTTGTATATAATAAAGATGGTACAAATATCTTGTTATGTTCCCCTTGAAATGAACTATTTCTTATGCTGAATCTAAAATTAATTCCATAATTTGTCAATGTAATTTTGATATCTCAAAAATGGATGCTAGGTGTTCATTATGCCAATAATTAATGAATATTGATCAGTTTACTTTTTATGATTGAATCAAAATGAAATCTTTAACTTTCTGGTTATTTTTACATGGTCAAAATCTGCTCTTTTCAATCAAAGCTTTCATAAAACTGTCCAACACAAATTCAAATAAAATCATGGTTTTTCATAGATCAAATATTAGAAGAAATCTGTTTTACATGATTCAGTATAAAACCTATTCCAAAATTTGGATAACTGATATGTTCAGATAAAGATTTTTTAAAAAAGAATCCATTGTGATTTAAAAATTTGATGGTTATAAAATTACTGTTGTAGCAATCACAAAAGATGTAACAGATATTTGTTTTTAGATTATATTTGTTACTTACAACTAAGTTTTTTCAGTAAAACAATCAAAATAAGGTTACTAAAGTACTTTCCAGGAATCTAATCCACATATTACAGACATAACCTCAATGAATCACCCAAAAATGTGTAATCCCATTATTCCTTATAACAACAGATTATATCATGGTATTTTCAAAAACAAAATCTAATTTGATCACAGAAACTTTTAAATAAATCAAATTAAAGTCTTGTTGGTGATTTTATAGATATTATTTTCCATCAAAGCTGGAGCTAGCAGAAGGGAGGTCAAAAAATGGCAATTCAAATTCCTACTTTTGAACCCATGAACGCCACTTTTGGGAAATAATCTCTCTAAACATTTCATCCTAAAAAAAATAAAATGTTTGAATATCTATAGCATTTTATCTTTTTTTAAAAAAAGGGGTGTGTGTGTGTTTTTTTAGGTTAGGTTTTTTTTATTTTTTTTATCATTTTAAAAAAGGAATGGATCAATAATTTCATGAACACTCACTGAACTGTCACCATTTAATACTTTGATAATATTTTCTAAAATTCTTAATTTAAGAAAAGAGTTAAAACCTCTCAATTTATTTAGTAATATAATGCAAACTTCACCCTGTACTGCATTAACTGAGATTTTGAAGTATTTGTGTACACTATGAGTGTCATTAGCTGATTTGATTTTGTCAATAACTTGCTTTGAACATAAAATAAAATACCACCAACTCGAATCATGAGCCACATCTTGTTACTCTTGGACTTGGGATAAACTTTTTCTGGACATCATTCCTTTATATTTTTTAGCTCTTCGATGAGTCTTCAGAAACATTTTTTGCTATTTGAAAAATTCATTTGTATTGGGGAAAAAAGTTCTAAATTTTCCTGCAGTTTATTTGAATCATATCATTATGCGGTTTAAAAAAGCATAAACAGTAAGACAAAATATAATACAAAATTCTATTAATTACCATCAAGTAGATACATAATATTATGTTTGTTATATTATACATAACATTATGAGTGGCCAAGGATGTCCTTCGGCCTCGATAAAACGTCAGATCTTGGCAGATCTGTAAAACAGTGTCCTTATAGCATAACTTAAAAACCGTTAAAACAGCAATCCTTAAGGACGAAAACTAATATTTAATTGTGGATGGAGAGAGTGGCCAAGGATGTCCTTCGGCCTCGAAAAAACGTCAGATCCTGGCAGATCTGTAAAACAGTGTCCTTAAAAACCGTTAAAACAGCAATCCTTAAGGACGAAAAAGCTAATTCTAATTGTGGATGGAAAGAGTGGCCAAGGATGTCCTTCGGCCTCGAAAAAACGTCAGATCCTGGCAGATCTGTAAAACAGTGTCCTTAAAAACCATTAAAACAGAGTTTTAACGGTTTTTTAAGTTATCCATTGTTGTTTTTTAGTTATCCATTGTTAAGTGTTTTTTTTAAGTTATCCATTGTTGTCCTCCAGGAAACTGTTTTAAAGTATTTAACGGTTTTAAGATGGCGGTCCTTAGAAGGACACTTTTTTAAAAATATTCGACTATTTAACTGTTTTAAGATGGAGAAAGGATATTCATTCGTTGTTAACTTATTCTACTGGAGGCTGGAGATAGTTTTTCAACGCTAACGACTCCTTCCCGTTTACTGTTTTTGCTAAAAAGGTACGATATAGAAGAGTGGCGGTGGGGGTTCAGGGCGGGATTATGAGATGGCTCTTGTTTTTAAGGACACTGTTTAACAGATCTACCAGGATCTGACGATTTTTTGAGGCCGAAAGACATCCTTGGCCACTCTCTTCATCCACAATTAGAATTAGCTTTTTCGTCCTTAAGGATTGCTGTTTTAAGATGCTATAAGGACACTGTTTCACAGATCTGCCGATTTTTTGAGGCCGAAGGACATCCTTGGCCACTCTCTGCATCCACAATTAGAATAAGCTTTTTCGTCCTTAAGGATTGCTGTTTTAAGATGCTATAAGGACACTGTTTTACAGTAATTATTAAAATATACAATATTACTAATGTAATAGTCTTTATTTCGTAGCTTATTTATCATTTACAATCTATCTAGCTTTTATTATAAAAGTTAATAGAACTATCGTTATTAAGTGCAATTTTTTATTATTTTAGTATTTTTAAAGTTTAGTTTGAAGGTTTTAAAGTGATAATATGATTCAGATTTGTAAAAATATAAAATATTTGTAAAAATTACACTGCTCTTTCCATGGATGATATCTTCTGTTTTATATATCAGTATTGTCTAAATTTTTTAAACTGTAGTTTAAAATGGCATATTGTTCCCTAAGTAGTTTTATCAAGCTACTCATAAGGAGTTAATAAGGATTTATAATTGATGTTACCTAAAATCATTAACAATGTATTTGTTAGATAAAGTTTCATCTACTACCCAGATTTGATTTTTGGCGATTCCAATTGTGAGTGACAAAGACAAACTATAGAAACTGTTTTCCTTTGTATTTCACAACTCTTGAGCATTTTTCATGAAATATTTCCAAAGTAATTTTCTATTCAAAGTAAAAACGGTTCTCAGTATTATAATGGTAAGGCCTATCAATGTTTACAATCAATTGCATTTATATTATTGGAAAAAATACATTGAATCATAGATGAAAAAATCTAAAAGTATGATTAATTTTAATAGGATTATTAATTAATTTTATTCATTGTAATTTTAAATGCCTTAAATAAATTAAATAATTGAAAATATTCATAGTATATCCATTTAAAGCCTAAATATGTTTAATAGTCAATTGGTGAAATGCCCTAGGTATAAAGATTCAAAAGAGGTTTAGAACAAGTTGTTTCCTTAAGATATCAACTCATATCATAAATAAAATGAAAAACAGAAAATATAATTAACCATATAAATTCAGGCCTTAATTAATTATAATGGTTCCCATTGCTACTAATTCTTCTGAAGTAATATATTCTTTTTTCATAATAAAAAAAAATCTGTTGACTAGCAAGTAATGATTTCTACATTGAAATCGTGGTTTCACCAATTGTGAGGACAGATATTATTGGTGAGATCAGGCTGATATGGGAATCACGGCAGTTTGCCCAAGGAGATCGTGTTGTACTCTACAGATCTGGGGATGTGGTTTTCCAATATGAACCACATGCATGCAGTGGCTCTATAGATACTGGTTCCTTCATTGGGGAAACAAACTTCACCCAGTCCTTGACAACCTACTGCACCATCTTCTCTGGAGCCTATATACAAGACAATCAGACTAGTAAGTTCATATCATTACTAATGACGAGGCTGGGATAAATTGTGCAAAGGATTTTTTTGTATTGAAAAGTTGACAGTAAATTCACTTATAAATTTATTATAATTTCCAAACAATTGTCTCAGGCTGAACTGAATGCTACTTAAGTGCAACTTACATTTTAAAATTATAAAGCTATGCTTATGAATATATCTTATTGCATCATCATTAACTAGGTGCAGTAGAAAATAAATCATTGACTTTGAATTACAATTAAAAAAACAAAAAGATAGGATTTAAAAATTAAAGAATTGATTACAAGCTGACATTAGCTTAACATTAAAAAGGGCTACTAAATGGTACAACATTCTACACTTATTCCAATTTTTCTATAGTTAATAAATTAAACAAAGTTAACATTTTTCAAGAGTTGACTTCCATTCACTCTTAAAATTGGTAAATTTTTAAGAGTATTTGAGGATTAAACATGTACAATCGAGCTAACATAAATGGCTATATTGTTCTTTAAATCTGTATGATGTAAATTAAAAAACTGTCACTTTGCATATAATCATCATTTCTATAAAATCATGATAAATTTGTTTAATTTAATTCAGTATTCCCTGTGATTTTAAGGTGAATGTTAATCTTATTTTATTTTTGTTTTTTTTGATAAGCTTATTTTGTTATTTTGTAATTATGATAATGTTACCCATCTTTATTGATAATCATTACCATATTTTTCTCTCATAGGCAGTTTTTATTCTTTAACAGATTCTAGAATTAAATCACCATTTAAACATATATCTAGTACTGTAACAATTGTTCCATAAAAATTATCCAAATTACTTATGAAAATGTAGGTAGGGTACACAAAAATAACTCAATTTAATAAATTATCATTTCTGCTTCAGTGGCTTACTCATGTCTACAAAATTCTCCAACATGGATGAATGATATAAGAAATGACATTGAGAACTTGAGACTAGCTGATCTTTTCATACCTGGTACCCATGATTCAGCATCATATGTCATATCAAAGACAGGATATTTCGAAAATATTTTACAGAAGTATGTTCACACTCAGGTAAGTCGTGTAAGACCATATTAATCCTTCATAATAAAACTATAACTGCACATATTATTTATTTCTTTATCGCCATTGTATGGACATACGAGATAGAATTCTCTTATCGATTGGATTGATGGAGCTTTCAATTTTTTTCTGAAGTCAAAAGGAGTTGTTTATAAAATGCCTTAAGTGAAATCCCACTTCCATATTTTAAATGCAATATGTTAAACAAAATTTGTCAATAATGATTAGTTTTATGTTAAATAAAGCAATATTTTTGTAATACTCCTATCGAATTCAATCAATATTTATATAGAGCTTCTTGAATCTTAAAAACTGTTTTGGTTTATGATTGCATACGTAAAAACATGGTTACCACCATGAACTGTTCATGCAGTTCTAATAAATAATAAATATCAAGAAACAAGCTCATCAGTTCATGTCTAATTCTCAGTCTGGCCTCTGACTCTACCTTTTCATGGTCAAACTACTACCTACCAAATAGGTTAAAAATTCCTTGGAGGTTTCATTATCCCTTGACAGGAACAACAAAAGTGTGTTTATAGGCAGAATGTTAAGGACCGTTATAAGAGTCATTATGAGAATATAAAGATTATTTTTGAGTTATTATTATAATTTTAAAAAGTGAAAGATTCAATTCAATATTTGTAATATGGTATTGTTTGAGTCACTTCCTTGCAATAATCAATTTGAATTCCATTGGAAACTATTTTTTTTATTTTTTTTTTCTATTTCTGGCCTAGTAGGCATCTCACTTCCTGATATCTGTTTATTTGAGAATGACCCTTATATCAGGGGACATGCTGATCTGATTTGCATCTGAAATTATTATTACTCAGTCAAACAATTTATATCATTACTAAACTCTTAAATAAATAGATATGGTATGTTATTCTAACTTTTCTGAAATATCTATTTGATAATGTATCTACTACTAGATGTATTCATATCTTGGTTTTCTCTTCCCTGACCATCTCTAACACTCCTCCAGAAGGTGAACTACTTTGGGATTCGGTGTTGCCGAAATGAGAAAGCTTCTCATGGAGCAATATGTATAAGAAAAAGTATTTTTAAGAAACAAGATGGTAGGGGTGTTTGTTCATATATACCATGATAAAAATATATTAATTTATTTGGTACAATAAATTAATATATTATACCACACACAACTATCTTCTCCCTTGTATGAATATGGTCAACAATACTACACCATTATAAAATATTTTTACTTCTCTGGCCACCTGCCTTGGTGCATTTATAAATTTCATTAGGCAATAACAATTAATAATATTTAAATACCTATTTCCTATATATAGCATACATATAATATTTAATAAACAAAAAATATTTACAATATATACAGTATGAATAGGTTTGTCCTCGGAACCTCGAGACGTTCCCATGTTTCGCATCTCTACACTGAGTTAAATTGGCTTTTCCCCTCCTTCCGCAGAAAATACTTCCTAGGCACCTACCTATTCCAAGTTATCAACACCTGTCACCCTCCCTTTATTTACAGTAACCTGAAAATCAAGTCTGCTATCAAATCACTGCATACAAGATCTCGTCTTTCCGATCTCTATACTCCATCCCACAGAAGTACTGCATTCCAATGTTCCTTCCTTGTCCGATCCTCTACTCTTTGGAATCCCCCCCCCCCCCCCCCCCCCCCCCCGTGTCCGCAATGCTTCTTCCCTTGGAACATTCAAAACACTATTCTTTCACCATCTTCTTTTCCTCCAACCCAACACTCTCTTATTATAAGGATGTATGTACTACGTATGTAATCGTCTAATTTAATTACTAAGACCGTCAGACATAAAACATTAGCATAAATTATAGTTTGATTGTGATAATATTTTAATTTCTTGTAATGATAATTTTTGATTTTCTATCTTTTTATTTTTCTTCAAGTTTCTGTTTGGTTTTTTCTCTTCTGCAATTTGTTTACAAAATTAACCTCTATTTTATATACTTATTTTTTCACTCTCTTTTTATTTAAAGTTTTTTCTTTTTCCAGTTTTTCTCTGTATTTTTTTTTCATACATATTTGTATTCAATTCTATCTATGTTGTTTTATTTTTAACAGCCTCTCGGCCAGTTATGATCTTACTTTGTGTTATTTAATGTTATTCTTAAGGGACTTTGTCCCAGAATAAAGTTTTCTTTCTATTCTATTCTGTGATAAACATATTTCACTCTATGAAATAGTGTTAATAGGATGTAAGTGTGCTGGAGCAGTTAGTGATGGGTGTTCGCTACTTGGACCTGCGAATCGGCTTTTACAATCACACCCTGGGAGAGCCACCATTCAACTGGTGGTGTAATCATGATTTTATGCCAGTTCAGTCCTTATCAGGAATCTTCAAGCAGATCAAGCAGTTTATGAGCAACACCAATGAAATTGTTATACTTGACTTTCACAACTTTCCAGTTGGTAAATAAAAAGAAATCATAGCTTAACATTATATTTGGAAACAAATATTTTTAATTTTTTCTCTTTTAAAATTAGTTTTTATGCATGTCCGAATGGATCTTTTACTTTTTTTCATCCTTAAATCTATTTGATTTTAACTTTCATAGAATTAATGTCACTAAATGTCAATAAAAACATCAACAAACAATTTATATTTACGTCTTAAACAAAAATTGGATATTCAGTCAAACAGCGGTATAAAACTAAAATTGTGGACGGAAATCTATTTGAACCATAAAATATTACTATTATAAAGAGATTGTTGATCATGTGTTATGTCAAGATGGTGGTTGTGATGCAGTAAAAAGAAAAAACAAAAAGATGTATTTATAGCTAATGTTATGGCTTGACCTGTAAGCTGTTTCAGAAATAGGAGGCACTGTTAGAACAAAAAACATTAATTACTAAATGTATAAAAAACAAGCACTTCTTTTCAAACATTTATTACAAAGCTCTCAAAAACATTAATTACTAAATGTATAAAAAACAAGCACTTCTTTTCAAACATTTATTACAAAGCTCTCAGAACAAAGGATATCTTCCTTTATATAAGGGTGAAAAACTGTTCAAATATTATTTACCTAAAGAATCACAAATACGGATTCTTGGGAGTTGGATTCTCTAAATTATCAAATTTTACATAATAAATTACAATGCTCTATTGGAGTGATACAAATCCTTCTAGAAGGAATGGTGAATCACTCGTACAAAGTAATTGATGGTCAAAATAGGAACTTGAAATTTTAAAAAAATTTTATTGGAAACTACTTTCAGACACAAAAAGTAGAACAAGATCACCATGTGTTCCCCTGACTTTTTAGGATGAATGTTTTGTTTTTCTTTTGTTCTGTATAATTATGAGTGTATGCATATTTGTTTTTGTTTTTTCAATGAGGCCAAAAAAAATCTTCAAAAGATATGGTTAAGTACATACCTAGCCATGTGTGGGATTCTTAACATAAAAACAACTTCCCTAAACATCTCACTATGGAACCCGCCATAAGACATTATATCGCGGTTAGGAATTGCTGTATGCAGTCTCATGGAAGTAGGCTACACGTTTTGGTGCCTATCGTGCTCTTCTTTCCTAAGCCACTTGAAGATCTTAGCCAAGAAACATTGGCCCAGCCATTCAGTAATCCTCAAAAGCCAATATCGATTGAACTGGGTAATCAATAGTCAAAAGAACTGTCTAACAGACCTATTGGAACTCTTCCCTCTCTTGTACAAGTGTATGTGAGCAAGTGTTTTTATGTTTTCATGTGTTTCATACCTATTGGCATGATATGTCCAACAAAGTAAATGATAATTGATAATTGCATTTTTTCTGTAATTACCAAAATTAAAAAATATAAAACTCAAAACATACAATGATTCTTCAAAATTAAGATAATTTATGTTAATAATAGAATTTGCATGAAAATTTTAATTGCCATTATTAAAAATTTAACAGGTAGGACAAAGAAAGAAAATGAAATAAATTGAGATAAAAGTGAACAAAAATAAAATAAAAGAAATGAAAAAAATTAAAGCAAGTTCATTAATATGACTAGTCAACTTGTCCAAGTAAAATTGCTATGAATTAAATAGTGGAAATAAGTATATTAAATTGCTAACTCCAATAAGTTGTTTTTAATCAGACTTTTGTTTCTATCCAAGAATGCACTTTCAGTAATTGTTTTAAAATTTAATCTGACAAGTGGAAAATGTTATTTAATGTGGATACCTGTTAGTACTATTCTACAAATGCTCATTGATAATTATGTTACCCAATATGGACACATAATACTATTGAGAACATTTTATAATAACGATCACAAAATAGAATCAAAATTATAATAAAAAAACACTATATTCTCTTATCAGTAATATTTTCTTATAAAGAATGAAATGCTGGGATAGACTGGTTATGTAATAACGAAATGGTATTGTTGATAAAACCGCAATCGAGAAAGCAAACCTAATTGCATAAAATGATTTTTTTCAAAACAATATGTACCTCACCTCTTTACTCGCTAAATATTGCAAACCATTTATGTTTAAAAAGTAAGCCATTATATGATAAAATTATTCCATTACAACAGAAATGCTTTGGTTCAAGATAAATGAGATAAAGAAGGATGAGGAGATTTTGATAAAGTGCAACTCAGAGAAGAAGTACATACTTGGTTATGAAGGTGTCAATGTAATTCATCGGTGCATGTGCTCTTACCTGAAAACAAGTCAAAGCAAAAGAGCAGACCTTAAAGGATGGAGGCAATTTTTTGAACCACAAAACTTAATAGTTAAAGAGGTCAAGAAGATATCTTGACTAAGACACCTGTGTAACCAATTCTGTCATGAAGGTGGTTGATGTGTAGACATATTTTATAATCAATAATGGAAGTGATTCCTTCCAAACTTTAAATAAAAATAAATATTTATAAAAATCACACAATTTTTAAATATTTTGAAGTTTTTAAAATAGAATAGATTGTTACCCCATTTATATACATATAAATACATTTTTTTTTTAAATTTTATTAGGCTTCAGTGACATTGAAATTCACCACAGACTAGTGAAGTATATTCAAACAGAACTAGGAGAGCTTCTTCACAAGAGGACTGACCAGGAATTTGGAGTTAGTTTGAAAAGCATCTGGAACTCTGGAAGGAGGTTGATACTTTCATACAATAAAGAGATCATAGCAGAGGCCTATAAACTCTACCTGCCAATCAAACAACAGTGGGGAAACAAACAAACCCTGAATGAATTATACCCCTTCCTTGACAGTCAATTTGAAGGGTAAGGTTTGGAATATGGTAATTAACAGCAACTATATCTATAAAACCATTTTAATTTAAAGCTGAAAATTCACAAAAATGCTTTTATAAAATTTTAAACCACTAATTTGTTGGTTATAAGATAAAATAAAGGCATTACTTTGAGTATCATCAGCAAAGGTAATAATATATTAAATAAAAATCTGCCACAAAAAGTTATTTTTCTCTTCATTAGTTATTTAATGTTATTTATAACTTTAAATGTTTCATTTAATAACTGTTATTTATAACAGTAAGTGTTATTACTGAAGAATTAGTAATCATAAGTTTACAATTTAAAATCAAAGAATTCCATGAAGTATATTTAAGTGGTAAATCCATTATTTTATAAACAAGAAGAAATGCTTCCAATACTAGGGGTATCAAAGTAAATGACAATGTCATAAACAGCCAATTAAAAAATACTTGCACAATCTCTCTTTCATAAAAGGATTGTATAATGAATATTTGGAATTGAATTTGACTTTGCTTGCGTTATTTACTTTAAATGATTGTTAGTCATTTTTTATAATTATATAAGCATACATTTAACAAATTTACTTTTTATAAACATTGTTATTATAAACATTAGTCATTTAAAAGTACTTTTCTTTGAATTAAAGAATAAAAACCAAGCAATATTAGGACAAACATATTATTTTAAAACATTTAATATTTATTGTTTCTGTCCTGATTAACATTTTTTGACTTCTGATAACCACTTCTTGTCTAATTAATTTCTCAGTTCATACATTTCTCCATCATACATTACCATCTAACAATAAAATAACTGTTAATAGGTGTGAGAGAGATAAAAAACAGATGTGGGCAGCAATGGCTGAGTTAACGCCCACAACACTAGGGGTGCTCACGGATTGGTATGGAGGTCTCAGAAACCTTGCAAACCGCATTAACACCAATCTCACTCTGTCCTTCAGAACATGCAGACAGTGGGCAAGCTGCTCTAATATCATTGCTGTTGACTTCTTTAGAAGTACTGGCCTTGTCAATACTGCCATTAGGCTGAACAGAGAACGAGCAAAGGTTTGGAATGGAACCATGGCAGAGCATGGATAATACTCCAAGCTGCTACACTGCTATTATGTAAACTAGTTAAAACTTTATTTTGTGTTTGTGTAAGTTTCCTCAACTGTTGATTCAAATGACCATTCCATTTAATTTTTTCACACCAACTTTATTTTTTAAACAATGTGCTTAAGTTTACTAAATAACGAATGATAATAAGGCATCATTATAATTTGAATCTTACTTTATAAATTTTTATTGCTATCAGTTTTTTTTTTTTTTTTTTTTTTTTTTTTTTTTTTAATGATCATAGTAAAATTATAGAATATTTCTCTAATTTATGATAATAGACAGATTTATAAAAATACAATTTCCGTTACATCCTTCACGATGTACTCTGAAGAAATATTTGTAAGTATATATAATATAATGTCACTAAAGAAGTTTTGCTTCAAAAATTTGCCTAGTTGAAATTACCACAAATTTTAAGAAATTCTTTCCAATTGTTTGAATGTGAGTGTTTTTTAGATATTTTATGAGAATATTATATTCTAATAAATATATACAATATACACCTTAGAAATTGTAGAAAAATGTGAAACCAATAATTCAAAAATAATGTAGCCATAAACAGTATCCACTTCTAAATGGGTGGATGAAGTGGGGAGGGATGCCAAGGAGATTGAAATTAGTCTACAGATGGTCCACCACAGAAAAGAGTTCAGGAGTAAAATTGACAAAATACAGTATTTTCCAGAGAAACCACCCTAAAGGAGACTCAAATGGTTCATTTCTGAGGAGGAGAGGAAAAGCAGAAGCGACTGTATGATGAGATTCTGTGAAGATAAGAGAAGAAAAGTCAAGAAGTCTTCAGTTCTTTGCGGTCCATAGTTGGCCAAATTAAAAGAAAAAACCAGTATCTTATTCATATTTACTTTTTTTAAAATATTGATATTAAATAAAACCTTGATAAATGGTTTGACTGAGGGTTCATGAGAGGTATGGCATGATTCAAGAGGGTTCATGAAAACAAAAATTGGAAAATAGCATGATGAATTGGTGAAGAGCGACATGAAAATTAAATGGTTAGTAACATAGCGATTTACTTATTGGTCCAATGTGGTATATATACACTGGATTTTACTCTGAACCAATACATTTTTCTGCAGATGATATTTTCTCTTGAAACTCTTAATGTTTTATTATGACTTAAAAAAAAAGTTACATAACTTTAAAGTTTCATAAAAAAATGTAGCCTAATTTAAAACAATAAATGTCCTCAGAAATAGGAGGGAACTATCTTTTATTCGGATCCCAGAGAAACTAAAATGTGTACACTACAAAAAAGTGTATAAAAAAGTTTATTTTAATCATTAGTAAATTGAAATAAGAAATACAATGAAATCAAAATAAACAATTTCATCAGTAAAGGTATTTGTTCTAATGGATAGTGCTTCAATATTCCATTTCATATAAAAATAAATAAAGATAACAATACAGGGGCATTTTATGAACTTAATATTAATTAAAGAAAAAGGGAGAAAAAATAGAGAAGGGGATAGTCTCATTAACATCATAGCCCAGTCAAATAAGGATTTCACCTCCGAAATGAACCAATGAAGCTGAATTTTTGCATATACCTTTGTTTTGGTCTTAAATAAGTTGTAAAAAATCACCGATCTCAGCACGTTAGATATTCACGCATAATTAGATATTCAAGGACAAAGGTTTTTTTTTTTTTTTTTAGGATTAACCGTTTTCGTGATATAGCACGGAGAAAGAGAAGTGGGCACCGGTTGGGACATAAATTTGCTTCTTGTGTCTTAGACAATCTTTTCCCAAAAATATTGTCAGTAACAAAGTTGTAGAGCATTAAATTTACTTAAATTTCATATATACGTCTCTGGCACTTGAATCAACGTGTTTTCCCAGAAAAGCGTGACCCCAGCGAGAGTGCTGAAATGAGGGGTGTAGAGTGCATGAATTATGCAACTATTTTTGACTTCCTGGCTTCGTTAGGAGTAGTTAGAAGGTAAATATACTAAAAGTCCCGGTCCCTAGGGTACAGGAATCCCCAGTTTATGGTGGGAGAAGGGGAGAAGGTCCCATGTTTAGGTTTTTCAATTATATCTTGAAAACCGTGGACACGACAAAAATAATCTACGGATCAAAATTAAAGCTAATTAAATTTACTATAAAATTGTTTCTATACATATATGTCCAACTCTCAACACTGTTCGAGATAAACATTATTCAAAATTGATAATTATAGAGAAAAAATATTTTCACCTCACTTTTTGTCAAACATTTGATTCAAGTGTCTGAGACGTATATATGAAATTTAAGTAAATTTAATGCTCTACAACTTTGTTTCTGACAATATTTCTGAGAAAAGATTGTCGAAGACACCAGAAGCAAATGTATGTACCAACCGGTGCCCACTTCTTCTCTGCGCTATATCTCAAAAACGGTTAATCCTAAGAAAAAATGAATAGAACCAAAATTATAGAGAATATTATTATCTACAAGTTTTATAACCTTGATTGATGGCCGATGGATAGAAATCAAGATATTTGAAAAAAAAACTGAAGTTTGTGACCTTTGACCTTGACTATCAAATTATGCTAACATGCTAAGGTCGGTGACTTTTCACCCCTTATTTAGAAGACCAAAACGAAGGTATATGCAAAAATTCAGCTTCATTGCTTCCTTTTCAAGATTTGCTGTTTAAAACTCCTTAGTTGACTGGGCTATCATTGTAAGAACTGAATAGCCAGTGGAATAACTAACTAGTAGTGCAGGCTTACTAACAACAGGTGAGGTAGTATGTATAGTCAACTACAAGTATTTTCTAATATATTTAATTATGCAGTAAATAAACAATTAAACGGTTTATGGAACTAAATCAAAATTATATAGAGTGTACAGTAAGGATACAAAATAATGCAAAAAAATAAATTCTGGAAGTAATGTGGAAATCATACTTTATTCATTCACGAAACAGATATATGGCAAAGCTACTCCAATTCTTATGAGAAAAAGTGATGGAATTGTAATAATTCAGATAACCTTATATGGATTAAGTATTCCTGTGGGGTCTAATTGTTTCTTTAATGATAGCATCACACTCATAACAGATGAACTTTTGCCAAGACCAATGTATTTTTGCTTCTTGAAACCTAAACCATGCTCAGCTGACATAGATCCTCCATGCTTTACGGTCCATTCAAATAGCCATGGCTCTAGCACATTTGTAACCTCATCTTGGTAAGAGGGCCCTTCTATAAGTATATGCACGTTTCCATCTCCTGTAACATGAAAAAATCTTAACAGCATAAAAAATTTGGTATTGCCAGCATACTACAATAAATATCATGTTTTTCAGTTAATTAATATTTTCTTTCTGTATTACACATACATACAATCATAAATATGCACATAATTTATTTTTTGTGTCTAATCTTTTATTGATCGATTGTTTGTCACTAATCTTCATTTAATACTTACCTGTAAGTCTACATATCTACATACTTTTTTTTTATTGTTTTAGTAACACACTGATTTTCACCATACAGATAATTGACTATGCTAGGTAATGTCTTCTCATTCTCATTAGCATAAGTTAAGGAATATCTCTTATAAATAAAGCTTTATTACGTTTATTGTTGAAATCTGACATTTTAAAACCAGTTTTCTTTGATAATAAATAAATAAAAGTGACATCAATAGATTACTAATTCTTATTTTTCTATACCTGACTTTACCATGACAGGCATTCTGATTGACAATATTTTATTGTAATGTTTAAAGATAAGGCATATTAGTTAACTTATCTAAGGTTTCACTAATTAATTTTTAAAAAAACAATGGAATATAAACAAATACAAAAATGTATTACCGTTTACAAAGTCTTCATTATTTGGCAGATGATATTTAGAACACTAGGATTTACCTTAAGCAAAAATACATTTTTTCTAATCAATAAAATATTAAAATAAAAAAATTTTAACTTATAACTGTAATTTTGGAAATGTGAAATAACATTAATATAGCAACACATTGAGTCCTATTTTGCGGTTCTGCAAATCCCTTCTAAATATGGTTACAGGAAAACAACTAATATTATAACAAAAATATTCATGTTCATGTATTTGATACTTCTCCAAAGTCAATGAAAAGTCATCATTTTTGAGTATTCTCTTAGCAAATAAACAAACATAAATGAAACATATCTGCACAGATTTTTAAGCTGCAGTGATAAAATAAGAGAAATGATACTGGATGTTCAACATTTCTTTGTTCATAACAGAAATGCCTAGGATGGGTGTATTATATTTTTTTGTTAAATTAATTTTAATATTTGTTTGTAATATTTTATTAATTGCTAAACCAACATAATTCAATAACATTAATTGAATGGGTGACAACAACAGCATAACCAACAACTTCTCAGAAACTGAGATTTTGATGCAAAATGCTGTAACCTTCAAGATCATAGGGAATATTTTTTTTCCCTTCCATGAGGTTGGTAGTCTTGATTCTGACTGAAAACAGGTGAGCAGCTGGCAATATTTTACAGCAAAAAGGTAGTAACCCTTTGTCATGACTGAGGGTCACTACCTAGTTGCAATGGCTCCTGTCGTTAAAACAAAGCTGTCGTTCAGTGACGAAAAACACCTAGATAAAGGAAAAAGATGAAAAGTTTTGTATTGAGAATTCACAATAATTGTCCAAACAAAGTAACCAAGGAAGTTACTGAGCTCATCAGGAGCCATATTTGTTCCTTCCTCAAGCAGAAGAATCATTACTTTTGCCATGAATCCTTGTTTTATAATAAAAGAGGTAACAAGACTGAAAAGGTTAATTTTTGCCCAAAAGTACTCAACTAAGAATTGGCAACAGCCTAACCTGTGGTGGGGGTCACTACATTGTTGCCAGAATTTATACATCATTTTCATCCATTTTCTTTGACTTGTGCATTCAATATGGCTGAAAGTTTTTACACAGTAGCTTATAGATGTGCAAATAATGCAACTACACTATTTTCAAGTTAAAAAGAAATTGCTTCAAAAGTTCAGCACATTTTAGGGTCTGCTGAAAAATTTCGCATAAGTGGGTTTCACTTTGTTGAGATGACCTATTCAATTTTTTTTTTTCAAAAAAAATATAAAAATTGAAAAAATCCAGAACAAAAATATTCCTCTTCTTTTTTCAAATAGTCGCAGAGAAAATGTTGATAGGAAAAAGTATTCAACTTGAAAACAACAAACATAATTTATATTAGACAATATTTTAAAGGAAGCACAAAAGTTAAAAAACATATGACAATTCTAGTATAATTATTAAAATTATATTAACTCACCTATGTGACCACAACATAACACTGGAAGGTTGCTGAAGCCATTTTTGCTAAGTCTTTTGCGTGTCTCATGAATGACATCATAAAAATGACTTAAAGGCAAAGATATGTCATATGTATACATATGTCCAAAGCGAACGACAGACTCTGGAATTCTCTCACGAAACTGCCACAGATTCTGCAAAAAAAGTTGTAATAGATGTCAAATAATAAAGTGAATTGCATTATAGGAAAGAATGCTCTAAATATATTTTTAATAAACAAATGATTAAACTGTAAGTTTCCAATATATCATATCAAGTATTGAGCAAATTTATCTATTTATTAATAATATAGTATCTGCAGACTCCTCTTGATTTCAATAGTAACGTTTTACAAAATTTATTTGATTAATAATACAATAAACGGAACAATAATAAACCAATAAATTTTTATTTTAGTTTTAAAAAATAAAGTTTTATATTATATAACAGCATTTAAACGTTTTCCATAGTACAATGACTTAATAAAGATTATTTTTGTATTAATCTGTTTTTTAATGTATAACAATACCATCAGTAAGACAAAAAACTAAGACACCTCATAAAATTTAATTTGTATTTTTTAAAAATAAATTCACTATTTACTGTTGTAGTTTATTGAAAAAGAATGAACAAGAAACTCCTCTAGTTTTATTGGATATAATTATAGAGCAGTTTTGAGAAAATATTAAATCCTTCAAACAAGACTATTCATTTTCAGAATCTAAGTTTTTAAAAAGTTTTTGATGTCAAAGGTTATTTGTTTCTTTCCCAGTATATGACTAAACACTAATCATAACAATGAAGGTTATCTTAGAAGAAAATCATAAATCAAGAAATCGATGAAAAATATCTGCAGAATTCTAGAATGCAGGCTACTAGAATTCAAAATGGGAAGAATATTTAAACTTTTGAGACATTTTGTTCAAATATTGGTAGATTATGAAATACAAACAACATAATAAAAATTAAAGATTACAAGGAAATAGAAAAAAATATATATTAGAAATTTGAAACCTCTTTGAGATTTTAATTTTATTTTTATTAAGTCCTCTCAAGCCCAATTTATAGTGTTATGAAAAAAAAAAAAAAAAAATCATTTTTCTTAATTAGGCAAAAATAGATAAACGAATTACTTTTTTCAACTAAAAAGGACTTCAATGATAAAAATCATCAAAAATATTGTCTCTTCAAAAAAATCATTACTCTTCAAAATTTATTAATGCTAAGACTTAAAAAATGACAGAAATATCTGTGGCATCAAGGAGTGATTTCATCATGGACATATAAATCTTTTCACCAGCACTTGGTATAAAAGAAAAGATTACATCCTCTAATAGCTCAGAGATATCTCGGGTAGGGAGGTTCATTTCGAACCTATTTAAGGTCACTTAAAAATATACAAAGTCTTATGGGGTTTTTTTTATGAATTTTTTTTAAAATAGCCAAAACCAAACATTTATACCTTATAACTATGTTGTTTACTGACACATCAACGCCATTTTTTTGGTGTAATTACTAATACATTGTCCATGTGAAATAAAAAAGATTTGATGTAAAAAACAAATACAAAAAAAAAACCGGCAGATCGTTAAATCTTGTTGAAGGTAAAAAAAAAAAAAAAAATTAAGAACTTCAAGTTTAAGTCTACTCCAGACAAAGAAACACATTGAAATTACCTTCAATGTGGTAATAGACATCGGGAAGCAACACCAAAAATGCAATGGCATCAATTGCTATACCGATGGCTCCCTAACCAAGAAAGGTTCAGGAGCAGGAATTTGGAGAGCAAGCGACAACAAGAGCACTTCTCTCCCCCTGGGGAAGTATACCTCGGTATTTCAGGCTGAGGTAATGGCAATCTGTTGCTGTGCACAACAACTAATAGAAGATAGAACACAGAACAGAACCATTAAGATTTACTCAGACAGTCAAGCTGCCCTGGGGGCTCTGAGGAATACTATAACCAGATCCAAGCTTGTCGAGGACTGTAAATTAAGCCTCAACAGGCTAGCTGTTGATAACAGAATCTGGATAGAATGGGTGAAAGGACACTCGAACATAACAGGTAATGAGAAGGCGGACGAACTGGCCAGACAGGGTTCGGACAGTATTCCTACTGCTCCCGAGCCTGTCTGTGGTATAGCCTGGAGCCTTGCGAAAAGTGAAATTGCAAGGCTCTATGACAGAATCGCCTCTCAAAACTGGCAAACAGAACAACTGAGACAGTCAAAACTGTTTCTGGGAGGGCACTGCAAGAAAAGAAGCACACAACTTCTTAATCTTGACAGAGTTAAGCTCAAATACCTGACAGAAATGTATACAGGGCATTGCAGACTAAACAAACATCTCTGCATAATGAAAATCAAGACCTCACCGATTTGCAGATTCTGCAATAGGGAGGATGAGACGCCTTACCACATTATATGCAAATGCGATATGTTGGCGAGGAGAAGGTTTCTTCACTTTGGGGAAGAAATCATCCTAGATCCTAGTGTGGACATAGACCCTATCAGTATTATAGGGTACATGAAAACACTAGGACTGTACTAACAATGGTACAGTATAAACGGCATAGGCACAATGAGCCATTGGGCTGAGGTGCCACAAAAGCCGGGAAAAAAAAAAAAAAAAAAAAAAAAAAAAAAAAAAAAAAAAAAAAGTCTAGTCTTAAAATAATTTGGATTTGGCTGCTATGCAAACTTTTTTTTTTTGAACCTAGACTTGAAGTTCTTAATTTTTTTTTTTGCCTTTAACGAGATTTAACAATCTCCCATTTTTTTTTGTTTTTTGTATCTAAGTTTATTTCTATATTTTAAATTTTATTTGTATCTTTTTTATTTTACATGGACAATGCTTTATTAATTACAGAAAAAAAAAATGGCATTGATATATTAGTAAACAACAAAGTTATAAGGCATAAATATTTGGTTTTGGCTATTTAAAAAAAAAAATCATTTAAAAAAACCATAAGACTTCCTATATAGGTAAGTGACTTTAAATAGGTTCAAAATGAACCTCTCTACCCAAGATACCTCTTTGGCCAAGGATCTTCCAAACACCCTGTGTAGATATGCAAACAGTTACTTATCGACATAAAGACACAAAAATTATAGAAATAATCCTCAGAATATAGGTAGAGCTTTGTAGTAAAAGTCACAAGTTGAAGCTGCTGTTAGTATATATATTGTTTATTTGCAAGATGAGCTCTATTATAGATGGCAAAAAGTGGTAGAGATCACTAAATGTTATGTAAACTAATTGAAATATTTGTGATTTAACTAAGAACCTTAAAAATAATAAAAATTCTGAACTATTGTTCACTTTGAATTGGCTAATTTTAAGATAGGATCAAATCAATTTGAAAGAAAATAAACAAAGAATATAGAATTGGAAAATTAAAAGACTATATACAAGCATAGCAGATGGCTGTGAAGTGAATGTGCCATCAGTAGCCACTCCTGAGTCAACAGCCTTGGTGATGAAGGCAGCCATCTTTTCTTCATCATGACTTGGATTAGAGCCATGGGTTTCAATGATCATGTAAAATCTATAGATAAAATTATAAATAAGCAGTATCATGTAATTTTAAAATAAAAAATAATTATACACGAAGCAGATGTTTCTAATGTAAAAATAATAAACAATTTATTATCCAACCTATTTTTCTTTATTGGACAAGTAAGACCAAGTCTCAACACAGACTCCATTGATTCAGCATCCATGATCTCACAGGAGGAAAGGATTTCACTTAAGTGGGTTTTAGCAGATCTGTATGTTGTCAATACGTTTTTATAACTATCAAGACCTAAAAATAAAATTATTAAATTAGAGGATGAAGATTGTCAGAAGTATAAAACTATACATCTCAAATCATTTTATATAAATTTAGGTAAAGGAATTGTATAATAAAATGAATTCTGTCCATTGGACAGAGGTTTTGTTGTATATATATTACACAAATAATATCTAGTAACAGTTCTCTATATTATATGAACATCAAGTAGTCAATTCTTACCCAAGAAAGCTAAATTTACAGACTTTGGTCGAGGAGGACAATGAATAACTGCTCTTGTTATCACACCCAAAGTACCTTCAGAACCAATAAAGAGCTGTGAACAATATTCAAAAATGTTATTGTATCCATTACTATTAGAAATAATAAATTTCATTAATAACATCTAAGAAATACGCATGTTAATTAAAATATTTATAATAAATAATATGTTAACGTATTTATTCATTAATATATTAATCACTGAAAAAAACAATAAAATTAATATTCCCATCCAAGAAAGTAAGATCAAGAGATTAATGAGAGATCCAGGGAACATGAAAAAAAAATTCATACAAACTAAAAAGCATAAAATTTAGTAAAAAATGTAGTCCAATATATCAATATATTAATAATATAGCAATATTTCACAATAAATAATATTTTATTACAATCCAATATATTAAACCGTAAAGCAACCACTTCTCATCAGCTAATAATGATAACTAGTGGATAAATTAAAGAGGCTAGCTGTGTACAGACCTATCAAGGAGGGGGTTACAAGAGCTGACCAGGCCATGTCTCATGGTGTGGGGGGGATAGGAAGTTGCACCATTAAATGTACCAATGACACTGGTAAGGGTCAAACCATAAATTTAGTTTACTAGTGGCAGAAAAATACTCAAGAATAATTACTGAATTGAATAAACTAATTGTATGAGCAAAAATCTAAAAAAAACTGTCAAAGAGGAGCTTATTATGAAAAAAACTTACATGCTTTAGGTGATAGCCAGTATTGTCTTTCTTCATGTGGTTCATCATTGGAAGTATCTCCCCGTTGGCTTGTACCTGAAGGTATTAATAATTTAAAAATAACATAATTATTTCAAAATGCATAACAAATAATGGGTAAAACTTGGTTTTAACACTTGGAATATCAGTTTATTTTGGATAAGATAAAAAAATTCTTAGAAAAATCTGTTTTTCTAAATTAATATAAAAATAAGCTTCTTGTTTTGTTCATGATTCTTCCGATATGTATTTTAATTTTTTTCCTAGATCATAGGTTTAGGATCATTGGTCTATAGTGGAACTAAGGGAATGAAGCAGCAGATAAAGTAGTCTAGAAAGTAGCACAGTCATCACTAAGTTTAGTAAATATTTATATCTAGTCAGATAAATTCAACTGGTAAAAATACTGAGCGGAGATAACTTGTCTTCAATTTTTGAGAAAACACCAAAACATATACAAAATTAAAAGGTATTTAAAATGAAAATAAACTTTCAACAATTTTTCAACAAAACAAGAGTTAATATAGCTAGCCTAAATATTCTTCTCAATATTGGTTATCTCAATGAAGGATACTTCACCAAACATGCATGTCCAATTGATAATCAATCACAGTTTAGACATAACCCACTACATGATTATTTTGAGACTCTGCTGATGCAGGAAACAAACCTCCAACTATCCTAAAATTCCCTAAAAAACATAGGATCTATAAATTGTACAACATTCAAGACAAGAAAGAAATGATATAGACAGATGAACGCTGGCCTAAAATCATGACTAAACTATAGAAATTTAAACTAATCAGTAGATCTTGTTTAATACGAAGGGCCTTTTATTAATTTAATTAATATTATTTTATTTATTTAGTAAAAAGTGATAGGTGTTAATTTTTGTTTTCAGAACAAATTTAGAATACCTACATATTATTAGATAGAATCACAGCCATAATTTTTAATATTTGTTGTTTTATTTTTTTTACATATGGGTCGCGCATAAGTCTACCATCAATTTTCAGTAAAATTCAGCAATATATTCTATAAATGTAACAAGTTGGGACTGTCACTGTAACAAGTGACAATAAGTACTGAAGTACCAGGTCTGATTAAAAAAAAAAATAAAAAATCTGTACCACTACTACCCATGAAGGGTCTTGGGTTCAATACTTAGGTAAGGACCAACAGTTGTGAAAGGAGGAGATTTGGTGAAATCACGCCCAATCATCAGTCTCCTGACCCCGAAGTTGAGCCATAACCAAATTAACAGAAGTAAAAATAATAGATAAATTTTATTTAGAATATTGCATGGTTTTAATTTTTCATTTAGAGTAATTATTTGCTGAATCTTTGTTCCAAAAATTATCAAGTTTAAATTTATCCTATACTAATCAAGGTGGTGAGGAGAGCACAACACACCATGGGCTGTAATACCATAAAAATAAATTATAAATGATAATACTAATTAACATATTAATGTATTAGCTGATAATGCAAGCATCTTGTACAAAAAGAAATGCTTAGTGAAAGACTGTTAGATGGTTTCAATATTTCTATTATTCTAATGTTGGTTTTATAAGAGATGGGTATGATGGTTTCAAATGATAAATATAAAGATTCAGAAATCATATAAATGTAATAATAGAAAAATGAGGAACCAAGTACCAACTAACCCAAAATAATGTAGGCTATCGTCAGAATAGAGGATTAGAAGTTTTTGTTCGCTGTAATTGGGTTGCCAAGGAAGAAATCATAAAGAAACAAAAAAAAAAAATCATCTAGGAAAAAGATGTTATATGAAAAAATCGTAGGGCCTCCTTTCCTCTGTGCCATCCATACTTTGTTTTGTACATTTAAAGTCATCAAAGAACTGTATTAACTGTGTAAATTAAGTAAATTGATAATACTTGCTACTTCAAGACCGAGCAGGTTGGCAGCCAGAGAACCATACCTGACGAGGCGTAGGCCACCAGCACATGTAGCAATGTTGCCTCCTATTTGGCATGTGCCCTTAGCCCCCAGATCAAGTGGCATCATCAATCCTTTCTTAGCAACCTCAGTATCAAGTCGTTCAAGTACACAACCGGCATCACAACTCACTATTCCTAGATATTTGAAAAAAAAAAAAAAATTAGAGACTTAAACAAAAAACAACTACATTCATAAAATGCATACAGAATTGAGAAGTTTAATCATTAACTAGATTAAGAAGTCCTCAATCATATTTACTTAAATACTTATACTTGTTTGATAACCTCATTATGACTTAAACAGTATGCAATTTTAGGGTTAACGATGAGTTAGATTTTAATTCCAGTGAGAAGCTCTTTGACTAGTAAATCATTATCAAATTAGCCAAAAATTCTTAAAAATAAAATCTGGACATTATTCAAATGCAAAGATTTATGACAAAATAATTAGTAAAAACAAAGTTGGATAGCATCAGTTAAAGTTCAAAGATACATTGTGAGAGTATGTGTTTGTGTGTACATAGTCAGAATTACTTTTCCAGATAAGTAGACAAAATGAAAAATACAAATAATGCTCTCATATTTTATGGCATACATGAACTGTTCAAAGAGATTAATA
Source organism: Euschistus heros (assembly GCA_003667255.2). Classification (NCBI taxonomy): domain Eukaryota; kingdom Metazoa; phylum Arthropoda; class Insecta; order Hemiptera; family Pentatomidae; genus Euschistus; species Euschistus heros. The sequence goes on along the minus strand of RCWM02000071.1, from coordinate 661,576 downwards.
TACCTGATGTTTCATCGATTTCATGGATACGGTTCATCAATGACATAGACATTATAACTTCATCAAACACTGGCACAGAGCCACCAACAACACCAGTATTGCCCCCTTGAGGGCAAACTGCAAGGTGTTCCTTGTAACATATCTTCATTATTTCGGAAACTTCTTTGGTATTTTTTGGCTTAAGAGCAACATTACTGTATCCTAAAAAAATTAATAAAACAATTAGTTCTAATTAATTTATATTTTAAAAAAATTTTTTTATTTTACAACATTAAACTGGATTGAAATAAATTGACTTTCATTTTTTCAATTTCTCCTTCCTAGTCGTTTCAGCAACACAAAGTTTTCTTGCTAGGAGTATAGAAGCAAAAAATTAATTATTCTCAAGCCCAAGTTCCTTAGCTATTCCCAAGAACTCTTCCAGTGCACCTGATAAGGCTTGAAGCATTCTTGCTGAGATTAAATCATCTGCAGAGGTCAGATGGTTGAAAATGGTACTACCAGGACTAGTTCTTATTTTATGAATCATGGACTCCAAAACTAGGTTGAAGGTCAGGACTGACAGTGGGCCACGCTGTAGTAAAGCTTTTCCTACTTTGCATTCTTTGGAGGAACTATGCCCGACCTTGACTCTACAGGATGTCTCCTCAAGGGTCTTGCCAATGAGCCTAATGAATCTTTTTGGGCTCCTAAAGGAATGCAGACATTTGTACATTTTATCCTAGTCAATGGTATCATAAAATCGATGAATACATAGTGGAGAGTTACATTATATACATTGGATTTCTCCCGCATTTGCTTTATGGTCAGTGGTTGACTGACCTGGTCTAAACCACATTGGTTTTCTCCTACCACTTTTCCAGAACAATTCACCAATCTCTTGCTTATCGATATAGAGGGAAATTTGGAAACAACTCTAAGGAGAGATATTTCCTGATAATTTCTGCACTTATTTCAGTTCCCATTTTTGTAAATTGGACAGGCTAGTTAGTGATTCTGCCCATTCCTCTGGAATTTTTTCATATGTCCATACATCAAACATGATTTGATACACATCCTCCCAGATGTCCTCTTCTGCATACTTCAGCATTTCTGCATGTATACCATCTCCTCTTGGGGCTTTATTATTTCTGAGGTCCGAAACAATCTCAATTATTGCCCAGTCCACCTTCTTCCAAATTTTCTTCAGGTGGGGGTACCTTCTTTTTCTCTCAAAGTACAAATTTGGGGTACTTCTTCTGAATTTTCTCACTCATACATTGTGTATATCGGGTGAGGTGCCTCTTTTTCTCCTCCTAATATTTCCTCAAAGTACTTCTACCATCTACCTAAAACCTCTTCTTTATCATGAAGCAGATGCCCCTTCTCATCCCTTGTATAGTCGGATCTTGGAATAAATCGTTTTTGGAACTCATTAACACTTTTATAACATTTTCTCAATTCTTCTGCTTTGCAATGATCTTCCACTTTTCTGAGCCCTTAATTCTCCTTTGCTCATTTAATTCTTCTATAAAAATTCTTAGCTTTAAGCTTACTCTCTTTACGGTAAAGGTCAATTAAAAAATAGTATAAATAAAAAATATTGCCGACTCACCACAAACCATATTCAGCCAATCCTTATTGTATCCTACTAATTCATCTTTGTCAGTTATAACTCTATCTTTACCAAGCAAGCGTTCAAAGGTCTGAATATGTGATGATGTTAATACAGCATAGTGACCTCGTTTCACTTCAGGGTAAAGATCTTTAGTCAAAAATGAGTAAAAACGCGAAGTTTGTGGATAAATCACCTTTAGGTATTGAAGAAACATTCTGAAAAAATAGAAAAACCTATGAAAAATATGTAATTACTTAATAAGAATTATGTGCTAATTATAGAAAATTAAGAAATTTCACACATATAATATATGTGATCTATTAATTAGATCAGATTAGGAGTAAAATCTCTTTATAGCTTGCCTAGCGCTTCTTATTGAATTGTATAAACTAATAAGCCAAATAATCAATACTGTGCTATCTACTTATCTAGATGAATGTGATATTTTTATAGTTTTAATAAATATTTCCAAATGAATAATAGCATGTAAAGTCAATATATTTCATTGATTGATGGATCTAATAAATTTCTTTTCATGAATTAAAATAGATGTTAGAGATGTTAACATCCTTGTCATGTTAGGGTGGTCAAGATTTATTCCTGTGAACATCAAAAAATAAATGTTAACCCATCCAGGCTGGATGGGCACTGCTACTGACCCAAGAATGCAAACTTTTTTTTAGAACACTTTAGGAGTACATATTAAAAAAAAAATTCTATACATTGAACAAAAAGTTTTTCAAAAAAGACAGAAGAAATTTTTCTCAAATTTAAGAAAAAATATGTATCGCTATTCTTAAATGTGTATATATTATTAAGATATGCCATTAATAAATGATTATGTGTATATTTTCAATGAAAATCTGCAATTATGTACATAATTGCAATAATTCAAAACAAAGTAGTATTTCTACATTCTTTAATGTTTTTTAATTTTAATCTTGGAAAAATATCATTAAACATAAAAATTAAGCCATAGTGGTTTTAGTATGTAATATTCATAATATAGCAAGGGAACATGGACCATCACTGATGCTTAATTTCAAAAATTCCTTAAGTTTGGATTATTACTTTATTATTAATACAGGATTATTAATTGTATCTATAACTTAAAAGATTATATTAAAATTCTTATTTGCATATAACCTTACATAAGAAATCTAATCAAAATTATTACAAGATACTCTCAACAAATTTAATTGTAATTCATTCATATTGAAAAATGTACAATCTGCAAAAAAAAAACATAAAGTGATACAAATCAAATGGTATCAATTCAAATAACATTCCTACCTAAATATTTTGTTGAATGAATATAGCCCAGTTCATATGAAACAAAATTGAAATTTAATTATACGGTACCTGCTAAAAAGAGATTGGATGGCAACATCAAACTTCAATAATCATAATCAAATTTCATAATTCCAATATTATAATCAAACAAGAGAAAAAAATAAAATAGCTTAAGAGTGGTTCTAATTAAACTTGTACATACAAAAACTGTTATAAATATATGTCTTAATTTTTTTTTTGTATTTATTGAAGTTGCATCATTCTAAAAACAGATAACACTGATAATGGCTATCTTAGGTATTACAATAGAAACTCCACAAAAAGTATTTAAATCATCAAACTTTATTTTTTATCCTCTAATCCATCGAAAACCAAGGATATATACTGTTGAAACCTAAAATCTAAGACTGACAGAATAGAAAATAAATTTCCAACTTATGAGCCTGGGCCTAGGAGTAAACAGAACCAGTGCTTTGTTCTCCCTTGAGTTACGCGATCCTTAAAATTATGAAGAATTTTAGTAAACTGTATTTTTATTTTCAATTATAATTTAGATGAGCCAGATTTTTCATCGTTTGATAAATAGACATTGACTTGATTTATCTTTATTGCTGTAATAACTGTAGCTTTTAGAGGGTAATTGCATTCATTTAGCAGATAGAAATTGTTTCTATTCAATAAAATTAAACTGCTCATTTATTTGTAATAATTCCATTTTAATCCTTTTTACATGATTAAAAATTAATCATATTCTTTTCAAACAACCAAGAAATAATTTCTTTTCAGTTAATTTAAAATTTCAATCATTGGTTTCATAGGGCAATAATATAGGATTAAATCGTAAAAATAGCAGTAACATAATTTTATCTTATAATTTATCCTTCTGTTTGAATTACACTTATTTGGATTTATTGTTACAGGATGGATTACATTCTTTATTTATTAAAATACAATTATTATATGGCAAAAGAAAAATTAATGAAATGCTGCTCTATTATATTTTCAACAGTCCAGGTGGTACTCATTTAAGCTGCACAATATAGACTTTTTTTGGGAATGGGACTGAATATAGGTCTATTGAAAAAATATGTGTTGTCTAAAATTGTTATTCAATTGAATAAAAAAAAAAAAATATTGATTAATCCAAGTCATCTGACTGGTACATTTTACAAGGTTCACTTGTGTTGATCCTCACTCCCACAAACTTATTTTTTAAGTTTTGTTGAACTGCAAAATAAACTGATTTATTTCGACTCAAAGCCAAGGGCCAATACTGCTCTAAGATGACATTAGCCTATTTTTTTTCCTCTTCAAATATCTCTCCTGGTAGGAAGTGAAAGATCAAATTTCAAAAGTCCAAGAGTATTTTTTACCACCTTATTCTCAGATACATTAGTTTTCAATAAAGTTATGTCAAGCTCATTATTTCCTAAATTTTAAAACTTCTAATAATTAGACGAGGATTGAGTGTATCCAGGAAAAAAATATGTTTTTTCTTAATTGATTATTTTTTTTTTTTTTTTTTTGGTTCTGAATAAATCTGAATCTGAACAATAAATCTGAATTTTGACTTCCCCACCTTAAAAAAATGTTGTATTCCAAAAAATATACTAATTTTTAACTTTGTGGCATTTAAATTTAAAAAAAAAAAATCAATTATTAATTAAACTGTCTAGAAGTTTTCTTTATGGTTATTGAAACTGTTGATATGTATTAAAACTGAAAATGAGAGTTAATACCAAGCAATTTAGCAGGGCTTAAATCAAAAAAATAAATTTATAAAACTTTAAATAGCTTAGATTTATTTCATAAAATATAGTTTTGTGCTTGATTTGACCCAAGCTATCTATTCAAAGAGTCAATATGAATAATTAGTCAAGCTAGCTATGAAGACATTAAATAAACTATACTATACTATAAAAGGACAAGCCATTTTTCATTGGTGATCACTAAAGACCAGATTTTCGTGCAATTGCATCTTTTTTTTGCAAACTCCAAATTCATTAAAACTTGGATAGAAATTCGAATCATGAAAACTACATTATTTCTATACTAGTTTTATATTGCACGAAATTGCACGTTTCGACATTAATGCACGAAATTGCACGTTTTAAGGTTTTTCTGCATGAAATTGCACGTTTTAAGGTTTTATTTTTGAATTTGTCTGTTAAAAAAAAAAAAAATCAGTCAAAAAAGCGGATAAAATATAAATAAACACTATACGTTTTATAAAACAAGTGGAATAAAACAAACCATTTTTTTTAAACCGGTTTTAATATTTTTTCGTAGGAGTTTTCAATTCTCGAGTCCCCCATTTTCTGGGAATTTTTATGTTTTTCAACATCCCACCCCTCCTTATATCCGGTAGCCGTGTTAATATTTCTCAGTTCTTTATTTTCATTTCTTCTGCCACTATCAAGTTGTGCAATTCTATATAAAACATGCCTAAAGGGAAAAGTAGTGTTTAGAAGTAAAGTAGAGCACACTAAGAAAGAATTATCTAAATGTCTGCTATTAACAGACTTTAATGAAAATTAAAAATGATATTTCCAATAATTTTATTTATATTTCAGTCGATAAAACGACTGATTCGAGAGAGAAATATATTTGTGCATTGGGTATTTTGCACCCAGAAATTGAGCCTATCCCTCACTTAATTTCTTGTAAAGAATTGGAAAAAACTAATTTTGAGACAGTGTCGCGGTTTGTTAACGATAGTTTGTTAAATTTTTTCGGCCCCAACGGGTGGGTCATTCTCATAGCCTCAGCTAAAATTAACAAAAAAATTACATTTTTAAAGTTGCTTAAATTTTTATTATTTTTGAGTTTTCTATTATAATATACCTTCTATTTATTGAATTCCCAGGTGGGGCCGATATCTTTTTTCTATTTACCACTGTTTTGAAGCATTTTATAGAGCTTTTCATAGAAACGCTCTTGACCGTTACTCTTTCTTTAAACATTTTTTTTTTTTTTTCGTATTAAAAAATTATTTATGTCCTCAAATGGATAAAACTAAATAAATAAAATAATAAAATTTATTAGTGATACATAAAAAATTAAAGTAATAAAAAAATTGTGATCAATTCTGGAAGAATTTTACAAAAAAACAGTTTAGTTGTTCAACTATTATATTGAATGAGATTTAATTTTTAATATTTCTTTTTAAGGCATAACTATATGTGCATGTCCATACCGACCCTCAACTGAGGGTCGGTATGGACATGCACTTGTTACTAAGTAAGGGAAATCACAGTTATCCTGAAGATGGAGCAATGTTCTCCGAAACTTTTTTTTTCTTTTCTTTTTTTTTTCTTTATTACTCTTTTTTTTTTTTTTTTTTTTTTTTTTTTTTTTTTTTTTTTTTTTTTTTTTTTTTTTTTTTTTTTTTTTTTTTTTTTTTTTTTTTTTTTTTTTTTTTTTTTTTTTTTTTTTTTTTTTTTTTTTTTTTTTTTTTTTTTTTTTTTTTTTTTCTTTTTTTTTTTTTTTTTTTTTTCCCTACCTTGCCTTTTCAGGCATACGGAGTTTTGACGGCAGCGGTTTCAACATGTACTCCGAAACATGTTGAAGAAAATAAAAGATAAATAGGAGTTATGCCTTAAAAAGAAATATTAAGGTTTTGTTATTTTGAAACCCCCCCCAAAAAAAAAAAAAAAAAAAAAAAAAAAAATTAAAATTGTCAGTGATGTTTCTGCCTTATAAAAGTGTTGGTAAAAAGGTATATAGCCCAAATATAAAATTTTACGAAATTCGATTAAGTCGTTTGTAAGTGTGAATCCCCCCCCCCCTCCCCAAAAAAAAGAAACTTAAATTAATGATGTTTCACCCTTATGAAAGTGTTAGGAAATAGATTTATAACTCTGATATAAAAAATTTGACGAAAATCGGTTGAGTTGTTTCGAAGTCCGATTCCGCTCCCCCTCAACCCCCCGCCAAAAAGGAACTCAATTCAGTGATGTTTCATACGTATAAAAGTGTTGGTACATTAATATGTAACAATTTAAAATTTAAAAAAAAATTGGTGTGACGGTCGTGAGTGTGACGGTCGTGAGGAACCTCCCTTAAATTAATGTTAATTGCAACACCAAAACCTTACCTAAACGGCTAGTTTGACTAATCAGTTGTATACATCTACAAATAATCAAATATGGAGTCCAGGAGCTTTTAAAAAATACGAATCATTTTAAAAACGCGTGACGGTCGTGAGTATGAAAAAGTACGAGGAAGAAAACTTACCCTGTATTGAAGCAAATCTTAGAAAATACACCAAAAAATGTCTTCCAAACACATCACTTATGAAGATAACCTCACGAATTACTCTGTAGATAGCAATAATTAGCACTAGCTTATTCTTGTAGAGAATATTTAAATAACTATTTAGTGTGACGGTCGTGAGGCCAAACCGAGGGACAAAAAGAAAACGGAATTTTCAGTTTCCCTTTATAGTTTAAAAATGTTTAAAAGCATGTTAATTTATTCTTCAATATATGGTCTCATACTCTAGAAAATAAAAACATAAGTTTTCTAAAAATAAATACTTAAATAACTTCCTTGAAATCTCATACTATAGCTACAAGTGAAAGTTATGAGTTTATAAGCCTTTTTGTAGCTATAGAAAAATAACAAAAATATTTTTCGAAACTAGGCTGTATGCACCAACTTTAAGGGGTCGGTGTACGTTCAAATCCACCAAAAATATTGATTTTGAAGTTTTAGTTCCATCTTAAGTCCAGCAGGACAGTGAAAAATCACTGCCATGAGAATGGCCCGGGTATCAAGATAAGGTTTTACTTTTAGTGACCGATGCAGCTCCTTATATGCTCAAAACTGGGAACGCTCTTAAAGTGTTTTACCCAAACATGGTTCACACAACATGTGTGGCGCATGTTCTTAATAGAGTTGCCGAGAAAACAGGTGATGCTTTCCAAAATGTATATAAATTAATTACTTGTGGTAAAAAAATCTTCTTGAAAGCCCCTCAGCGAGTGGCTTTACGTATATAGGAATGTAATGAATTGCCCCTTGCCCCTAGAAGCAGTCCTTACCAGGTGGGGAACCTGGATAGATGCTGCCCTTGTTTATTCCGAAAATTTGGATAGGTATGCAGAGCTAATAGAACATTTGGAATAAGATGCTCTTGTTATCACCAAATTAAAAAACATTGTAAAAAGAAATTCAGTTAAGTCCGAATTGGCATTCATAAGGTCCCATTTGGGCCCAATACCCGTTGCAATAAAGAATTTAGAGGCCAAACATCTATCGTTAGATGAACAAATTAGTATCGTACAAAGTGTTGAAGAGACACTCAAAAAAGTAAATAACGACAAAGGGAAATTAATTTATGAAAAATTTCAAACTGTATTTGAAAAAAATTTTGGATTTAAAATTTTACAAACATTTAACGACGTTTTAAATGGCAACGTTCAGATGTAGATGTGGCACCAAACATTTTAAGTTCCTATAAAAAATGCCCACTCACCAGTATTGATGTAGAAAGAGCTTTTTCTCTTTTAAAACATATCCTCGATGACAGGAGGTATAATTTGACAGAAAAAAATTTAGAAATGTGTAGTGTAGTAAATTTTAACGAAAAAAATTGATTTCTTTATTTTGTTTATGTCTTATTGAATTGTTTATATCGTCTAAATAATTGATTCTTGTCCTATAAAATGTTCCTGCTGTTTTCGTATTTTATAATTTAAAAGATAGATTTAAAATATATTCTTTTAAAACATAATATTACGAATCTACTTGATGGTAATAAATAGAATTTTGTATTATCTTTTGTTTTACTATGGCATATAATTAACAATAATTATGTTAATACAATAAGAGTGTTTTTTATTTAAATATTTTAATAAAAAATATAGTTTAAATAAAGGGAAATTATTAATTTCAGTTATTATATAGAAAAGGCATAACTCCCTTATTTAAAGCAAATGAAACATTTAAATTATTAATTTCATTATATTCAATATTTTACTTTATTTTATGTCTACTTGGGTGCTAATAAAAAATAAAAACCAAAATCTTTTTATTTAGTACACCTTTTTACACGTTTTGAATTTTTTTATTGCACGTTTTGATTTTTTTATTGCACGTTTTTAAGTTTTTGTTGCACGTTTCAATGGTTTATACTGCACGAAAATCCGGTCTTTAGTGATCACTAACCGCAAAAACTTATGAACCAAATTTTAACCATGTCATCTTTATAGTTCCAGGAAGGTTTAGCAATAATAAAATCTACTGATTTTCAATTAATTTATTATTAAAAAAGCAATAATTTGTTGCTAACAATGAAGTTTGAAAATTTTCCAAAAGGTGATAAGGGCCATTCTACATTTAGAGATTACAAAGGTACAGTATTATAAAGAGCTTAAAATAGATAATAAGATTTGCTTTCATACAATTAAATTATTAAAAAAGATTAAATATGTGGTGCGACATGTGCATCCCAGTAGTTTGAAAATCGACTGGTAGATGGTTACCACCATTCTTCAGTATAGTTTACAATGGTAAAACTACTGAACTCATCTGCACCAAATTTTAGCTAAATCATCTTCAAAGTTCTAGGAAAGTTTAGCTTTAATAAAATTTACAGTGAAAAAAATTTAATTAAAATTATCTAACAAGGGGATGTTTGCAGTTGTAACTCACAGATTTGAATGCCGATTTGTGATGACAATGCCGACTTTAAAAAAATGGCAACATCCCAAGAAAATCCGCTGTAAATCAGTGGAATTATTTTTTCATGAACGACTGACCCCAAATTTCAATTTAACACACCAAAAAACCCTTATATGTGAAATTTGATCAAAATCAAAAAATATTGATTTTTTAACCCTTTCGAGTAGGTTAAAATTTTGAAGTTGAGATTTCATCAACAATTTCTAACGGCCATAACAACTGCTGCGTTCAACCAATTACAATAGTAATAGCATCACTAGAATCAACATACATTCTGCTTTTTATCCATGTATATAACATTGGGATTACTTCAGAGTTTAGTGGGCAAAAACTGATGTGAATGAAAAAATCTGAGGTCAGCTATAACTTGAGATATCTCAATAAGAGGAAATCCTGCGACCTACGGATGAGAGCTGAACTATGCAGTTTTACAGCTTCTAGATGACCTTAAAATTTGGTTTTAATCAGTGGCGAAATGTGTGAGAGAGATTATTTACATTTTTTCAGAAATTTACGGCATCTTGCCTTCTAAAATCATACAAAATTTTAAAGGTGAAAAAAATTATTTTTGATTTCGACAAAATTTAGTTCTTACATGTTTTTTGAGAGAAGGAATCTGAAAATAATATCAGTTTTTAGTTAAAAAATTTGCTCACCTATATTATATAAATAAGACGTTCTAAAATGACCTATTTCTATTATTATTTTAATTTTTACACAATAAATTTCAAATTAGACCATTTTAAAAAAATACAGCTATGGGGAGGTTTTTTTTTAACCAAAACCTGATAATAATTTTAGATTATTCATCAATCTTAGGATTTCAATGCAATTTGAAATAAAAACATGGGTGAGAAAATTTTTTAACTTAAAACTGATATTATTTTCAGATTCCTTCTCTCAAAAAACATGTAGGATCGCTTGCTATGAAAAAAATAAGAGACTAAGAGGTCGCAGGATTTCTTCTTATTCAGATATCTGAAGTTATAGCTGACCTCAGATTTTTTCATTCACATCAGTTTTTGCCCACTAAACTCTGAAGTAATCCCAATGTTATATACATGGATAAAAAGCAGAATGTATGTTGATTCTAGTGATGCTATTACTATTGTAATCGGTTGAACGCAGCAGTTGTTATGGCCGTTAGAAATTGTTGATGAAATCTCAACTTCAAAATTTTAACCTCCTCGAAATGGGTAAAAAATCAATATTTTTTTTGATAAAATTTCACATATAAGGGTTTTTTGGTGTGTTAAATTGAAATTTGAGGTCAGTCGTTCATGAAAAAAAATTTCCACTGATTTACAGCGGATTTTCTTGGATTTTTTTTTTTCATTTTTTTAGAGTTTTTGAGCAACCTATAGCCGGTGGTGTCTTGAGCATAGCGGAAGTATTTTTATACTAAATAGTATACATAACTGCAATTAAACGTGAAAGAATCATTTCTCTATCTTGACTGAGAGCTGGGAAAAAAAATAAAACGTGATTTTACTCTAAACGTGGCTATAACTCTAGTTTTGCACTATTATAGGTCCTTACTACCCACACACAAATCCGCATTCAAATCTGTGAGTTACAACTGCAAACGTCCCTTTGTAAGTTATTTACTTATGAGAGCGGGAGAAGATGCAACGGAGGATGCTAGTAATCATATATATCTGTAGTTTGCAATCATATATATGCATCATATATACCTCATTCTTATCCAAGGTGACCCTTGCTAACAATCTACTTTCTCAATTAAATGATATCTCTCTCTGAAACACTTTCAATAACTATGTGCACAAATTAGATACCAATCAAAATAATTTTTTCTCACTCTGAATATAACATTTAGGTTCTTGTATAAAATAAGCATTGTATCAAAATAATCTATTTATCATTTCATTTGTAGAATATTTTCTTATTTTCCTGTTTATATATTTAATCAGTATCTATTGGGAGTTGGAATTAATTTTAAAGGATTTTTTTCGATTTTTGAGCATTTATTTAGAAAAAATGGTACAATGTATATTATTCAAAGTATTGTCCATCACTAGCGACTACTTTTTCCCATCTTTCTGGCAATTTACAGAGACCAGCTCGGAAGAAGGCTTCGTCTTTTGAGGCTATCCATGAATCCACCCATTTTTTGCAATCTTCATAAGAAGTGAACCGCTGGTCAGTCAGGTCGTGTGTCATGCTTCGAAACAAGTAGTAGTCAGAAGGAGCAATGTCTGGAGAATACGGCGGGTGGGATAGGACCTCCCATTTCAGCGTTTCCAGGTATGTTTTGACCGGTTTAGCAACATGCGGCCGAGCGTTGTCATGTAGCAAGATTACCTTGTCGTGCCTTTCCCCAAATAGCGGCCGTTTTTTCCTTCAGTGCACGGCTCAAACGCATCAACTGAGTTCAGTAGAGGTCTCCCGTGATCGTTTCATTCGGTTTCAGCAGCTCATAATAGACCACGCCCATCTGGTCCATTTTTCATCGCCAGTGACAATACGATGCAAAAAACCCTTTCTTTTTTGACGTTGGATCAGTTGTTCACAGGTGAAAAATCGCCTCTCAACGTCTCTCGGCTTCAATTCGTACGGAACCCAACGTCCTTGCTTATGAATCATTCCCATTGCTTTAATGCGTTTGCCGACTGTTGACAAGTCGGCTCCCAATGACTGAGACAATTCTTGAAGGGTTTGACATGAGTCTTCATTGAGTAATGCCTCTAATTCTTCATCTTCAAACTTCTTCGGCTAGCCAGGGCGTTCCTTGTCATCCGTGTCAAAATCACCATTTTTAAACCTCCGAAACCAGTACTCACAAGTGGAAATTGATGGAGCATAGTCCCCATAAGCCTCGCAAACTAACCAATGGGCTTCAGCTGATTTTTTTTTCAAATGAAAGCAGAAAAGCAAAGCTTCCCGCAAATTCGTCTTACTTGGCACAAAAGTTGACATGTTTAGAGAGCAAAAAAATAATGTTGTTCACACTTCAGAGAAATGACACCTACTGAAAATCAAAGCTAAATGATGACGCTTCAACATGAATATAGCAACAAGTTGGCCCGATGGGATTAGAGACTAGTAATACCATCTCTTATCAATCCTTTAAAATTAATTCCAACTCCCAATATTTATACATTATTATTGTTATATTATTATTTCCTCTTTATTTTTTTTTCATTTTATTTATTCACCATGTCTCTGACCAGATGTAACTAATTTCATTTCTTTCTGTACTAAGTTGTTAAGAGACTTGGTCCCAGAATAAAATTATTTTTCTATTCTATTCTATTCTATGGTGAACCACCTTCTCACAGTCCACTCATTAAAGTAAGGTTCCTTTTTTACAATTGTGTATCTATGGTTAGGTTTTAAGATTACGTATTCTCATATAAATAACTTGTGAAGACAACTATAAAGGGTGCTAAGGAATGGATGAACCTGCTTTATCTGATTTATTTTTTTATCAAATGTGACCAAAGTTTTTAAATGATTCATAACATAAATACATAAAATAAAACATTCAAGCCAGTAGCCTATTTTACTAATTTAATGTGTTCTATAATATTGTCTACACTACAGTAATAAACTACTCCCATTTTCATACAATAAATGCCAGCAATAACTATAATAATAATGGAATAGAACATGTTTTTGCATAGTATATCCTGAAATTTATAAATACAGTAGAACCTAACGAACGAATCAGACTCCTAAGGAACCAAGGGGTAGGGTGGAACAGCCAAAAGGTCAGATTAACTGGAGATTTCAATGAAACATGTTTTTCATAGTTAAAAGTGTATTATAATTATATTAAAATTTATATATTAACATTGTCAAAGAATATAGGAAATAGAAACTTATGTTATATATACTGATATAATAATATGTTTCCATAGATACGTTTTACATATCTTAAATAAATGCTTCTATTTATACATAGAAGCATTGGCCATTGTAACACTAAATGTTTTTAGATTGATAGCAAGCTAATTCCCCATTAAAATTGCTCATAATAAAGTAAGCTCTAAACTTTATTTTAAAGGACATACAGAGCAAACTGGAAATCTTTTTTACAATTTTAGCCACTTTTAGAGGGAATTTCAAAAATTTGAAAGCTTGTTTCCGTTTAAACTACAGAGATTATTTTCAGCTTCAATAGCAGGTTTATCAGTTTAGTTTCGTTTGATTTTTAATATAAAAAAGTTTTTCTTTAGAACCAACTGTGCAACAAATATTTTGGTGAAACTTCAAAAGTTAAAAATACTGACGCTATTAATTACTGGGCAGTAGCGCTTCAAGGTCCAAAATTTGAATTTTAGTATACAATCACTAACAATATATAAATAAATCAAAACTAACCAACCTTTTGCACAAAAAATTTTCAATTTACTGGACTATTAGGGATTCCACAAAAAAATATTGTACATCCTACGGGACTCCCTAAGAGGGTCAGATATCCCAAAGATTCACACTAGGGAGAGGCCAATTAGCAAGTTCTACTGCATACCCTCTTTTGGAGGGCTCACAACAGAAGACAAAAAAAAAATTCCTAAAACATCATCATCATCATAATCTGTCCCTCTCTACCGCTGTGCAGTGTGGGGATTCCCTCTATAGAGCTTGACCCAAGTGTCCCTTTCTTGAACCAATTCTCTCCTCCTGCTCCAGTCCAGCCCTCGCTTCCTGAACGCCTCCCGCACGCCTTCCTCCCAGGTGATCCGTGGTCTTCCTCTTGGTCTTCTTCCTTCTACTCTCGTCTCATACGTTATCCTGGCCGTTCTCTCCGTGCTCATCCTCAGGAGGTGCCCAAACCATCTTAATTTATTTTCTTCAAGAGTGGTTTCTACCGCCTGTACCTCGAGGTTCGCTCTTATTGTAGAGTTACGGATCCTATCTCTCCTGGTCTTTCCTTCAACCTTTCTTAGGTATCTCATTTCCATTGTCTGGATCTGCCCTTTGTGTTTTGAGGTAAGGGTCCATGATTCAGAGGAGTAAGATAGGATGGGCAGGAACGTAGACTTGAAGACGGTCTTCTTCTTCGTCACCTCCCTTCTGTTGAGAAAACCTTTCCGGATTGCGTTGAACAGTCTACCAGCTGCTCCCAGCCTTTGCGATACCTCTCCATTGATGTAACCGCTTTCGTTGATCCAGGCACCTAGATATTTGAAGTCCTGCACCTGCTCCAGAATAGATCCCTTTAATCTCAATATTCTCATAATACGGTGAGGACGTCTTCCTATTCTCATACATTTCGTCTTATCTGGATTAATATCCATGTTAATGCTTGTCAACTCTTCTTGTATGATATTTATGTTGTGTTGTAGGTCCCGGTCATCCGCAGCGAACACAACGAGGTCATCAGCAAAAGCGAGAACTGTAAGCAAAGCAGGCTGAAGGTTCCTATGCCTTAGTTGAAAACGCCGCAATCTGGGTTTGGCTCTCTTTAACACCTTATCCAGCACCAATATGAAAAGCAGGGGGCTTAGGCTGCACCCCTGACGTATTCCCTGCATCGTCTCAAATTCCTTGGAGGTGTGGTTGCCAGTCCTTATAATATTTCTTGTTTTTTGGTAGAGACTCCTGACTGCCAGAATCATGCCAATATCCACTTGCTTTTCCAACAGAAGCTTTTTATTTATCAACGTTCTTGATACCATAATGGTTAAGAAAAATAAAATAATAAATGTTATAAACCTATTAATGAACTAGATACATCAACAATACCAATATATTTAACCAAGTCAATGTTTTAATAAAACTATTGCTTGTATCAATTGTCATCAACAAAAGTTAGTTTCTTTGAACAGCTTTCATAAAGGATTATTTTCTAATGGAGCAATATAAATAAATAAATAAATTAAAGAAAGCAGAAATGACAGAAACTGGGTTGTAAGTGTGAATTTCTATACAGTTAATTTTCCTTAATATTTTATTCATAAAACAGCTTCCATATCACATTTATTTATAGCTGTAAATTAAAAAAAAAAAAACATGGATCAATACAGCAGTATTTAGATACATTTTAAGTAGAAGTGAAATCAAATAACTTTATATGGATTCAGGATGCCAGTTGGATCTAACTGAGCTTTCATTGCAGCCATTACACCAACAACAGAGGGGCTCTTCCCAAGGCCAATATACTTTCGTTTTTTAAAACCCATTCCATGTTCAGCTGATATTGATCCACCACGTTCTGTAGTCCATTCAAAAAGCCATGGTTCAATAGCATAAAGTAATTCATGGGAGAAAGCTTTGTCTTCAATGTTTAAGTGGAGATTTCCATCACCTGCATCAGATTTCATAATTTACATTAAAAAATATGATTTTGTTTTAATGTCATTACATACTTTAAGTCAATAGTATTGCCTATCAATTAGCAATTTCCTGAAATAATGTCTAGGTTTAATAAATAAATCAACTTATCCAGCTCTACAACCCACAAACTTGAGTCTTGACCTCAGGCATAGACCACCAGCTCATTGTTGAGCTATAATGATGAGGATGTTTAAAATGGAGCAAGTTGAATAAAAATGAATTCATTTAATACAGCCAGCAGGGATAAGCCAAAGAGCTCAGCTAGTGGGAATTAATGCGCTAGTGCTAATCACTAGCAGTGAGTTCCTCAGTTCAGAGTACATGGTACATACACAACAGAACAGTACACTATACATATGCACTGCTCCATAAGGTCAGATACAGTGTATACCTCAGGATTACCTTCCCTGATAATATTCAGTGGGCGAGGGTTTAACCAGACCACCAGTAGTCCGGGGGTAACGGGGCCTTCTTTACAGGGCTACTCACCCATAAAAGACTAAAATGAATTCAACTGGTTACTGTAAATGGAGTGGGCTGAATGAAAAAGTAGAGAAAGATAAAATGCTAAGTAAAATATTGGAAGAGAAATTATCAACATCAATTTCCCCTTCATATCTATCACTGCTATAACAGATCTATATCTACTCTAATATGGATAAATCTTAAACAGCATAAATGCTGATAAACTTTTATATGGTATGGTGAAAATAATTTAAAACTAAATTTAGAGCCCTCATAAAAGCTGGAGGAACTTTTTTCTTAATAACAATAAGACATAATGCTTTTTAAATGTCAAATAATAAAAATAATGAAAAACTAAATAAGTCTTCATCTGGCTCTTGTTTGGAGAGGTTCGGTCTCTCATGTGAGACTGATTGACCTGAAGCTTAGCCTACAGAAGAAAATAATCAGGTGTATTTGTCATTTATATTTGTACTTATATGAAAATATATAAATACACAAGATTTTCAAGTTAATAAATTATTCCTCCATGAATTTATCAATGAATTGACAGTGATCGTTTATAGTTCACATTTATAGTTCTTGGCCAAAAAGATTGATAAACACAATAATTCCTTAGAAACACAAAATACAGCAGCTAAAAATATACCAGACTGGTGCAGACTTCACCACAGTAATCTTTGCATTCTCTTTAGTGCAACAGACAGCAAAACCACCCAGAAATCATCTTGATAAATATTGGTTTGACCATTTGTTTAACCTATTCACCCCACTTCCTCTCCTTTATCTAACCCATTTTTCCTGCTATACCCTGATACCTATAAAAATGGATAAAAAAACAAAACAATCAAGATCTTACCAATATGCCCAAAACCTGAGACTTTAACAGTTTTAAATCCTTTTTCATTTAAGTGCTCACGAGTGGCATCAACTGCTTCATAAAAGTGATTCAATGGTAGTGAAACATCATACTTATAGATATAACCGAAGCGGGTTAGTGATTCAGTTATCCTCTCTCGTAACTGCCAAAGATTCTGTAAATAAATAGTTTTGTGATGAAAATATGGCACTAAAAACAATCAATCAGTACATGCATTTGTTATACATACATTTTATTATATTTTTTCATTACAATGCAAAAAAAAAAAAATAATAATAATAATAAAAACATATAGTAATTGTTTAGGGAAAAAAATAAATTATCATTACTTAATAGTCCATGGTTAGCGATGTGAGAGAAAAAATATATAAACTAATATATACTCAGAAAATAAAAACATATTTCATTTGAATCATTTATACTTCAGTCATACTGTATCAATACATGAGAAAAAGATAACACTCAAAAAAAAAAAAATATTGAAGATTTAAAACTAAAAATAGTTGGTCATTTATTTACATAAGTATAAATAACATATTAAGAATTAAATACAGGTGATAGTTACACAATGACTGCATGCAGCGAATTTTCTAATAAATAACAATCAACGGATCCTGACAAATCCACAAATACCAGGTTTTGGAAAAATGTTCAGGTTTTGCTGTATTTTATATCTGTTTATTTTTTTTAGTAAGAATAATTTTAATTTTAATTATATTACTTCATTTTTATTTTTTTTATAATAAAATGGAGATTGTTAATTCTGAATCGGAGGAAGAGACACCAATGCCAGAAATTAGCAAGTCAGACTCACAATATCTATCTCAAAGAATGTTACAAAAACGTCATTGGAACTCTGCCCCTGGATCTGCCGGAAATTCACCAAACAAAAAAAAAAACAAAGGGAAACAACCATCACCTCCTACAACTCGCAGTAAAACCACTGCAAACACAAAAATAGACCAATCAATAATCACAATTCCCACCAGCAATAAATTTTCAGCCCTGGACGAACATCCTACCGAGCCAGCTCAACAAAATAAAGAATTTTCCGAACCTCCTCCACCACCAGTTTTTGTCGCCAATATACAGGAGTTCTGGCCGTTTTGTCAAGAATTAGTAAATCTAATTGGTCAGACGAACTTCAAATGTTTTTCTCGTGTTAGAGACATTAAAATCAACACTACTAATAAAGACAATTATAAAAAACTGATTAACTTTTTGTCAACCAAAAACTACAACTTTCATTCTTATCAGTTGAAAGAAGACAAAGCCTACCGGGTGGTCTTAAGAGGACTACATAATTCCACTCCCACCGAAGCTATCAATAAGGATATAGACGAGATTGGCCACAATATGAGAAACATCTCGTGCGTGCTCCACCATACGCAAAAGTTTCCTTTACCCTTATTTTATGTTGACTCAGAACCCCCAAGCAACAATATAGAAATATTTAAAATTAACAGACTGTGCTATTCAGTTGTGCGATTTGAGGAGCCGAAACAAAAACCTTCGATTGTTCAGTGTACTAGATGTCAAACTCAGGAACACACAAAATCGTATTGCCACCATCCAGCCAGGTGCGTCAAATGTGCTGGATCACATGCCACAGGAACATGCTTGAAGACCAGGGAAACACCCGCAAAGTGCGTCCTCTGCGGTGAAGATCACCCAACAAATTACAGAGGGTGCGTAGTGCACAAAACTCTACAAAAGCAAAGATATCTAAATGCAGCTTCGAAAAATCGATGATACAACGCACATGAAGTTGAAACAGAGCATTTAGTTCCTCCAAAAACTCTCCATCAAGACCATAAAGATCAACTTTTTACCACAGGACCCCAGCCGTCTTGTTCATCAACCCTCAATCCTCCTCAGAAGAGAAATAGATCATCATACTCAGATATTATAGGAAATAGTCAGGCTCGACATCAGGTGCCTCAAACCTTCCAACCGCAACCTGGTTCTTCCAAAACTCAACCTCCTAGGCAGGACATTCCCCCATATCATCTACCCCTCCATGTAAAACTACCTCCACAGAATCAACACCCAGTTCCAATCCAAACATCTTCAGTAGTGAACCTCCCAACCCAATTATCATCAAAAGCTGACATTGTTCCTAATATCCCAAGACGGGTCCAAATCCCAGCTAGCATTCCTAGATATAATCCTCCATCACAGCTCCCCGAATCAAATCTTGTCACAAATCCAGCAGATATCAATAATATCCTTTCATCCTTCCTATCCGAGCTAAAAGAAACAATCGCACCTCTCATTTCACTCCTCACCAGAGTCCTTTATTAAGTCCCATTCAATATTCCACATTGAGCACAAAGCCCCTGACTATCATTTTATGGAATGCAAATGGACTACACAACCACCAAGATGAATTTGACATATTTCTTCATGACAACAACATTGATATTGCGTTACTGACGGAGACCCACTTCACAAACCGATCACATTTCTACATACGTGAATATATCACTTATAGATCAAACCATCCAGACAACACAGCACATGCTGGTTCTTGTATCCTTATCCATAGATCCTTACCCCATTCCCTTATTCCTTCCACTCCAACTGTAGAAATACAATCAACCTCGGTAATCACATCAACAAGTCCTTACAATTTAACTTTCTCAGCTGTATATTGCCCTCCAAATATTCCCCTTTCCTATAATCACCTTGAATCCTTATTCCGATTCCTAGGACCTCGCTTCATTGCAGGAGGAGACTACAACGCTAAACACCAACGGTGGGGTTGTCGATCATCTAACTCCCGTAGCAGCATCCTATCTCGAGTCTCCTCATCCAATACCTATTCCATCATTCCACCTATGAACCCTACATACTGGCCAACATCCCTCAAAAAACGACCCGATAACCTCGACGTATTCATCACTTCCCAGGTATCATCATCCCAGCTCACAATAAAATCCCTAAATAGCCTTTCATCCAATCATAGTCCGGTACTACTTTCCCTGCATTCAACTTCTGTTCCTAAACCCACCCATCCTTCGTTGATTACTGGCCGAGTAGACTGGGACAGTTTTCGATTTGATTTGGAAATTTCACTTAAGACAAAACAAGACATTGATACTGCCATAGGAATACTAACGACATCAATACGCAATAGCATAATAGATAACACCTCAAAAAGAAAAACTTACAATTCTCGCTAGAGCAATTTGCCACAACATCTTCGCATACTACTGAAAGAAAAGAGGAAAGCAAGAGCTAGGTGGCACAGAACCAGATATCCGTCAGACAAAAATAACTACACCAAATTGACTAACAAACTAAAAACAGAAATAAAAAAATTCAAAATTCAAAATTTATATAAATATACTGAAAACATCAACACGAGTGACAAATCTTTATGGATGGCCACCAAAAAAACTCCTGAACTATAAAAATTTAATCACCCTCTTCTAACTGAATCCAAAACGTAGTCAAGATCTCACATTGAAAAATCTCAGATTTTCGGTCAGCACCTTTTCAATACCTTTAAACCCCATCCTGATATCCTTAACCCAAATCACCTTGAAAGAATTGAAACAGAATAAAATATCCCACTTCAAATGTCCCCTCCTCCTAAAGCATTCCATCCCTCAGAAATATCAAGTATCATCCAAAGATTGCCCACCAAGAAAGCCCCTGGACATGACCATATCACATCCTATAACCTAAAACACCTTCCTTAGAAAGCCATCCTGTTCCTAACATTCATATATAACGCTGTACTCCGAACAACATATTTTCCTGATCCTTGGAAATTATCCATAGTCAAAATGATCTATCACCGGAACACCCTTCCTCATATTGTCCTATTTCTCTCTTGCCAATTATGGGTAAAATCCTAGAAAAACTCATCTTAAAATGCTTGTATCCTATCCTAGATTCCAATCACATAATCCCAGATCACCAGTTTGGATTCCGAACATCTCATTCCACAATCCAGCAATGTCATCGTGTGGTGGACGTTATCTCCTCCGCATTGGAGTGCGGAATGTACTGCACGGGAGCCTTCCTCGATGTAGAACAAGCATTTGACCGAGTCTGGCACCCAGGACTGCTTTACAAACTCCTTAAATTCTTACCTTCTACATATTTCCTTATTATCCGCTCCTATCTCAGTGATAGAACTTTTAAAGTTAATCATAACTTTTCCTATTCCTCTCTCTTTAACCAATCAGCAGGTGTTCCTCAAGGAAGTATCCTAAGTCCAATCCTCTACACGGTGAATACAGCTGACATCCCTACGCATCCTAGCACCATCCTCACCACGTATGCTGATGATACTTGTATGTTATCAGTAAACAATGATCCATTTATTGCCTCCCAGACACTCCAATCCCATATCTTAAACCTTCAAGAATGGTGTCGAAAATGGAGAATCAAAATATATCCCATCAAATAACCTTTACCCTTCATCGTAAACCTATGACTTCCTGTCCTTCAGTATCCTTTAATGATGTCCCATTAATCCCCGTTGAACAGATCCACTACCTAGGACTCTATCTGGACAAATGTCTTACTTGGAATCCACACACAAGACTAAAACGAGAAGAAATTGCCCGTCGTTTTCGACTACTTCAACATTTACTTGACAAACGTTCAAAGCTCCCAATTAATTACGAAAGACTAATATACATGACTGTGATTAGACCTATCTGGACATACGGAGTTGAGCTTTGGGGCTCCACTAAACCATCCAATTCATCTCGTATCCAATCCTTACAATCCAAAATCCTTAGAAAAATCCTAAATGCTCCTTACTTTGTCACAAACAAAACTTATCCACAAAGATCTTAATATACCTTACGTTTCTGACTTAGCTCAAACCAGATATCTATCCTTTCATAGCAAACTCCACAATCATTCAAACCCATTAGTATCACAACTTGCTTCCTATTCCATTCCAGATAACCCTCCGAGGCGTCTGAAAAGAAAATGGCCACGAGACCTTCTGATATAATTCATTATATAGAACCTTTATAAGTTCTACCATTGGGTAGTTACTTTAAAAACAAATGACGTGTCATTTTTATCATTATCATCGTATTTACTTGATGTATAATATATTTGTATATACAGTTGTAAATTTCAATTTAACAAATAAAAAAAATTTCTTTGATATGCTTGCAAATAAGGGATGATAGCATACTTCATTGCAGTATCATTTATTTCCCTAAATTGCAAACAATTTAAATATTATTACATTAAAATTTTTGAAAAAAAAAAAAACTGCAACCAGGATGAATCATTACTAGAATCAAAATAGAAGGAACAATTATACACAGTAAACAATTTAAGAAAGTGAGAATATCTGAGGCACTTAAACAGATACATTACATGAATTGTGGAAGGTTGAGAGGAGTAAGTACCATCAACAATAGCCCCCACATCCATTGCCTCGGACACAAAGGCAGACATCTTCTCTTCATCATGACTGCTGTTTGAACCATGAGTTTCTATTACCATATAGAATCTGTTATAACATAAACGATGGGATAGTAGATATGATGTGGAATAATTAATACCTCTACAATAATACTTAATTTTACAAATTTGTAAGGTATAAATTTAAAACATTTCAATAAAATAGGATTCATTGCTGAAAATAGATTTGAAATATAAAAAGCCTAAATTATAATAAATATTTATTTTTATAACACCGACTGTTATTTTTAGTAAGATTTAAGTTCATTTAAAAGTTTTCGATTACTTGATATGAGGCGTGGAGATGCAAAGGGGGTAGCAAAATCCAGTTTTAATTATTTTTAATTTTTTTAGTTAGTGTCCTCAATAAGGTGGTAAATCGTCCACCCTTCAAAGTTTGAACCCATGATGACTTCGAAACTAATATAATATAAATTATTAAAACTAATATAAAAATAATATAAATTTTTTTTTCCAGATGCCTCAAGTCAAATTTGACTCAACCTTCGAATCCTCACTTTTTACTTATGTTCCCGCTTACAATAACATAACAATAGCTGGTGATTTTAACACAAACCTCCTTTCCATTTCTCCTGATAAATCTTATTTGATAGAACTAGCTTATTCTCTTATAAAATATAATCTATTCATCATACCAATTGAACCTACTCACCATACTCAGTTTTCAGACACTTTACTTGATTTATTTATGGTTGATTCTTCTCAAAATTTACTTTCCTTTTCTCAAAATCCAATACCCTTTCTCTCATGTCATGATCTTATCCAAAGCTCCTACAATATTTCCACACCTATGATCCTCAATAAAAAAATTTCCTGGCACAATCTTAGTTCCTTAACTCCAGAAAATATAAACCCTCTGCTAGACATTATCCCTTTCCATTGAACCAATCTATTCCTCCCACTCTATAGATGAAATGGTGGAATGCCTTTCATCTAATCTACTAACATGTCTTAATCATCTAGCACCACTCAAAACCTCTACCTTCCAACGTTTATCAGCTCCTTGGATTAATCAAGAAATAAGAGATCTGATGAAAAGAAGAGATGCAGCTAGAAGAAGTTTCAGGCTTTCCAGATTTCCTGATGGTTACTCAACTTTCAAATACCTTCGAAACCTCGCCCAGTATACAATGCAATGTGCCCAGGCACAGTATTTTCGTAACGTCCTATCCGAAGCTCCCGATTCAAAATCTAAGTGGAGAATTCTAAGGAAGTTTTCAGTTACTAGTTACTCATCCAGTACATATTATCCTGTGTCTCCTGACAAACCTAATTCCTTTTTCGTAGATTCTTCTCCCAATGAGCCTCCTATCAATACTTAATCCTATTCCATTCCTCAATTTCCATTTAATCCAGATAACTTTTACTTTCTTTATATTCCTCCTGATGATATAATAGCTTCTGTTTTTAAATCCCGGACAAATGATTTCGGTGCTGATCAAATCCCAGTAAAAATTATCAAACTCACTCTTCCTGTCATCCTTCCTGCTCTCCTACATAATAATAACTTCTCCTTACAAACCTCTTTCTTTCCCACAGTATGGAAAAAGGTCCTAGTTACCACAGCATCCCATTTTAGGCCTATTCCCATCCTATCAAACCTATCTAAGCCACTAGAAAGAATAGTCCATTCTCAACTTGCTACATTCCTTGAACATAAAGATCTCCTAACTCCTGATCAATCAGGCTTCCGTTCAGGTTATTCTACCCAATCTGCTCTTTTAAAAATTACTCAAGACATTTATTCCTCAATTGACCAACAGAAAATTACGATCCTAATCCTCTTCGATTTCTCCAAGGCGTTTGATTCCATGGATCATAAAATTCCTCTCACTAAATTACAAAAACTCTCCCTTTCCAATAGTGCTCTTGGCTGGTTCCAGTCCTTCTTATCTCTCCGTTCCCAAACAGTTATTGTTCCTAACCAACCTCCTTCAAAATCTGTACCTCTAACGCGAGGTGTTTCTCAGGGATCTTCTGTTTCACCAAATCTCTCTTCAGTTTATATTAATGATTTGACAGACGCTATTCATAATTCCCAATATCATTTATATGCTGATGACTTTCAAATCTACTTATCGTTTCATCCTTCTGAGATTTTTGAGTCAACTCGTAAGATTCAAGATGACATTTATAGCATTAACCAATGGACAGTCGAGAATAAGTTACGACTAAACCCAGAAAAACCAAAGGCAATGCTAATTGGATCGAAACCCTCCCTTAATTCCCTTTCCTGTTATCCACTTCTTTATCTCTATAACGTTCCTATTCAGTTCACAAACTCTATCATAAACCTCGGAGTAGTACTCGATCAACATCTGTATTGGAATAACCATATTTCCCACATTACCCGAAAAAACATCCTCAAACAGCTCCTAAGATTCCATGAATCTTTCCCTCGCAATACCCGTCCATTGTTAGTATCCTCACCCATCCTTCTCTACCTCGATTATGGATGCTTAGTATACGGAGGACTGTCTGGCGAGCTTGAATGAAGCTGAAAAGATTAATGAACCCCTTTATAAGATTCCTTTTTGGGATCCCCAGGCGTTCTCACATCACTTGCTGGTATTCTGAGTTAAGGTGGCTTTATCCAAGTTTTCGGCGACAATACTTCCTTGGCTCCTTTCATTACATAGTCATTATTATAGGGCAAAGGGTCTCAAACTGGTTGCCCAAAGTAATTGTTTGTAGCGTGCTGATCGATGGTGCTCAGAAATAAAATGAAAACAAGACCATATATTACAAAGAAGATATCACTTAAGGGATTTGAAAACAAAGAAACAGAGTGGATCAAATGGATAACATTTAAACTATTGAGACTATGAGGCTAAAATGGTTTGGGCATATAATGAAGATGGGAGAGGAATGATGGTTGAAAAGAATTTTTGAATGGAACCCGGAAAGAAAACGGAAGAAAGATCGCCCTAGAAGAGGTTGGGTTGAGGTCCTCATGGAAGGAATGATGAACATGGGAACTCATTAAGGATACTGGGCAAAAAAAAAAAAAAAAAAAAAAAAAAAAGGAATGAAGTTTTTTTCGATAAGACATACTGTTGACACTATGTAAAACTAACGAATATGAAAATTCGCTTTTTTTTCTTTTGTTCCTTCACTGATGTATTCTATAAGGCCTTACAGTAAAATATTGAATCTGATCAGCAATTTGAAAACAGAAATCAGTAATGTAATTTTTACGAATTTCTAGCATTTTACCACAAGGTAGGCCTAGTAAAATATAGAGGTAAACGGACGAACGAAATAAAAAAAAATGTGTTTTTTCACGTTTGTCAGTTTTACACAGTGGTGACAATATAAAAGAATTACAAAATAAAAGAATAAAAACATAGGCTGTTACTTGTTTTTATTAATAGGACAAGTAAGACCAATCCTCTCAACAGATTCCATACTTCTTGAGTCCATCATTTCACATGATGATAAGGTTTCACTCAGGTGTGACTTGGCCAGTCTAAATGTCTTAAGAACATCTTCATAGCTTTGAAGACCTGATAATGAAGATTAAGTAAATATTTGAAACTACCAACAGCTTTTACAAAGGTGGTACCTTATTAAAACAAAATAGATAAGCAAACAGACCGATGTAAAATAGCTAAACTCAAGTATGTCAGTGGACAAACACAAAAAAATACCCCAATAAGCCGGGCACTTACCTAAGAAAGCTAATGTCACTGACTTTGGTCTAGGTGGGCACTGGATTACAGCTCCTGTAATAATTCCTAGAGTACCCTCAGAGCCAATAAACAGCTGCAAAACATTTTTAAAAAATACTAGAGGATTTTTAAAAAAATGCCACACAACACTTAAATTTTCGAACAACAAAGCAAGGCATATTTTTCTTTTCATTCACTAAAATAAAACTAACAGAAGTATTATCAAGGATAGATTAAGATGAGATTGTTTTTTAGGTAATGGTATGCAGTATATTAGATTAATATATCAATCCAAAAGTTCTAGAGGATGGAATAGTGTAAGATAAAGTAAGACATTAATTTCCATCCCTATTTATCTTAAACTAAATGAAACATAAAATGTCAAAATATGAAAAAAATCATCAATATCAATCAAAATTTTATTAATATAGGATATCACAAAATCACATTCACTATCAATCATTATTCAATGTTATGATAAATGGTTTTTATTTGGCTATCAATACAGCAAAGATACAAGACAGTAATAAAAAGTTCAGATTAACAAAAAACTAAAAACTCATTATCAGGCATCTAATTTAACCATGTTGATAACCAAAACAGCCAGCCCAAGTTAAAAAAAACAGATGTTACATTTTCAATACTATCCGCAGTATAGTATAGTATACTAATACTATTCGTAAACATTCAATGTTAGTCTATTGCAAAAAAAAAACTTTAAAAACATGATGTTTAAATTCATAAGTATTAGATGACTATTATATTATTATAATTATTTCCATAAAGAAACTATAAATTTAAAAAAAAACATACTAATTGCCATGAAACACAGAAAATTCCTTTCTTAGTCAATAAAAACCCAACTTCAAAATTACATTATATTCATTAACTAACACAGCCCTTCATTGTTTTTATAAACAAGCATTTTTGAGAACTAACAATGGCATTAATTTGGTTGTTCGAACATCAATGTATAAATTCTATAAGAGTAAAAAATGACTTCCACATAGTATGAAATTTGTTTAGATTGTTTAATACAAAAAGTAGTTTTGTCACATCATCAATATTTAAAGTACTATACCTTATCTTTATGAAACAATATTCAATACTAAACAATATATAAATATTTCTATTTCCAGAAGCATTTTTTTTATTTCAATGAAGAACGAATATTAAACTTGAAACAGTATAAATCAAATTTCACTTAATATGAATTTCTTAATTATGAGGTAATTCAATAGTATATTTAACCAACTACAATAAAAGGAGTTCCTCAATCATATATTTACTAAATTGTTTTTTTGTACTCTTTCACAAATAACTTTTGAGATAAAACCAAATTTACACAACAATTTTTACAAGGTTGACTGTAGTCATTTGGTTGGTTTTCAATCAATTATTTATAAAGTTTTTAATGAGATTGGAAAAAACATCTGATAATAAAATCATATAAGAACGGATTTAAATGATTCTATGAAATTGTGGATGGGATGATGAATAAAAATGATTGAATAAATAGATTTGTTATTCCAATCAGTTGATATGGACCCATCAGGATTCCTACTTATCCAGAGATCAATGGAACGAATTAAGTGATTGTTTTCTACATCAACTGTGAAGTGGAGGTGAGGGAGTAAAAGTGAAAGTAATAAGGGTATTGGAAATAGTTTAAGGAATAAGGAACAAAAATAATAAATCACAAACTCATCTCTTAAATAAAATGTCAAGGGGAAATAAAGTATAGGTTCCTTTAGTTTGGTTCTTAGTTTTTAAGAAATAAAGAAGTTGTTAGAGAAAATGTTTGCTAGGTTAGGAACAAGGGAAATAACCCATTGTATATCCAGAAACTTAGTTTTAAAACATTGTAATAAA
Organism: Euschistus heros; assembly: GCA_003667255.2. NCBI lineage: Eukaryota > Metazoa > Arthropoda > Insecta > Hemiptera > Pentatomidae > Euschistus > Euschistus heros. Next base: position 633,345 of record RCWM02000071.1, on the reverse strand, counting down.
AGAAAAAAAGTACTCAAAAACATTAGTTATAGCAATGAAAAATCTTTTTGCTTAGGTGATCAATTAAAATCTTTAAACATTCTTAACTCTTCTATCCTAACCTCCCTTAAGACCAAAAAAGTCATTTCTATCACTACACTCATTGTTGGAGCTCATGATAGTTGGAGCTCATGGTCAAAACTTATCTAGTCTAGAATTTAGGGGACTTTGCACTTCTTTCTATTGTGCTCATCATACCTACATCTTCAAATTTAGTTTAAGCTATTTCTAATTTTAAGAAAAATTCTGTTTTAGATTAGTTATTAGAGTTTTATTTTAATATTACAATTATGTTTTTCAATTTTTAATTCAATTTTTCTTTTCTAGATTTATGTTCTAGCTCCTAATAATATACAACATAGTTCTACCTAAAATGGCAAACATAAATACTGAGACAGCATCTCACTATTCCGCTATTTTATAAAAATATTATGATTGATTTTTGAAGTAAATATATCATTTGTATACATTTTGACTAAGTAATTGGGTAAAATAAAGTTTTTGTTATAATTTATAAAAGATTAAAAAACTTGAGAATCAAAATTCAGCAAGATGAGACTTGAATAGGTTCCCACTATGTTGCTGGTTGTTTCATCAAAACAACCCTCGAAGAAAATCAAATGTGATCTATAATTTAATTTTTATAGACTGGTTGATAATGCACATAGGCTTAATTTATTCACAGTATTGAAAACCTTTATTTTTATCATATTCAGCAATATATATATATATATAATCTTTAGCAACTATCCAGTAAATGGGAGGTTAGAAACCTCATCTCGTTAAGATCTTTATGCTTTTAATACACATTATTACTTACCTGTTTTAAATGGTAACCAGTATTATCCTTCTTCATATGATTCATCATTGACAAAACCTCGCCATTGGCCAGGACCTATAACAATTAAAATGAACTTAATAAAAAGCCAGCTAAAGAAAAGCAGTTAGTGACATTCTTGATGAGAAATAAAACATGTTATCAAGAGATTAATTCTAAGAAATTAGAAATAATCTAGTAACAATCTAGGTCCTAGATAAAAAAGGCATTCTCAAACAGTATAAGATATCAACACATCATAGTTGATATTATATTTTTACTCTCCCTACCTATTTCTATTGGTTTCTAGTAGGACCAAGGAATTCTACTTAGTTTTATTGATTCAATTAATAAAACCAGAAAAAATAAGTAAAAAAAATAAAAGAGCTTGGAGATATGTCAAAATAAATAGACAGCATATAAAGATAGAAGCAATATTTTCCTCACCAAGAGATTTCATATCAGAAAGAAACTGAAATATTTGTTATGCATATTATGATGTCTAAACAGCAATAATAACTTTATTCGTGTTATTTATTTGTTTGTATAGCTAATAATAATTCTATATGAAAAAATCACCAAGTCAATCACATTGCCTTAAAGTCATATATTTATATAAGTAATACTTGCTACTTCTAGGCCGAGCAGGTTGGCAGCGATGGAGCCATACCTTATAAGGCGTAGGCCACCAGCACATGTAGCAATGTTGCCTCCTATCTGGCAGGTGCCTTTTGCTCCCAGATCAAGTGGCATCATTAAACCTTTCCTTGAAGCCTCAGTGTCAAGTCGCTCCAGTACACAGCCAGCATCACAGCTCAGAATTCCTATTTTAAGTAGTAAACTTATTATTATGGGTTTGAGCTGGTTGATAAAAAATGCCTTCACTTTTAAGTATTGTAAAATCTACAACAATAATCTATACGATTATATTAAAGGGCAAGTCATTTTTTGTTAGTGACCACTAACCACGAAAACTACTGAGCCAATCTGTATCAAATTTTTAACACATCACCTTTGCAGTTCCAGGAAGGTTTAGAAATAAAATCTAATGATTATCAATTAATTTGTAATTAAAAAAGTGATAATTAATTTGTGGATAAAGAAAAATTTGTAAATAGACCGATCGGAGGCGAGCACCATTAATTCTACATGAGAGGCAACAAAATAGGGTGTTAAATAGAGCTTGAAACTGATAACAAAATTTAATTATATGTAATTAACTCATTGACTGCAGATGACATGAATGCTCACGTCACTCCTCGTTTTTAGCCCAGGGTGGGTGACGAGAACGCTCACATCAAGGGTCTTTTCTGTTCCAAGCTGGTGGGGTTGATAGCAAGAGAGTAGGGATTCCATTTTCTCCTCCACCCTCAGTAATGGTTTCAGAACTACGTGCAACAGATCGTTTTTACTTTTGCCATTTCTTCACCGTTTTTTGACCAATTTAAAATAAAAATTGATTTTTTTCTTTTAAGTACAATTTCTTAGAGATAGTTATTGTATTGTATTGTGTTTATCTCATTTCATTATATATATTTTTTAGAAGCAGCAGTAAAAACTTGGGAAAACATTTTTTGTACCTTAAAATTTTTTAAAATATTTTTCGAACTATATGGAGGTGAAATGAAGTCGATTTATTTAAAAAAAAAAAAAAATTCAGTCACTGGGAAGGGGTTTCCAATTTTCTGCCCGCACTCAACGTGTTAAATTTATTTGACATAAATATTAGTGTTACATTTAATTGGTTAAATACATAACATAATATTAGTGTTAATATGTGGTGCAACATGTGGATCCCAGTGAAGTTTTAAAATCGAAGGATATGTTGCTAGCGTCATTCTGTGACAGTTATAATGGTAAAACTACTGTGCCCATTTCTACCAAATTTTAACTACATCTTCATAGTTCTAGATAGGTTTATAAACAATAAAATTTACAATAATAAAAATTTAAATGTTCAATGTTGAGTGGCAAAAACGAGGTTGTCAAATAATATTATGGTTAGAAATTAAAATCCTACCGTATGAAATTAACAAATTTATTTCTGACAAATAAAAATTATTACCAAATTAAAATGTTGATGCTTTGCTTTTTGATATTGTGAGTAAAAATATGATTCAAGGGCCTTTAGTAGTAAGAACAGATCATGCAGTTAGTTTTTGTTCATCTGGATTACTAACTCATACACTAGAATCGAAAATTGGATATCCAATTATGCTTTCACACAATCTTCAACCACCTGATCTAAGAAATTTTAACCAGCTTAAAAATTACTGCTATGTGTAAAAATATTGTTGAAGAAATAATTCTCCATTGCATACTTCAATACAAGATCTTTATTCATAAATAAATAAAACTTCAATTATTAGTTTAAATGATCTAAGTGCTTTACTGATGAGAGCTAGTAAATAGCATTGCACACCCCAACCATCTTTCCTTATATTTTTTTTATGGTTAACATACATCATTAAGCTAAATCAATTTATTAAAGCCTGAAGGTACCAAATAAATATTAAAGTTGAGAATAAAACCAATATTAATGGCATTAAGTATCATCAATTATCAAAAAATAAATACCTGTTGTTTCATCAATCTCGTGAATTTTGTTCATTAATGAAAGTGATACAATTATTTCATCAAATACGGGAACAGAACCACCAACAAGTCCAGTGTTTCCACCTTGAGGACACACAGCAAGGTTCTCTTTAAAGCATATCTTCATTATTTCAGACACTTCATCAGTAGTCTTTGGCTTAAGAACAACACTACTGTAACCTACGAACAATTAACAAATATCAATATAAACTATAAGGTTTAAACTAGTATAGAAATTACAGATTATAATATAACCTCATAGATTTGCACAGAAACTAAAAGAGTAAAAGCTAATTAAGGTTAAAAAATAATGCATGTTTTAAAAATTAAGGTACAATAAATAAACAACAACTGAAGTTCGTTGATAGACATCTGTTGGGACAATGTGCTAGAATTGATTGAGTCAATTTAAATTAGAAGAGCTACACTATTAAATTATCAAACAGAATGACCATGAAGTAAGCACATGATGTGAACCTCCTTGTAAAAAAATTAATATATCTATCAAAATCCATGAAACGGCTAGATAAATCTACGCTACCAGTCAATAAGTACAGCCCACTTTGAGCAAAAGTTGGTAAATTTATAAGTTTAATATCATTATGAAAAATAATTGGATTGAAAAATCCAATGGAGTTAATTCCAAGAACCTTCAAATCCATTTGGTTTTAAATTAAAAAAAACAAAAAAAAAAAACATTAAAATTAAGTTTTCTATACATATTAAGTACTTTTCTTTTCATATTTTTTTGTCCACAGAAAAACTTCTATATCATTTTCTATACTCCTTTGAAGGGAGTAGATTTATAAAAAAAAATAGATTAAAAGCAAATTAGTGCCTTACTTAGCAACAGAATATTTTTTACTGAGACATTTAAAACTTATAAAGATTTTTTTTTTTTTTTTAATCGTTATTTTGTACTCACGGGCTATCTCCAGAATTACACGGAATGAATAATATAGCTTTTTCTACCATGATGCAGAGAGCAAAGGTCTTTTGTACAAAACTTGGTTTTACAATATTCTTAGTTACCCAAGCAAACCAAAAAATCAGAATTATACCCTTATTGGAAAATTTTCCCATTTTTGGGCTTAAGTAACTGATTTACCTAACATTATACACTATACTAGATCATAGCTGATTGAATAACAAGGAAAACAAATATTTTTTATCCCCATAGAAACATTTATTATTATATACACAGGATTCTTTACATTACAGCTTTAATTTTCAATACATAAACAGCTACCCATTGTATAATGGGTGATCATATTCACCATAAATAGTACAATAGTCATGATTTTTTTTAAAAAAATATAATCAAGCTATACAAGTTTTCTCTTTTTCCTGATTTCTTATAATTATCCGTATTTTATCATTTTTTACATCACAGTTTTCTAGGGAGTCTACTTGTTATTTTTATACCTAATCAATTGGATTCATTTTTTGTACAATTTGTATTTAGCATAATTTGGCATATATTTTCTTATCCTTATATTATATTTTTATCCGAATTTTCATACAAGTGGGAGTTGTGTTTGTTTTACATATTTCCATTCATAACTATTTTATCATTTCCTTCAAAATCTACTATCCTTTTTGCTAGCTTTTCTTATATACAAGATTACTTTTATCTTTTTAGTCAATTGCTTTTTTTCTATACAAATTTATTTTCATTCGTTTCAAAATTATTCTATTTACCAGAAAAAATTTAACTATTACTCTTAAAATATTATTTAATATGTATTAAGTTTATATGTATATCTATTTTGTACCAACACATGTTTTATAAAAATCATCTAGTTAAGAAACAATTTTAACTGCTTAAATAAAAGTAGTACTTTTTTGACATCAGTATTCTCCTGTTTGTTATGTTTCAATATCATTCTCAAAAATAAAAATAATGTCATTCACATAGAATTTGAGACACTGGAAAACAGGGACTGGAATTTCGTTGTCTCGCTTTGTTTTGCCGATAAAATAATTTTTCTAAACCATTGTAACTATAACAAAGATGGATTAGTATCAAATTTCCATTTATATGTCACTTGATAGAAAATAAACATACATAATCTTCTCCTCAACCACTCTTGTAGAGTAAAGGGTGGTATTAAAAGTATTTTCTAAGGATTATTATAATTTTATTGAATTTTTTTCTACACCAATTCGTTAAATAAGAAAAGTTTTATAAAAATAATGTAGAATGAACTTCATATTGATCAAGAATAGAAACTCACCACAAACCATTTTTAGCCAATCCATATTGTAACTCGCAAGGTCATCTTTATCAGTAATAACTCTGTCTTTCCCTAGCAAATGCTCAAATGTCTGCAAGTGCCCTGTAGTCAAGCTATTAAAATTGCCACGTTTGACATCTGGGTAAAGATCTTTGGTAAGGAAGTTATTACTTGAATACATACGAACTAGATGAGCACCAAGTCGATGAATTTTTCTAAAACTCATCCTAAAATATATTAAAACTTATTAAAATAAGTTATTAAGCCCTTATCAGAAATTATTACTACAGACAACAGAAGTAAATCATGTTACCATTGTTAAAATATATAAAAACATAAAAATGTCAATAAATATTGAGATTTAAGTAAGAAATTGGCAATGCATTCATTTTTTTCATATAATTATATACTAGTGTTCCATCAAGATTTAACTTTCTAGCAAATGTTATTCAAATAAAAATTGAGTTGCATATCTCAGATATGAATAATTGAATGAATATTGACAACCTTTTAAAAAAGAACTTTCTTAGTTTTTAGGATTAGACACCAAAAACTATCATTTTTAACACATGGCTCCTTATCAACCCACAGATGAAAATATGTCAGGGCACAGAGTGGGGAATATGACCAATATAGTCAGACAAATGTCCAATTAGGTCTAGAAGCTATATTTTCTGATGAATTTAAACTTGAACTAGACTGACTGGAAGAAAGCTTAGTAGTTTATTTTTAACTTAGAATGCGCAACTGAAGAGACAAATTGCATAGAAGTGAGAAAAATAATGTGAGGAAGGAGGATATTATCACTCCCTTGCCTAACATGACTGTTATTTGTTATAAGTTTCAGCACATTTGCTGATTATCAATTTTGTATTTGACAGAGGTAGATTTAAATGAGTGAAAAAAAAAAAATGTTAAGATAAATTCGAATATATATATTAATCTTCTTCAGATCATCATGTAGATTATTTACAGCATCAAACATATTTCTTATTAAATATATACTTATATAATTTACAAATGATTGCAATGGATTATAAAAAAATCTGTTAACAATTTTTAACAAAATTGAAAAATCCTTAAGGCTTCTTTTTTTTCCTTAAATGAGGGTATATTCATGACAAGCTTTTAATTCCTAGAAAGATGAGGAAGTTTCCCTATTTTTCCTAACTAGTTGATTCATCTTTCTTGTGGTAACGAGTAAGAAAGTTATTTTATATTCTTAAGTCTATTATTTTATATACTGACTATTGGCCCATTATTACTGAAATTCATAACAGCAGTCTTATAGAATAACATTTTATAATGTGAACCAAAATTTTTATCCACATTAAATACTAATTATATATAGTTTACACTATGTACTCAAGGTTTACTTCATAACATTAATATTAGCTATTAAAGTAAGTCTAAATATTGCAAAAAAAGTATATAATAAGTTGCTTCAAGCATTAAAAAGTTAAGCAATCAATAGATCCATTAATATTATGCATTTCACTCACTGAAAATCTATTTTAATAAATTCAAATATCTGATTTTTAAAATGTTTTTAATAAACCATGATGTTCATTGTATTTAACATTATCAATTTGTGGACATTATTGAAAAATTTGCAAGACTCCATTTCCTTCCCTAATTTTGTGTATATTCGTAATCAGCATGAAATTTTCAGTAAGATATGATGATTCTCAATTGCTTCCGCCTTGTTTGGTCATATTTATGACTGCAAGACTTGAAAAAGATCCTGTATGGATTTAGAAATTGTTCCTACTTTTTATAAGCTTCAAAATTTGTTCCACTTTTTATAAGCTGTTAGCCTATCATAATTAAAATTCACAAAACGTTTTTATAGAATACTATTATTTTATGTTTCTATTATTTGAACTTTTAACAACATACAATATTATCTGGTAATATTTAGCATTTAGTACCCAATTTTGACTCCTAAACATCATAGAATATAGGTAGACATCTACCGGAAGGTATAGTAAGTTCTTTAAAGGGGTAAATAGTTGAAAAAATTAATAAAATTGTATATATTAAATATTTTTTATTTATGAAAAATCTTTTCTTTTTTTTTTAAAAAAAAAATTAGATTTTCCTGAAAAAAAAAATTTTGCTTAACAAAAAAAAGCATGATTTTACCAACCACCAGCCACTAACTCGTAAATTCACAAGGTATTCAATAATAACATTTTAAAGTGCCAACATAAATCAGTGCACTGGCGCAACCTTTTTTGGCTGAAGCCCCTCAGACGACCGAAACGACTAATTTTTTTTAGTCGATAACTATGATTTTCATGTATATAGTCTCGAACACCACCCATTCCTTTTTTTAGTTTAACTAAAACATAAAAAAATATCTTCCTCTCTCTCTCTCTCTCTCTCTCTCTCTCTCTCTATATATATATATATATATATATATATATATATATATATATATATATATATATGTATATATATATAAACCCAGCCCCCCCAGATAGTAATCCTGGTTGCGCCACTGAATCAGTGTACAAGTGAAAATGAATGTGTTTAGTTGCATTTAGGGTAATTGTTCCAAATAAGGTTAATGAATCCTATTTCAGTGATAAAGGGATTTGCATTTTTGAAGTATACTCTAGTCGATAGATCAATTTTAAAAAGCTATGTTTCAGATCATCAATTACAGTCCATTTGTAGCAAATATTCTTGAATCTTCTAAACATTGAATATTTCAGATTTTGAACTTTTTATGTAATTTGGAGGTTATTAATTTGTTTGATTCAGGCAGATAATCATAGTATAGTAAGTATAGGTAGTATATAGTAAGTATATCATAGTATAGTAAGTATAATCATAGTATAGGAAGAATAAAGATGCTGAATAACATGTCATGTTTTTATCATTTCACTAGACTATTTATGTGAGTTGACAACAATAAAATCATAGAAGGTTTGAACAAACAAATAATGTATTATATACAGAGATTGTTCTGATCATGAAAAGAGAGGTGAATTTCTTTAATAATCAACACAAAAGTAAATGACGTGCTACTAATCATCCAGAACAATGACATTAATATTAAGGTTTAATGCCAATACTAACAAGATAAATTACACATTTCATGAAGTATAACTTTTAATAAGGAATTTTTGGTATAATAAATACTTGCAGATCACAATAGGCATGAAATCAAACAAGACGCCGATTTGATAATTATTGTCACACAAACATACATCAATCATAACATGTGAAAGTATATTACAACTTAGGAAACAAATACTGATCACTTTTAAATGTAAGAAATAATTAATTTTAATTAACAGGAAAAACAAACACAACTACTTCTTCTTAAATTCTAAAGGAATCCAATTTAATGGAACAGTTAATAATAAAAGATGTTAAAAAGTACTACTTGGAATCTTAAAAGACATAATCCAGAGCAACTACTATATCCATCCATCCTTAAGAATATTAAATTCTTAAGAGATAATCGGTGAAAAGATTAAGCCTCATAAATTATGCTTCTATCAAAATCAGAAATAAAATGTAGACAACACTGAAGAAAAACAAGGAACTGCATCCCCTAAAAAATATATATTACCTGTTATACAAATAATAAAAAGAAATTCTCTCAGTATTTTTAAATAAATAATTAAACCAGCTTGTGACAATATACTATCGTTCTATTAAATATAAATATCATTCATATTTGAATTCTATGAACAGAAATCAGGTGATGACTATGGCAGAAAAATTCCACATCAACAATAACTGCTTACGCAACCACATCACCCCATTGATAACGAAGATAAAGAAAGGCGGGCGCGGCCGTTAATGACGTCATACATCAGGTGATGTTTTAAAACGGTGATGGAATAACTAATTCAAGGTTCTATTTAATTTTCTTTCCTGGCTGAGGTTTTTAATAATAGATCTTCAATCACCTACTCCATTACAATAAATGTTGCTGTATTCTTACATTTTATATCTCATCCATTCCTGTATTACAAAATTAAATTATTGTGATAATAACTTTGTAACACAGTTTTTAATAATAATTTTACTATTTTAAGAGTAAATTGATTTTCTTAATGAAACAAATATTATTGTTACATATATGCAATAAAACCAATTTGAAATCATAATTTATTTAAATAATTCTATTAAACAACCTCATCCATTCATGGATTACAAAATTAAATATAGTGATAATTATTTTGTAACACAGACGTTAATAATCGTTGCATTCTTCTAAGAGTAAATTGATTTTCTTAATGAAAAAAATATTATTGTTATATATATGCAACAAAACCAATTCGAAATAATAAATTATTTAAATAATTCTATTAAATAATCTCTTCCATTCATGGATTACAAAATTAAATCATAGTAATAATTATTTTTTAACACAGACGTTAATAATCGTTGCATTCTTTTAAGAGTAAATTGATTTTCTTAATGCAAAAATTATTATTGTTATTATATATTTGGAATAAATTTGAAATCATAGATTATTTAAATAAGTAATAAATAAAAAAAGGAATAGGATATAAATTGTTTCAACATAAACTATATTTTTATTTAATTTTATTTAAACCTTGGTAAGTCATGGTATCTTACAAAAATCGAATAAATAGGATTTGTACAAAATAAATAAAGTAAAAAAATAATTTAATTATTTTCAGTCCAAAACTCTAGCATTGGCAAGTCATTTCATTTATTACTACAACATAATATCCACTTAAATACTGATCCGTTCACACAGTGTGTATTAAAACATACCACTAATACTTTCTTCGCAAAAGCATGGCTTTGGTACAAATAGTCGAGGCTGTAAAATTGTTGAGCCTATAACTACCTTGCGATGACACATAGAGCATCTGTTATAATTCTTTGATTTTGATTTCAATTGGTAGTCACGCAGACAGTAATGAAGGTCAAACAATATCGTATGATCCTGGGCTCGTCAGAGGTACACAAGCTTCTTCCTTAACAATTTCCTGGCGCGTTCCTTGTGATTGATAATGATTTTTCACTAACTCTTCTTCAGCACTCTTATGGTATAAAGGCTGTTCAAAGTGAATGGTAACATTTCTGTTCAAATAATAACGACAAACGATAATGATGATTAGAGAAAGTGAAAGTAAAAACACAACTGCACTAGAAATTATTATGACGACAATAACATCACTATTATTTTCATTAGCATCAGGTCGAACGTCATTAAAAACAATTTCAATCGGATGTGAACGGTTATGAAAATGATATTCATCCCTAGCAATTCCTTCCTCAACCTTCTTTTCTGTACACTTATAGCCATCTTTCGATAGGTGTAAACCATCCGGACAAGCACATGTAAATTTATTAGAAGCTTTATTTATCTGCGGAGTTGGTAGACACAAGTGTGAACATTTGTTATCGTAGGCTTGTTGGCAGTGATTGACTCCAACAGGTTGTTTGTAGGGATGATAGACATGTACCACCATCGGATTCTGAAGCATTCTAGAATCAGTTATAGCAGAAATATTAGTTCCTTTAAACTTATTTGCTCTGAAAATAGCTTGCGTGTCCCAATCGGACCAATAGACATAATCTTCAAAGACCGTAATGGAAAACGGATGGTGCAAAGTGTCCGCAGAACGTAAAATTAGTATTCTGCCTGTGCCGTCATAATTGCAAGAAGAAATCGAACTGAGCTTTGCGTCCACCCAGATAAGACGACGATTAACCAAATCCAAAGTTATTCCATTAGGCCATTTGATATCACTCGAGACAATAATTTGTCGATGTGAGCCGTCTAATCCTGCTCTTTCGATCCGACCTTGCTTGCCCCAGTCACTCCAAAACATCCAACCGTCTAATGGATTCAAGGCAATCGAGCGTGGTTCGTCCAGACTACTGTTAATCAAGGTTTTTCTCATTTCTCCCTTATAATTTGCCAATTCTATCGTGTTTTTACCTGTGTCCGTCCAATATATATGACCATAAATCCAATCCACAGCCAAACCATCGCACAAACTAATACCATCTTTTATAACTTCCGTATGTACTTTACCATCAGTGACAGAAGTTTTTAATATTTTCTTTTCTATTGAATCAGACCAAAAGATAGTTTCATTTCTAAAAAGATAATCGAACGCAGTAGCAGCTTTGGTATCAGAAACAATGCTAGTGGAGTCACGATCGGGTAAGTTCACTTTTTGAATGCTATGCCGCCGAGAAAATAAGAGAACAGAATTATTTCCTATCGCTCTACATGAAGTTGGATCTTCAGGATGTCTCTCATAGCCCTCATGACATTGACATGTATACGTTCCTTTTTCATTTATGCATATATGAGAGCATGAACCTAATTTATCACATTCATTTATATCAACACAAGTGGAATTATTAACTAATTTATATCCTTTATGACAAGCGCAATGAAATCCTATAGGAGTATCTATGCACAAGTGATCACAACCTCCATTGTTGATTGTACATTCATTGACACCACACTTACCAACAGGTTCATCTTCACCATCATAACAATCATTAATATCATCACAAACACTTGACATTGGTATACACTTGTCATCACCACAATGAAATTCGTCTTGCTTACAAAAAGAAATAAGATTACTGCAATTGTCTTCATCGCTTCCATCAGAACAGTCTACTTGTCCATTACACCGAAGATGATGAGCAATACAGAAATTATTTTTGCATCGAAACTGATCTGAGCGGCATGTGACATTGGCACAAAGTGAGGAACTTTCATCGGCTCCGTCGGGACAATCCATTTCTCCATCACAAACCCAGCTAGGATGAATACATGTTAAATGATCCGAACATTGGAACTGTTTATTGAGACAAACTGTAGATGGGGAAACAGCACGCGGACAATTCTTTTCGTCAGACATATCAGGGCAGTCGTAATCGCCATCGCATCTCCATTTGGAGATGATGCATGACTTATCATGACATTGAAAATCTCCTTTTTGACAAGATTTCTGAGGACAGTTTTTCTCATCCGAACCATCCCCGCAATCATCATCCATGTCACAAACATTCTCCATCGGAATGCAGTTGCCATTTTTACAAGTAAACGAATCTGATGAGCAAGTTTCAGGACAATGTTTTTCATCTTTACCATTTTCACAATCTTGCTGTCCATCGCATTGCCATGAACTGGGAATACATACTCCGGGCTGGCACTCAAAATGATCGGCCCGGCACTCAGATTTGGAGCACACTTCACTTTCATCACTTCCGTCTTGACAGTCTTGCTCTCGATCACATTGCCACGACTTTGGAATACACCTCCCATTGTTACAGCGAAATTCATTTTCCTTACAAGATTCAACGGATTTGCAACGGGCAGGGCTTTCATCGGAATTGTCACCGCAATCATCTTCTGAGTCACAAGCCCATACCTGTTGAATACACCTACCGTTATCACACCTGAATTGACGGAGAGAACATTCCACAATTCCTGAAGAGAAGTTCTGTCGAGCCCAAGTCGAAAGTGACAGAAACAGCACGAACAGAGGCTCGAGGCGAACAGCTGACCACGTGGAAACCATCCCCGATCACGGTAGCCGGTACACTGAGGAGCCGAGTTGTGTACGCGGCTAGTACCTGCCTTTGATATCGATAGTATAATTAACAAACTCCAATCGATAGTATCACGCCATCACATCTTTATGCAATATTTACTCAATATTTCGACTCAAATCAATTTTAATTAAATACTTTGTTTTTTTTATTTATTTTTTTAAATATTGATATTTTATAAAACATACTTACTTCAATTAACAAACGTTTTTGAAGCTTATACTAGTTAACAAATAATTATAATTCTTTAAAACATCAATAATAATTCTTAGATAAACAATAGCTTTAATTATCATATATTTAAACTTTACAATCTTTAGAAACAAAAATAGCATATTCTCTTAAGCGGCAAGGTGACGGGGTAAATTTAATTCTCCTACGTAGCTCTAGCTATTAATATGCCTTAAAATCTGCGTTATAATCTTTCAGAAGACAAAATCACCTACTCATTACTAAAATTATTATTATTATAAAATTATATTATTAAAACCCTAGAGGAAATGTTAAGTAGCTATTTCTAATGCCACTTTCAAAAATAAATGTTAGCACATATTGACATTTACAGTTTAAATATGTCTATTTTATATTCTAAAAAATAAATTAATTTCCATTTAGTAAATTTATTTTTATCTATTAAATTTATGGGCGTTGTCCGAATTTGTAATTGTTGATAAAATAGTAACATGAGATGAATATCGCGTCATACAACTCGCTTATCTAGATAAATATTTTTATATTTATTGCGGCGTAGAAGAAGCATCCTTCTGACGCAAAATGACACACCTCCAAATAAACATTCAATTAGATTTCACATTAAAGATCAAACCTATTATGTTCTATCTTTGAAATTGTTTTTCATCTGTGATAGGAGTTGTTAATAACAGATAATTATAGAAGAGTAAATAGCAAAATATCAGAGATAGTTGGATATGTAATTTATTATTATTATATGAATGATAAATGATATATTTTATCAAAATAATTTTTCGTCAATCCTCTGAATTGTATTTATTGACTTTAAAAGTAATTGATTATTAGATGATATTTAAGTTTTCATATGTCCAACACTTCATTTAAAAAATATATACATTTTCATTTGATAAACCATTTTATTAAAATTTAATCGAATCTAACAGCAGTATAATTTTGCCTCTTCAATAAATAAATTAAGTTCTTTTTCTAAATAGTTTAATCAAGAGGGACGAATGTATTCAAATGACTTATATTTAGATAATTCAACACTATATAGAGTTCTCAAATTATCTTCACATTACATAGTGTGCATATAGGAACATTAAATTACATACATTTTTCAAATTGACACCCAGTGGTCACATTAAATGCCTAATATTTGAAAAATACATTAAATGAATATACTAATTTATAATATTATGTTTTAATGAAACAAGTTATAACAACAAATATTACTGCAATAAATAAATAAAAATAGTGATTTAAAGTGAATATGAATATGAATTGTGACAGAACAGTAATTCATATTTGTCATATGAAATATCTCCAAACACCAACCCTTGGTAAACATTAATGAAACATATTTAATTATTATAAATTTTTGTGAGAATAATATCAGACAGTATTCAATTTCATTAATGGAAATTCGAAAACATATATCAACCATATATAGAATTTCTAAAAATATTCAATTTCATAGTATCTACAAACAGACACTAAATATTGTTACTGAAATTGTTTTATATATTGTTATATTTTAATATGATTAAAGAAGTATGACAATTTTGACTTGTATAAATATAACAAATAAATGATTGGTGAAAATAAAGGTTTTATGGATTGCAGCTTAAATGGCAGTTTTATAGTATCTGTGCCGACTGACTTTATTGGGAGATTTTAGAAAAAAATTAGTAAAATCTTTGAAAAGAGATTTTGTTGGAGTGAACATAATGGCATAAACAGCATTTCACTCAACCAAAATTTTGAAATTCCCTTCCACCTGCATTTCATGACTATAGAATAGAGTTAATATTTTTTCATAAGAAAATTAACTAACTTTAACTTAATATCTTATACATTTTAGTAAGATACACATATTTTTATGAGTGAAATGTATTCATATACAAAGCAACGTGGAGAACACGAATGTACTTAATAAAGACTTACTTCACTAAATTCCCTTCCACCTGCATTTCATGACTATAGAATAGAGTTAATATTTTTTCATACGAAAATTAACTAACTTTAACTCAATATCTTATACATTTTAGTAAGATGCACACATTGTTATGGGCCAATTGTATTCATACACAAAGCAACGTGGAGAACACAAATGTACTTAATAAAGACTTACTTCTTAACTCCATGAAAACTATTAAGTAAAGTGGACTCCACACAACTTTGAATCACACTGTCCAAACAACTAAAGCATGGCTTACAATATCACCCTATTACGATGACCTTGTTCTACTAATCTCAACCCAATTTCAAATTGATGAGGCAGCATCATTAGAAAATTGTATGCCAAAAACCATCTTAGCAGAAAAGTAAAAGAACAATAAAAAATAATAGTCAATAGTCAAAAAATAACCATTGCCATGTTATTGGAGAAAGTTATGAAAAATTTCATTTCAAGTATGGTAAGAAGACTTTTTCAGGTTTCTGATAAGAGAAAAAAAAAGAGAGATAGTAGAGACAATTAAAAATAAATAGGTACAAGATTTAAAATGTTTTAAAGGAAAAAAATATTCATTTAAATTTTAGTTTTACAGTTATGACTCTTGTGATTATTGTATTTTGCTTATAAATTCATTTCCCAAAATGAAATTTTAAGAATAATGAGAAAAATGTAAAAAAAATTAAAAAAAAAAAAAAAATCAAATGTTTTCATGGTTGTACAGAGTCAAAAGTAATCGCACAATAGTCTTTTAGGCAAAAAAACTTTTGAATATATAGAGGGAACAGGACGAATAAGAAAATTTTTCTCCTAATATGAAAGACATATCACAAGGAAAGTAAAAAGAAAACCAATAATTAGTGGATGAACATTTGTCTGATATAGGAGAACAACGGAGTGTTTCAACAATGTGCCAATACTTGTGACAGAACGAACTTTATGGCAGAACAGCTAGGAGAAAACCATCAATAAAGAATATTAAGATATCAATGTGCCAAATGCTATCAAAAATGTGATTGTGACCTTTGAAATAGGATAATATTTACCGACAAGTGTAATATTGAAATGTTTAATCTTCAGAGGGGCCATAAAGTATGTAGGAAAAAAAATACAGCAATGGAAATAAGAAATATAGTTCCAACTGTTAAGAATGAAGGAAAGTGACTCATGGTCTGGGTTTTTTTGAATGCTGCTGGAGTGGGGTGTCTTGAATTTATCGATGACATAATGGACTATAAAAAATATATTGATGTAATAAAAATAACTCTTCCAATCAGTGCTAAAAAATTTAGGATTGAAGAAAGTTACAGTTTTCAATGGGATAGTGATCCCAAGCATATAGCTTGGAATTCCAAAATGTGGATCCTATCAACATACCAAAGTGGATGGTCACTTCCTCTTAATCACCACACATTAATCCTATTGAGCATTTGTGGAAATACCTAGAGGATGAAGTTGGGAAAAGGTGTGTTTCTAGCAATCAAAACTTAAAGAATGTTATTATTACAAAATTACAGTCTTTAACTCAAAAATCAGTGAATTCAGTGCCACAGAGCATAGCATGCATATTAAAAGCAAAAGGTGGCCCTAATAAATGTTATTTGTTATCAAATAACAATATTAAATAGAAATTTTATTAAGTCTATAAATACTTTTGACTCATGTTGTTATTCATTTAATCTTTATGTGATATGTTGTAAAATATTCAATAAATTCAAAAATATATTTTGATTGATAAAAGTGTTGAGGTATACATTTAATAGTCATATTGTTTTAATAATGCTAATAATTGCTACTTTTTATGATTTATAGCATGTGTACGAATACTTTTGACACCCACTGTACATATATTTACATTCATTCAATGTAACACAGTGTGTGTGTGTGTGTGTGTGTGTGTGTGTGTGTGTGTGTGTGTGTGCGTGCGCGCGTGTGTGTGTGCGTGCGTGTGTGTGTGCGTGCGTGCGTGCGTGTGTGTGTGTGTGTGTGTGTGTGTGTGTGTGTGTGTGTGTGTGTGTGTGTGTGTGTGTGTGTGTGTGTGTGTGTGTGTGTGTGTGTGTGTGTGTGTGTGTGTGTGTGTGTGTGTGTGTGTGTGTGTGTGTGTGTGTGTGTGTGTGTGGGTGCGTGTGTGTACATTTGATGGAGTAGGACTATGGGGCATTTTATATATGAATAGATAATTAATAAATGGGATTACTAAGCTAAAAAAAAAAATAATAAAAACATAGTAAAAAAAAAAAAAAAAAAGAAAAAAAAAGTAAATAGGCCATATGTCCAGAGCAATATTGAAAAGATGAATTGTCAAGAATGATAAAGAAATTCCTATCTTTATTGGTGCCACTTCATGAAAGGATTTGAAAATATCACTCTGGAATTCATTCAAAATCTTGTTAGTCAATGTCTCATCATCTTCATATGTAACCTCTAATGAACATTAGAAGCAGAAATAAAGTATTCAAATTCAAACTAGCTACTAAAGTTAATGGAAATGTTATAAGAGCTATGCAACAGAATCTAGTTTAGTTCAGTGCTATAACCACTCGACATAGCCATTAATGGTAACATACTGTAGATAATGTTTAATTTATTCCACAGATTATTGTTACACACTTTTAAACTTCATGAAAATTTTAGACCTCTTCAATAAGACTATCAACATTTTTCTATGATTGGACCAGTTCTATTTAAAAAAAAAAAAAAAAATCTTCCTTATTCCTAAATAATGGATATAAGTATATTGTACAGCCTTGGCCAAAAGTATTAGGCACCATGAAAAATTTTCTTTTTAATTTTAATAAGTAATTGTTCAATCATTGTTACACCCAAAACTCGTTTTGTTGACAAAAATACTTCCTTTAAATAGATTATTTTCAACCATTGTCCTCTACTTCATACGATACACCAGGGGAAACAATAATGTAATGTAAACTAAAGGACTCAGTACAGTCGCTGCTCTCTTTACTTCAACTTGAGAAAATTTTTGTTGTATTTAATTGTGAATATTACAAATAAATTACATTTTGGGCTTTTTTGAATTCAAAGAACTGAGTGAGATTGAACGTGCAAAGATTTTATGTCGTCGGAAGGGTATAATCAATCTTAGATCGCTAAAACTATGAAGTGCTCTCGATGTGCTGTTTAATATACTTTTATGAGACAGCGGACCTTTAACACATTTTCCTCGCTACCTAGAATAGAAAGAAAAAAAAACAGGTGCACGTGAGGAGAGATTTTTCATGAGAACATCTCTTCAAAATCACAAGAAAACATCAAAAGAACTGACTGAAGAGAATAAAACCTTGTGTTCTGGCGATATTTCTGCTCGGACAGTAAGAAGAAGACTAGGAGAGAAAGGTCTGAAGGGATGTAAAGCCAGGAAGAAACCGTGGTTTAGTGAAGCCAATCGCAAGAGGCTTGCCTGGGCAAAACTTCACCAAAACTGGACTGCTGAAGATTGGGCAAAAGTAGTTTGGTCGGACGAAAGCAACTTTGAGGTAATTAAATTATTGTAAATTGAAATTAAAAAAGTAGAAAAATCCCTAATAAGTTTCAACTGCAAGAATATAATTATTTTTACGCATTCATTGAAATATCTAATTTAGTGCAAATTTCTGGAACTCCTGGAGCAGTTGTACGAAGAAGGGAAGGCAAAGCATATCACCCAGATTGTGTTGTCCCTACTGTAAAACATGGTGGAGGAAACATAATGATTTGGGGTTGTATGGGGCTTCGGGAGATCGAGAAATATTTTTGTGCGAAGGGAGGATGAATAACGATACCTAAATATCAATATTAAACCAAATTTTAAAGCCTTCATTTGAAAAAATATTTGAACTGAGGACAGTGCCTTATTCTCAACAGGATAATGCTCCATGCCACGTTTCACGCAAAAGTAGAGAATGGTTCGAAAAAAACAATATCAATTTTCTTGACTGGCGTCCTCAGTCCCCAGACCTCAATCCCATTGAACACCTGTGTGCTAAATTAAAAATCAGAGTTGGTAAACGTAACCCTACAAACAAAGACAATTTGTTTACATTATTAAAAGAAGAGTGGGAAAAAATAGTTAAAGAAGATTGTACACAACTAGTTAATTCCATGCTAAAAAGAATAATTGGGATAATAAAAGAAAATGGTTTGATGATGAAGTATTAAATCGTGTTTTTTATTATTAAAAAAAATATATGTTTTAAATAGTTGAAGTTATATTTATTCCATAATACATTTATATAGGTGCATAATAATTTTGGCCAAGGCTGTATATGATGGTTTCATAAAAGGAAGATAAAAAAGAAGTTTGTCATTTGTGGTATTTAAATCATATCAGTCCTCTTGAGTCTTTCTGTTATATTTTGTATGCCGTTTTGAAAAATGTCTATTTAAATTATAGACAAGCCTTTTTGACATATTTGCTGTCCTTCCCCCTTTTAACACTTTTTTTTTTTTCTTTTTATCATTATTTTCATTACAGGCCGTCTAAGGACCACGTTTAAGCAACCAAATCAGCTTTACGCTTTCTCCAAAACTCTTTTATCTGTTTACTTTTCTCTCTATTCTGCTGTCCATTTTCTCCCCTGTCTTTTTGGAGCTGCTTTGTCTTGGAAACCTTCCCACTATTTGATTTTTTGTCTATAGCTTGTTCTATCCTTAATTTCTTCTTTATTTAGGCCAATTTCTTTTAAATCTTCATGTACCTTCTGAAGCCAGTTGGGTTTGCCTTTTAATTTTTCAAAATGTTGCACAATTTTTCTTGTTAATCTGCTTGGGCTCATTCTTTGTATGTGCCCATAGAACATCAGTCTCCTTTTCCTGATTTCATCAATCTTTTCTTTCTATATTTTTTTATATAGACCATGCTTATGCTTTCAAAAGCTAGTTTATTTTTTATTAATTTTAAAAGGAAGAAGTTTAATTTCCATATGGCTGCATTATAATAGATAAACTGTTAGCTCTACATTAAACCATATAATTTAAACTATACAAGATATCTCCCACAGGAACTACTAACATTTCACCAGTTTTCTGATGTATTTAATCAATCTTGTCCCACAACAGAATTTGAGTACCATACACATATAATGACAATAGACAGATAATTTATACAATACAGCATACTATACAATACAGAAAAATTAACCCTTCAGACGGAACATGTTTTTTCTTTGCGTTAGGAGGAACATCTGTCCCACATACGGATACTGGACTTTTTTTTCATTAACTCACTTTATATTTTAAGCCATTTATTTACTCTAATTTCCTTTGTTGTTATTTAGCAAAAATATATTGTTCATAGGTAATTAATAAATCCATGATAGAAGTTCATTAGTGGTAGAATGTAAAATTATTTATTATTTTTATCAAATGTGGGGCATAATTACTGACTATCAGTCAGAAACTAGAAAAATAATAAACGGTACATAGGTCTAAAATGCAAACAAAAAAAGGAAAGCAAAGTATACAGTAGACTGAAAGAACATGACATTCATGGTATCATTTTCATCAAGTTCGAAAATTTGTTTCAAAATATGTCCGTTACATCAGTGTAAATTTGTAGTAGTTGAAAAGATTCAAATAGATAAAAACAAAAATATTAAAAATTGCTAGAAAATAGCAAATTTATGAGAAGTAGATAAAGCTTCAATAAAATAATTAATAATTAAAAATAAATTATAAAAATATAAAAATCAAAATAAATAAATACAAATAATGAAAACAGGCTTCACTGGCAGCCAGGGATAAGTACAAAATTGTACGTTTGTAGGAACACCTGCCAGACAGACGGATGCAAAATCGCTACACTAGTGGGAACATCCCGTCTTATGGACGGGGTATGCCTATGAAAATGCAATCATAGCTGCTTAGGGTCTGATGCTAAACAGCACATTTAATGTTGGCAAGGAATGGGGTTAAATTGAAGCACACACGAAACCTCAGCCCTTCAATCATTCTCCAGTAACATTTAGTACTTTATTTACTAACTTATCCATCTGACAGATGGATGTTCCGTTGGAAGGGTTAAGAAAGCAAGATTTTTAAGTAATCTAAATTCTATTACATTCACATTTTGTACGAAGAATAAATCAAATAATGTAGAAAGAAACACACCTTGTAAAGATTCGCTAGAATATATTAAAATATTTGGAGCTTACTCTGCTGAATTCAATGTGAATTTTAGTGAACTCCATATTTTATTGAGTTCTTTCATCATCCTGAAAGTGATTGCTGTTATAAATTAAAGCATAGATAGTTACTGTATTGGCTAAGTTTTATAAGACTGTAAAACAGTTACACAAACACACAAATATATGTATATATATATATATATATATATATATATATATATATATATATATATATATATATATATATGTATATATATATATATATTTTCATGTAAACAAATAAAGTATAATATAAATCATATGATTTCATTATTCCCTACATTTTTTTTCTTTTCTGGCTTCATAATATGGTTACAGGTCTCAACCTTCTTCAACCCCTTCTTCTGGGACATAACACTAATTCCAGAAAAAAGATACCAAATTTAGTTATATAGTTCATCTTTTCTTCTAAAAAGAAATAATCAAGTAAAAGTTAATAATTTAAACAGAAAAATAATTTATCTAAGTAATGAAGCTTATTCAGTCATTTTCCTAAAGGTGTAAAATAGAAAGTTAACACTTCTTGGATATGATTTAGTTCAGACTTATTGGATAAGTACGGAAACGTTACATAAATTGGAAACCTAAAAAAACAGACATAACTATTTACCAGTTGTTATTCTTATTTCATTTTGTATTTAATTTCCTTTTATACTAGTTACAGAGGAGATGAAATTAAAAAAAAAAAATGACAAGAATAGAGGGGATTCTCACTGAGATATTTACATTGAGGGGATTTCGATTTCAAATAATAGAAATTCACTAGAAAAGATAAAATAAATTTTCCTGAAAAGTATTGAAGTGCTGTATATTCTGTGCAAATTATCACACAATTTTGTGAGAAAATCCTTTCTTTCTTAATCGGTTATTTTTAATATGATTTAGGTTTTTACAACCTAATTTAACATATATTTTAGTTGGATTGCATTATAACATAATCTCAAGAGAATCTTTCCTTATAATGGGTTATTCTTGTCAAAATTTATAATTCTTATGACAACTCCTAGTGATGTTAACATATATTCACCTACATATATTGAAAAAGGTTATGGTATATGGGTTATGCAATGTGTTTAAAAAACTCAGAACCATCTTTTAACATGTCAGTATTGGTAGAATTTTGTGTTTTTATAATATTTAAAATAAAAATATTTTTTTTAAATCTGCGAGCCCCCCCCCTTTCCCCGGAGAGCTAAGAAGTTTGAAAATCATGAGTTAGAGTCTAATATGAGTCTTTGAGTATTAATAAAGTACATATAAACATTAACTTGAAGTTTTTCAATAATAAAATAAATTAATCATCAATCAGCGTAATATTATTTTAATTTGTTTAAGTGCAATGGATTTTGGCTTACAGTACATTTTCTTACAACGATTTTTATTGCAAGTTTCAACAATTATAAAACTTTTAAAAAATGTTTAAAATTTTCTTTACTAAGTAATATAAGTTTTGTCCAGAATTATACAGAGTTATATACAGTTGAAAATAATAACTTAATTTGAGTTGATTAATATCGAAAAACGTGGCAACACTGACGCCACTGAAGCCTTCTCAGTGCTTGCTTCTCACGTTTCGGTCGTGTGGATTGTTTTTTCAATTATTAATCATGGGTCGTATGCACGCTCCTGGGTAAATTTTATATATTATTTCACACATATTGAACAGTTAATTCTATAATTAAATTGCTAAAAAATATTTTTGAATTATTAAATAAGAACTGTGTGTTTGTTGCAACGTGGTTGAAAGCAAACCTACATATTTATTAATTAATTACTAATTATTTATACTAATAAAATTGGATCAGTGCTAATCTTAATTATGTTCATATGTTACCTTAATGCATTTCTTTGAATAGTTAATTCTTATTTTTTAGTAAGGGTATATCCCAATCAGCTTTACCCTATAGAAGAAGTGTCCCTACTTGGTTAAAACTATCTCCTGAAGATGTTAAAGAACAAATCTACAAACTAGGAAAGAAAGGCCTTACACCATCACAAATAGGTATTTTGGAAAATATTGTCTAGCTTATCATGTTTATTAAACATTCAAATTGTAATTTAGTAACATTTGAGGTCTATAAAAGTTGTCTATTTTTATGTTAATATTAATTTTACTGCAAGGTAATGTTTTTCCATTGGTATGAGTTTTCTCTTTATAACTTTTCCATTTTTTTATAGAAAAAAAAACAGTTGAATTCTTGTAACTTTTTCTTTTTTCTTAATTAGGCTTTGTCAAAGTTGTTAAATTTGTTTTCTTTTTTGACCTAATTAGTAATTATATGGCTTCATTTGTCCATTATTTATGTTTCATTAATCAAGGGTTTCTTTTATTTATTAAACTGTGAGTTATGTAGTAACACACATAATAGTATATAAGTATTGTTCTAGCTGCATGAGTATTTACTTCACTGATGTTGATGATTTATTGTACTCTGACTGTAATTATTAGGATTGCTCCTAATGACTTTTATAAAATTGTTCTTGTTTTCTTATGGTTAATATAAGTGATTTACAGTAGATAGTTGTGATTTGACAATCAGTATAATTTTATATAGTCAGTAATGGAAAGTATTTGGGTTATATTTTCCCTTGGGAAATTTAATTATACCTATTCTATTAAATTTGTTTTTAAAAACCATTATTATTATTATAGTTTTTTGTTGTTTTTTTATTGCAGGTAAGTAATGTCATTTTTTTTATCTAGCTGATTGCAAGAACTCTGACCTTAAATGATTTATTAGGGTTTATTTTAATGAAAGTATAGTAAAATTCCCTTCATAACTGCGATCCTTCTAAAATAATAATTACTTAATCATGCTTTACTGAACCTGTGCATATAATAACTTTTGAGAAAAAGTGCTCATCAGCTCTGATTACTTAAAAGAAAAGGTCAATATTTATTTTTAAGGTAATTGTTCAGATCGGCGACACCAACCCCTAAACGCGCTCAGAATACCTTTTATCGATTCTTACCTTGTTCCGATATATTTCGATGTTCTAGTCGCTGCTTTTAGAGGGAGAAGGTTATTCTCCTACATTTACTGAGAAACTCTAAATCCCTGTTCAAAGTAATATTAACTTCTGTTTACCTTCTAATATTAAAATGAGAAATAAGGAAATATTAAAGTGGAAATATCGAAATATAAGACACTAAATCAATTTTAAATTATTATTAATTTAATCAACAATTAATATACTACTGAACCACCAGCAAAGTTAATTCCTGATGAACTTTCTGTCAGAGAAGTGAAAATAACAAATTATAAATATAAAAAAGACAGAATCCTTTAAATCCAGAAGTATTTATTTGGCATAACTCCTATTTATTTAACATTTGTAGCTACATGTTTCGGAGACAATGTTCCATCATCAGGCTTCTAATTTTTTTTTAAAACACATTAATCTATAACATTATACCAATAGTTCTACAATTATATAGTAATGTGTCATTTACCTCTTAATCTGTGATTATTTTCACATTGTCAATTCTCCATGTTAAAAGCCATGATATAATATAAGACAGAATCCTAGTTGAAAGTGATGATGTTAATTTCTGCTATATTTTCTTAAGGGAAGTGGAAATAAGAAAACATGAAACCTGTGATATACTTTCTCACATTTATTTATAAACTGATATGTTTTATTTAATTAATTATACAATCTGTCTCACTTTAGGACAAAAAGTAATATGGATAACAAATAATCCATTCACAAAATAAGTATACTGAAATTTTATCAACAAATAAAAATATATAAAACACCAAATCCATGTACAAATAAATCTTGTTAAGTTTTGTAACACTTTTACAAGTTTTAAATTTTATCACTTAAATTGATAGAACAAATATAAATATGTAAAACACCAAATCCATGTACAAATTAATCTTCTTAAGTTTTGTAACACTTTTACACATAAGATAAGATGAAATAAGAAAACATGAATTGACAAAACACTTAATCCTCGTGTTGTTAACTTCTGTTTCACCTATTTACATTCAAGAAGTCTAAATATCAATAAAACAAACTAAACAACACAATCCAAGTTGAAACTGTAGAAGTGATTGTTTACATGTGAGGTTATAGGAATGAACTATCGAAAAATGTAAACATAAAGTGAAGCGTAAGGATCGAACTGGTCGGTGTAGTGCGGGTCAAGCCAGTTTGGTGGTGTCGCTGATCTGAACAATTACCATTATTAATAATGTAACAATGAAGAAAGACATATGTTAAAAGTTTGATTTTATTATGGTAAGACTGCTTACTGGGTTGATTAATGCTGGAACTTATTTAATGTTACATTCTCAGGGCAGTAAGTTTAGACCTAAAAATGTCTACAATTTTTAATTTATCAGAAACTAACTTGTTTGCAGAGGAATGTTATTATTGTCGTGAACATGGTTATTACAATTGCTTTATTATTGTTGACTCACTGATTCAGACAGTAAGAATATCAATATAAGTTATACTGGCTTTGGTGAATTTTGAAAGTTAGAGTGTGTGTAAGTGAAAATGTTTTGCAGGACTGGTAGTTTCCAAAATACATTGGTTTCTTTTTGTATATTTATATTTTGTACATTTGTTTTTATTTGTTTATCCAATAAATAAAAAAATAATAATTGGAAGAAAGTAAAAAAAAAAAAAAGAATGTTTTTGAACAATTGAATTTTAACTTATTCAACTATTAGTTATAAATTATTAATTTGCCATACCATTTATGATAATTATTTCTGATTAGGTGTCATACTTCGAGATTCACATGGTGTGGCCCAAGTTCGATTTGTAACTGGAAACAAGATCCTTCGTATCATGAAGGCTATGGGATTAGCTCCTGACCTACCAGAAGATCTCTACTT
The DNA here is from genome assembly GCA_003667255.2 of Euschistus heros. Taxonomy (NCBI): domain Eukaryota; kingdom Metazoa; phylum Arthropoda; class Insecta; order Hemiptera; family Pentatomidae; genus Euschistus; species Euschistus heros. The sequence continues at coordinate 606,913 of RCWM02000071.1, read as the reverse complement.
TCTGATCAAGAAAGCTGTTGCTATTAGAAAGCACCTTGAAAGGAACAGGTAACGTTTTTGTACATATTTTTGTTATCTGAATTTATTCTTATTTGCTGGCACCATATCACAACCCTAAAGGAGTCTAGGACTCGTGCAATATTAGTCACCAGGCAGCCCTGTTTTGTGCCTCCTTTCCCCAGGGATAGAATCTGAATATAACATTTCATTTCCTGTTTTGTTTTTTAAATATTTCTTTTAAATTTAAGACCACTACACAGGCTTCTAGTGACCATCTTCTTGGCAAGAATCAGAACTTCTGAATGAAGCACTACTACTTGCTTTTTTCTAGGCTTGTTTTGTTAGTAGATTATTCTTATTTGCCCGATTAGGATCCCAGTACCTGATCCCTTGTCTCTTGAAGAGCTGTCAAGGGACATATTTCCCTCTATCATTACTATTACTACAATGAGCAGTTGTATTGAAGGGAATTATAGAAGTAATAGGGATTATAATTACAATGACATCAGTTACTTTTACTAGTTTTATTGAAATTTTAAACATATATTTTTGTAGCTTAATGTCATTAAAAAAATGATTTGCCATTATCGTCAAAACTGGTGAAACTTGTAACAATTAAGGCATAATAGTGCTCTCTCATTATAGGTATGTTTTTGGTAAAATTTTATTAATGTTTAATATTTAGATAGGATTAATTTGGCTCTGGTATAAAATTATTTTATTTATTTGTCCCTACTATGTTTTAACTATTGAATTTACCAACTCTCATTAATTATGCCTTATTTGTTTGTAATTTAAAAACTGCTTTAGTACACTTGCACTTGATCTAATCAAAATTTTCAAGTCTTAACACCCAACTGGAATCATCATTATACCAATTAGTCCATCATTTTCTGAGATTGCACGTTAACTTCTATATTAAATTTTATTTATTTATTTATTAAATAATTGTTAACAACATATTTAATTTTAGAAATATTAGAATCAGAAGAAGGTATTTAGTGTTTTATTTTTAAATGTTATGATTTGCTACCTAATAGCTGTAATTATAATTACAGGAAGGATAAGGACTCCAAGTTCCGTCTTATCTTAGTAGAATCAAGGATTCACAGGCTCGCTCGCTACTACAAAACCAAGGGCGGACTCCCTCCTAACTGGAAATATGAATCAAGCACTGCTTCTGCTCTTGTTGCTTAATTTTATAATTTCACAAATAAATGGTTTTGTAATCTTATTGTATTCTTTTGGTTTTGTGTATCCTTACACGCATGCTAAAATATTATTGATGGAAATTATTATGATATAGGTCATTGAAAATATTTAGTAGATTTGTATGGTGAGGCAAAAGAAGTGGATACCCTTGTATTATTTGTTTTAATTTTCATTTAGTTGATAAAATATCTACTGAAGTATATAATAAATAAAAATAAATTTCAGATTTTGTTAAACAAAAAAAAAAAAATATATATTTTTTTCATAATGTATGAATACTATGAATATTATTCATAACTTGAAGGAATGATTAAGTATTTTCAGTACAATTATTGTATTTGTAATTACATAATTTGAAGATGTTGAATAGGTGTTTCTTTCTACCTCTTTGGTCATGGTGTCAATAGGTTTGATGTTAAAATAAAGTATTAATAGATGTAATGAATTTTCTGTAGATTTTTCAGATTAAGGAGGGAGAGTGAATATAAAAAGAGAGTAAAAGGATTGTTGGTATAACAATACAAAAATTAGTTTAACAAAGCTTAAAAATTGGTAGAGCTGAGGTGAATCCTCTATGACCTATAGAAGGGCCTGACATGTAATTAATTATTTTATTTAATCAATTATGATTTGTATACATTTTTAAGAATGTTATAATTTTCTATCACCTCAATTAATTGCTCATAGATGGTTAAATCTTTACATGTTCACTTTAGAAATTGGATTATAAAATTCTACTAGTATTTGAAGATTGTATTCCTTTTTTTTAGTATCACTATCTGATATCTGTCTGAATATTAACTTGAAATCAAGTCTCAGAGGTGTACCAACACCAACAGAGACAGGTGCCTAATAAGGGATCTACTTCGAGTTGGAAAATGAGTTCTGTACCCTTGAAACATAAAGAGTCCATTTTCAGTCAAATGGCAGGAACACCAATAATCTACTAATGGGAGGACTTAAGCCCTTTCAACAATTACTTAATATCATATCCCCTGGGTCCTTTTAGTTCCAAAAAACTGAGTTGAAGACAACTATTTTTAGTGATAACTAGGGTTTTAAAATTTACATATTTCTTCTAGCCAACTAGAAGATCTAATATCATCAAAACGTATATATTATAAGGCATTGGGAATCAATTTGATTAAATTTAAATTTGAAAAAATTGGTGCATATTTTGCCATAAATACAAATTTTGGAATGTAATTGTATACTTGTGTTGTCTAGTTGCAAAACCGGCCATCTCCAAAAAAATTTTCAGGAAAGCTGATTAGCTGTTAAATCACGCCAAAACGAAGTAGGAACAAAATCTCTTCGGTTTTTAGTGGCACAAGGGTAGTGTGTTTGAAAGTACTTTTTGAAATGGAGGGGGTGAGTTACTCAATTTTTTATTTTGGATTTGGTTACTTTTGCAACTCATTTTGGAGTTGGCCGGTTTTGCAACTAATTAGAACTGAAAAATCACTAAATTTTATGTAAATGTTGGGTTTTTTGGGATGCAAATAAAGAAAACTTTCTTGAATAAGTGAATATTATTTGAAAAAATTAAACTCTGATATGTTGTGGTGTAACTCAAGCATCTAGACGGAAAAAAGTGGAGAGAATTGTTTTTAAAGTTATTAAGTTCCGAAAAACTTCATAAAAATATAAACATTCAGAAACTTATACTCTTGCGGCATTATCGTCTTTGAGTTTTTTGGGATGCGAATGAACAAAACTTTCTTGAATAAGTGAATATTATTTGAAAAAATTGAACTGAAATGTTTTGGTGTAACTCAAGCATCTAGATGGAACAACGGCGAGAATTGTTTTTAAAGTAATTAAGTTCCGAAAAACTTAATTTAGAAAAATATAAACATTCAGAAACTTATACTCTTGCGGCATTATTGTCTTCCACAGGCTTACACATTTCTTCCTGATATTCTTCTTCATCCCTTTCATTACTTTTCTGCTTCCTCCTTCTTGAGTAGCTGATGCTTGGACGTTCTTGTAAAAAATCAGACGATCTGTGGAAAACCTCCCCTTGAACTAACACCTTATTATTTTGTTTGGTTATGAAAAATCTCTTCACTAGGGTGAATTTGAAGTGCCCTAGTGCAGGGGGTTTGAGGAGGGCATTACTGGGACTCTTCCAATCAAGATTTGTGTAGTTTCTTCCTGGCTTAACCACCGTTCCACTTTCCGAGAGAATCCATCAAACTCTGAAGGCTGAACGAGAGTCTCAATGTTTCTTAACTTCTCAATTTGGGCAAAAATCCGATCTGGAAGGGTTTGTTTCTTTTCCATGTTGCAGGGTGGGTCTCTTTGTCTCTTTCTTGCTAAATTAGCTGGAACTTCTACAAACGTCTCCATAAAGATCGAAAACAAAGTGCACTGAAGAACAATGAAGGCATAAACGTTAACTACAGGAAAAGCAGGAGCAGACTGATAGTTGCTGATAAGAGGCCTTTTTGGTCTGGAACAACACCAACTCACTGATGGAAGGATTTGGCCAGTTTTGCAGCACACTGTGATTTTCAAACGCAGGAGTGACAAGGATTTGACGGGTTTTTGCGAGGTTTCTTGCTTCCAATAGGTGGAAAATGTATCTTAGGACTCAGAAAACAGAAAAAACGTATTTCTCAAAATTGAGGAGTTGTCCGGTTTTGCAACTAGACGACACACTTATCCTACATATCCAGCATATCAGCTAGAACATAATATAGTTTAAATGAAACCAAAAAAGTTATTGGAACTATTCTTTTTTTCTGCCTAATGAATGAGTTCATGTTTGTCCAGGTGCTGATTCTTCTCTTTGCCTAACCTTAAGATCTCATTTGCTTCTGGAATTTTTTAATCAGATTTACTACACTTTTTTACTACACTTTTCTTATTTCTCTTCTTCCTACCATCATTCTTTTACCAGGCTCTCATGCAGTGTCCACTGAAACACATAATTAATATTTGTTAAATGGTTATTAAATGTTGAAAATCACTCTTGCAAAGATGAAAGATCTTGTTGAAAAGAATGTACACGAATTCTCAATTAAGGCTTTAAGGGCGATGGAAACATTTTATAATGTTTGTTTTGATAAAGTTGTATCAACTTCTGCATGATTTTAATTACACAGCTGATAAAAAGAGCAAAACACAAATAAGAAGGTAAGAAGTCACAATTTTGAAAAACATTGACACAAATTGCCATTACATCAGGAAAGTCTGGTTTCCATACCAATTTATGTTGTACTTTAGTTCGAGCTGACATACCTTTCCATAAATTAAAACACTTTTAAGTTTTATAACATATTTTCTTTTATAATATTTGCCTCATCTTTTCATTTTTAAATTGTTTTCTTCTTTTTATTTCTGGTTTCATCACAATTAGTTACTTAAACTTGAGTTTGTATTGTGTATAAGTATGTATTGCAATTTTTTCAGATTGATTGAGATTCCCTTCAGTTGAAGAGGATCGAAATAAGTGGGTTCAAGCCCTGAGGCAAGAAAAATGGAAGCCAACAAATACAAGTGTTATTTGTTCAAAACATTTAAAGAGGACGATTTTGACAGATCTTCTTCATTTCGAGTTAATCTAAAGAAAGGTGCAATTCAGTCGGTTTTTTGATTTCCCAGATCATTTGAGACAGGCAATTATAAAGGTATATATATTTCTATGCTTTCCCCCTGCTTTACCAACATACGTAGGTATTTAAACTTATAAGTTTAATGTTGAAATTTTTTTTTTTAGGAAAGGGGACCAATAAAAAGGCTTGCGACCTCGTTGAAAAATATTAGGTCTCCAAATAAAAAGAGATTTAAAAAATGTTAGAGATCACTAATAAAAACATAAACGAGCTCAAAAAAACAACTTGATGAAAGATCTGTACAGCTTCGAAATACAGCTGATTCATTTAGCTTCACTGAAAATTCAATTTCTAACCACAAAAAAAAAAAAATACAGGTTGAAAGAAAAAACAAATTTAAAACCTACACCGAAACGTTTTGCGGTATAAGAAGAAAAACTGTGCCTACAAATACAGTCAAAAAAACTGTGCGAAGAAAAAGAAAATAACTAATTAAATAGAGAATAGAAAATTTGCTTTTGTTACTTCTAAAACAATACCTTGGGAGAAACTCTTTTCTAGATTTTCACATTTTTTAGAAGATGGCTCTCATTACACATTATTAATAAGATCGATCGGAATGATATTTTTTAAAGTCCGAATCCACCATTCAATGATAAATATCAATGATAATATTCATAAAAATAAAATAAGATAGAAAATTAAGAAATTAGTAATTTTCTTTTGGTAATATTCTGTTTTATTTTCGTTCTTAAACTACCTACCTATGCATGAATGTGATAAATTTCTGAACAATTAGATAGGATCCAATAAAATTCGTAAGAGTTGAAGCCTAAATATTAGATGATAAAGTTATAAATAAGTCTGAGGTGGAACAGCCCGGGGTGGAGGTGGTGGGGGGAGAGCCCGCTGAACTGGAGCCACGGGGACCGTACGGCTTTAGTCCCTCTGCCCCTTCTACTATATTCTGTATTCTGTGGGTCTGAGCGCTCAATAATAAATAAAATAAATAAATAATCAACTTAATAATCAGGAAATGGAAAGTGAAAAATATGCTGAGTAATCTAATGCTTCCACTAGAAAAGATAATAAGAAAATAATATATACACTTGAAGAGCAAATATTTCTATATTTCAGCCTATTTACATTTTTTTTTTTTTTTTTTTTTTTTAAATACAAAATATAGATGAATAATTTTACTTTATTTTAATGAGATTAGTTTGAGAGCAAGATCTTCAGTCTCTCCCAGTGATAAATCTATTTTGCCTCCTGTTTCACTATTAGCATCAATTCTTGGTCTTTTCCTTTTCACAGGAACAGGCTTCTTAGTCCTTTTACTACGGACAGTCTTCTCATGAGACCTAAAAAGTATTTTCGACATTTAAAACTGCAACTAAGTTAATTTTCAGGTAAGTTAGTGTGAATAAGATGGAAATTTACCTCCAGTAACCCTGTAAGAGGGGTGTGTTTTTAAATATTGGTACACGGACCATGGTTATAGCATAATACATGTATCCATTATAATACTACAACACTGAAAATCAAAATTAAAAAGTAGCCTTTTTTTGTATGTTAAGGTCCATTTCTCACACACACCAAGATCACATTGCAACCTTGTACAACCAATGGTCATGAAACAATACTTCCTTTCCAAGTACTGAACCCAAGACCCTTCATGGGTTGTCGCGGTACAGGTTTTATTATTGTATAATAATAAAAGGTGCATAAAATTAGAAAGATAATTTTTTTTTTTATCCACAGATAAAATCCCCATTCGATTATATTTTATTTACAATCTGATGGTATAATTTGTACAATTATTAACAATAAAGAAACCTTTAATTAATTATTTGGCCATCTTCTACCATCATAAATGTTTGAATCGCATTAACTAATAGGATACCATCCTGAAAACTTGATTCATCCTCCACAGCCAAGTGGGCTGTTTATGACAGCACCACTAAACCATTAGAACAGAGAAGACAACATATGAAGGGTGTTAGGCTGGAAGGGGGAATGTCCAGTAATCATAGTTCCGAATAAATCGCAAATGAAAATCACAAAGTCTAATAATTCTGTTTGGGAATGGTTTCTTAACCTCCAAAACAAGTAAAAATCCCCTTTCTGGCCTCCGTGAAACC